>CM040433.1:34716103-35316103 GCA_022702705.1 Papilionanthe hookeriana x Papilionanthe teres | reverse complement strand
AATTTAGATAATATTGAAATATGGCTCAAGAGCATTTACATAAAATATTCCAACGTGAATTTCGAGAAGATTCGATGCACGGGAGATAGAAAAGTATAAACAAGGGAGAACACACAAGCAAAAGATCAGGAGGCCCGATTATCTAATCGGGTATAGCAGTTTTAACTGAAGGTGAACCTACAGCCAAAGTCGATGAATGCAACCATCCGAGACAGAGTCCACAACAATAAAGGTGTCCGGATGGTGTGAGTCTGAACCCATTAGGGCGCGACAAGACTGATAGGCACGCATGCTAATTATCACTGGAAAACTTAATGAAACCAACAATCAACTTTCGGTAGACTAAACTAAAGAAGACACCCAACTCTTAGATACAATCAGTCATTCCACGAACTACTCATTAGCTCCTTGTTAGGGGCCGAGAGATAAGCATGTGACTATATATCTATATCATCCCTTCGGGTTTCCTTGTTGGGAAGTAAGCTACCTATCATGTTACATTGATTCACCATTTATATGATACCTTCAAATCACTCAGCCAACGGGAGCTCGTCATCAGAAATCAAAAGGTCAAAAACCATATTAGGTCAGCCAACCGACAAAGTCTAACCATTCGAGTGAGCTTTCCCGAATCAAAGACCATCGAAGGCCATCCAACAACCTCGACTCAACATAGCTAAATAAGCAAACCCAGTCAAACCAAAACCAACTGAGTTCAACTAACCGAGTCAGAAAATATCCGAGCAAAATACCCATATTCTTATGAAATAGACATGACATTTTACTATTAATTGGTATGCATTTCTTTCTCTCATATCTTACGCTCTAACACTTTAGATGTGATTCACAAGAAAATCAGCAAATATTATTATTAATAATATCATTATTATTAATAATTAATATATACATTTTTATGCATAATTAAAAGTATTACGAGGGCTCCATATATAAATTCTAGACGCTTGTTCTTCCTAGTCAACTGCTACGAGGATCAATCCGGAATTCGAGTTCCTCTTTTGCTCGATCACTGCACTCATTCACCCATGGTGACAAGGTTAATTCTCCGCTCCACCCGCGTCCTCAACGCCAGCCTACCGTCGATTTCCTCATGGCGGCCGCTCGTGCGAGCTCCGGCGCCGCCGCCTCGGCCGCCGGAAACAGCTACTCCATCGTGCCGGAGGAACAGTTCGATCGGCCATAGCATCTGTCAAGTCTGTGAACAGTTCGCTTTCTCTCTCTAATGCTCCTACGTGCATTTGACCTGAATGTTGTTGGGTATTCTCTGTTTCTTGATTTCTCTATTTTGGATTTTAGTTGGGGGTTTCGTGTGGTGCATGGAACCAGCGCTGGCTGTCGACGAGCCAGACATTGGTCGACTCTCCGGCACTGGTGGATGTGCCGCTGGCGCAGACTGGAGAGGGCATTGCGGAGTGCGAGCTCCTTAAATGGTTTGTGGAAGAGGTGAGTTTTGATTTCTTCCGTGGAACATGAAATCGGGGTTTTCTGGATTTCAGCTCGGCCTGTTAAGAGCGCGGTTGATGTCTTCTAATCTATGTTTGGGTGGTGAAACGATGGGAATTATTGGCAGGGGGATCATGTAGAGGAATTTCAGCCGCTCTGTGAAGTGCAGAGCGATAAGGCAACTATAGAAATCACAAGCCGGTTCAAAGGAAAGGTCCACCAGGTCCTCTGTGTTCCTGGTGATATCGTGAAGGTAAGTGGTATGTATATCTATAGTTTATTCTCTTAATGATGGCTGATGTGGATCCTGTAAAATCTTGAAATAAAGTCAGCATAGATTTTTGATGAGTCTTACTAGGTTTTTACTGTGGATTCAAGTCTACGTATGCTTAGAAGCATTTAGTTTGATTATTGACTTGCTTTGATGGAGGCAAGCATGGATGACGTTTTTGTTTGAAATTTTAAAAACAAGTTGAGACTTCTATTGGTTCATCTTCCTCACAAATATTATGCAGAGTAAATGCTGCTGAATAGGCACTTTTAAGTTGCATTATTTACTCAGACTAAAATCCATTGAACTTACTCAATATGGATGCTGGTTGTTTTAGTGGATTGGAATGAAGAACAGGGCAAATTTCTTGAATTAAAAGCTGTGTTTGTGTCCAAGTTTTCTTATATTTTGTTCACTCTCTTTTATTTTTAATACAATTGTAGTACTGTTGTGTGGTCGAGTGATAGAATTATAAAAATTGAATATTTTGAGCTTAGTATAATCTTTTTTACTAATGATGCACTTGTGGAACCATATATTGTTTTTTTTTTATTATCATTATAATGAAAATGTAAGTTGCTTTTTTATTTGTGGACTACTATAGATTATTGAATTTAGATTTTGGAATTGCAGTGTAATGTTGTTAGAGGTAGTGGTTAAGGATTGTTTTGTGTTATTATGTGGAGCCTGATTGTATTAATCAATTGTTCACTCCCCTCATTTTTGTCGTTCAATCTTGATGGTGAGTTTATTGTGGGGTATGGGTAGGGTTTAAAACGAAACGAACGTTTGACAAGCTCCTCATAGCTCGACTTGGTAAGAGCTAATTTATGTTCATTTGATTATGTTATCAAACAAGCTTGAACACTTTTATAAATACTCGGTAGTTAGATGAATAAGCTTGAATAGGTCATTGTTCTTCTCATTTATGTTCATGAATACCAACAAAAGGTCGTGAACATGTTCGATTGAAGCTCAAATAAATGCTTGTGAAGAGGCTCGATATGGATAATTTGGTTAGATAACAAGTAGCTTGATTAAGAAGCTCATCAATATTATCATTTAAAAGCTATTGAACTTGTTCAATAGGCTTTAGCAAGGCTTTTTTGCCTTGTTAAAGGAGCGGCTCATTTGTAAGCTTGTTAAACACTAAAAGAATCAAGCTCGAACATCATTTACATAATTGAGCTCGAGCTCGAACACTATTCTAAATACTCGATTCAAGCTCGAGCTCGAGCTTGAACAAGCTTCAGACAAACAAGCTCGAGCAAGCTCAAACTTGGCTCGGTTCGGTTCATTTGCAGTCCTAGGTAACCCCACCCCCCCCCCACCCCCCAACAAACCAACCAAGTTTATTTATTTATTTATTTGCATACAACGCCTCAGCGCCGAGCCAGTAGCGCACCAATGTCCGGAAGACGGCGCCACAATGCCCAATCCATATTTTAGAACTCGAGAGTACAACACTGTAGCGTTCGGATGCAGTGCCACAACACCCCTTTGGAGCGCTGCAAATTTATTGGCATCCATTTTTGGGTGTCGCGAGCTTAGAGTGTCTACGTGCAAGGCTCAAGATAATTTACTGATCATTCACAACATCTTATAGTGCAAGACACTCATTTGGACTTCCTGGTACATGCCTTGAGCACGTAATCAAAACCATATAGTGATTTTTACCCTACCTGGGAGATTTCACCCTGGGTGGTCTTAACTTTGATACAGAACATCTCAAATGTCCATTCTGATGTTTAAACACCTTACTCCATCAGTCAGGAGCTTTTCGCGGCCTAAGGGAGCCACAAAACTTGCCAGCTGGCACTACGAGGTAATAATTAGGGTTTTGGAAAACTTTGGTAGCCCGAGGAGGACCGTTTTTGATGCTTCATTACATCTGTAAACCCTTCTTAGTGGTTATAGATCAATTCCCATGCATTCGGAACCTTCCGGGGCCAAAGAAACTCGTCGGAATTGCCAATGCGCACCCATGACATAAAGGTTATAAGGGGGGCTAGACTAGCCCTGGCGTGACCATGCCCAAAATTGGGTGTGACCATGCCCAGGTGTGGGTATGGCCACTCCAAGCCTCCCGGAGCCGCAAATTTTGACTTTTCCTCTGCTTCCCATTGGTCATTTTAGATTTGGGAGGTCCAATAGCATCCCGAATAATACACCATTTCATCCGGGAAGCAGTGAGACAGTGCCGTGTGTAAAATTTATTATATTTTTATGCATGGGAGTGAAATTTTACTCCAATTTCCTTCACAATGTTGAACCTTGTGTGATGCTTGCTTGCATTTGCATTTGTCTGCATGCCTTTGCAGTGAGCCAAACTTGATAGAGGAGTGACCATTTGCTGGTTTTAATGCCTAAACAAGCATTACTCGCAAGGATATCTCAACGAGCAATACAAGTTTTCGCATTAAAAACAACAAACCGTATGACTGTGCTAAGGATACAGAAGATCTAACCCATGTCACCCTGTATATTACGGATTTGCATTTTATAGCCCTATTTTAATAATTTAAAAAAAAAATACTTTTCTTTTATAGTGTGATCGTCATCTTATTTTAAAATTATGCGATCTAGTAAGCTAAGCCATATGTAAGACCAAGTCTTCAAAACTCCACCAGGGTGACGTTCTTTAGATCCCCTAGATTTTAGGACGGGGCTGGAATTGGCGACCCCTTTAAAAGTCATACATAGCCGGTGACTTGACCCTGAGCACTTAAGTGTTGTGCTAGAACACTGCTCATTAGATGATGTGCTTGGTTAAGGCTAGGGTGCGAGGTAGCATTTTCGACGCTTATGACTATTGTTCTCTGTCGGATTGATTGTTTTAGCCAAGCATCACTCTTTGTGTTTTGGGTGTGCTTGTATGTTTGATATGCATGGTATTATATCGGAGCGTTCTTTTGTAAGGATCCGTGCCTATATATATATGCGCACACATAGATAACATTGAAAGGAGAGCATGTGATGATTCCTACTAACCCCTTGCTTGCAGGTGCTATTTAGCTCCCCCAATAAAAAAAGACAAGGCTTAGATGTGATTGCATGTTAACCTGTGCTAACCCCTTTTTTGCAGCTTGAGTCTTTTCTTTTTCATATGTATTTGATAGAGTCTCTAGATTGATTTTGAATCATAAATAAGGTACGAACATGGGCTCTGGGGCATTGAGCCACTTGATGAGAGACCAGGAGCAACAACTCGTGTCCCATACCATAAGTTTAAATCTATTTCTTGTATAAATTTGGAACCAGACATGTATATGCGGAGTCCAACCGCTTTACTGTTTTTTTTGGGATATGTTGTCGACTCAACGTTGCTAACCTTTTTTATATTTGGCTTTGCTTTACTTTCAGATTGTATGCTTGAATGCTTGAAAAGAACTTCATTGTTTCTTTCTGTGGTTTGTTTGGGATGTGTCACGATGAATTTATAATCTAGGTTCTTTAATGACATTAAAACTTTAATTTTTTTTTAAATTAATTAATAAAAGATTGAGATTAATTAAAATTTAGGGTTAAAATATGCATGATTTTTAAAATCTGTATTTTATTTTCTGCATATCCTTTGGGTCGGTTTTGAAATGGGATTACATGTATGACTATAAGCCCAATCATAATTAATCGGGTCTCAATATTATTTAAGGACAGCTTTAGATAATTGCATCATATGTATTTACTTGATGATGAGGAGTCCCTTCACTCCCCCAATCCGACTGGCCAAGCATATCCTTTCTAAATAGGAGGTTGTCTACAATGCTTAGGTCGTTAGAAGACTCTCTGACCCAGACGAGGTGTATGTCTTTTGTGAGGAGCGTCTTCAGCTTTGTAGCTGAACCTCTAATTTCTCATATTTCGAGTGAAATCTCTGCCATTTATTTGAGGGGGGTGGGGGTGGGGGTGGGGGTGGGGGTGGGGGTGGGGATTGGGGGCATAAGTCTCACTTCTTGGAGCTCCACCTTATAGTTATAGGTTAGAGTTTCGTTCCTGTGACCTTAGAGCTACAGAGACTCATTCGGATGACGCAATTCATGGAATGCCGATGATAGGTCTTCGATTGCGTTGGGTTGACTACCTTCATAGCCGGCTAGTCTTAGGATCCCCACAGCTTGAGATGACGGATTCTTGGTATCTCGACCAGTCTGCCTCTACTTTTTTAGGGATCAATCTACATTCCTTTATTGTGCCCTTTTGAGCCACATCGTCCTATCGTTACCTCGTTGATGTATTCTTGACGACCCTTACTGTTGATAGGTAAACTGTCCTTTTGGGATACGACAATTTGTCCTCTGCCCTTATGACCTGACAATCCTTGAAGCATAGGAACGTTCCTATTGAGTTGACCCGGTTGTTTCACCATCTCACATATCGGCGTGCTGCCATCCACTCACGGATTTGAGGGACTCACCCTTTCCCAAGTGGTTCCGTATAGGCTTCCGAGACAGTGAGTTTTTCCTGATTGAAATAACCATCCTTTGATGACCCATCTACTATTTATCACTATAAAGTAAGCGAAACTCCTTTATTGAGAGTATTCTCGGGCATCCCTCGAGATGTAATTAACCAAAGAGATACGATTATTTGAGATTGCTATTGACCTCAGAACAAGAAGTTTTTCTTTTTGGTTCTCTGGTTTGGGTGGATTACACAGGGATCTTTTTCGTGGATACTGGCTTCGAGGTATTTCGATCTGATCTTATTCGGACGTATATTCTTGACCTATCACATGAAGATTATCTCTCTATAAGCCCCCCATGTTTCTTTTTAATTGTTTGTCTATTTTTTTGTCGTATATCCTTTCCTTTCGGTTTCTACCATCTTCATATCGTTTATATGATCCGGGAGCAAGATTTGTTTGAATGGGGGAATCGCACGACGATACTAAATAAACAAGCTAACGACTCCAAGGTTAAAAGGAACAAAAAACAAATGTCACTATTACGACGCCCCGGTGCCAATATCCGACTTCGTGTTGTTTTCACTTCATGTTTTGGTTTTTTCAATGGAGGGGTATTGGATTTCGATTTGCTCTTGTGCAAAATGAGAGAAAATGAGTGTTCTTGAGTTTAAAAAGTGTAGAGAGGCTTGAGTTTTGTGTAATTTGTAAAATTATTCTTATTTTCTTCATAGTGGATGGCTCCGTGGTTTTTCCCGTTCTTAGGCTTTTCCACGTTAAATCTTCTATGTTCTTTGATATTTTTTTTAATTTGTGCGCTTATGTTCAAAATTTTGATTTAGATCTCTAGATTCTATTTCCGCATATCAATTCTCATCTCTTACACAACACTGTGAATATTTGTTCCTCTATTTTATGCGATGGGTTTCCAGCAAATATCATTTATCTTTTGGAAGATTTACATACATACCACTGAATTTCTATGTATTTGCATATATAACACCTAAACTTTAATTTTTACATAAATGCCACCTTACCCATGCATGAAAAGGTTTATTTTACATTTTAAAAGTTAAAATAGTGGTATTTTTTATGTGATATGAAAGATTTGGGTGGTAGAAATATACAAAATAAAGCTTAGGTGTTAGATATATAAATTCATGGGAACTGGGTGCTATGTATGTAAATGCCCCTCATCTTTTCTATTTAGGGCCAATTATTTTATGATTATTCCAACTTGGACATGTTATTGATAGTGAAATAAACATCTCAGGTTGGTGAGACTATGCTGAAGATTCATATTAATGAAACAGAAAGCTCTTCTGAGGATGATGATACTGAAGCATCATCTGATTTGCAACAATCAGAACCAGAAACTTCATTAAATAATCAACAAAGTATAGGGGGTATTCTAGCTACACCTTCTGTAAGGCATCTAGCAAAGCAGCACGGTATAAATGTAAATGATATTAAGGGGTCGGGTAAAGATGGAAGAGTTTTGAAGGAAGATGTCCTGAACTATTCTAATAGCAAAGGAATAGGTATAGAGTTGCCTTTCCTGTCATCTGCGGGTGCTGAGAATGCAGAACCATTTCGAGAAAGGAAAGAAGGATATACTTCTCCGGAACAATGGAGCTACGAGGACAAGGTCCTTCCTCTCAGGTAATTGAAAATGCTTAGAATTTTGGAAATTTCTGGTTGTTTTTTATATCATAATTGATGCAAGATAAGTAATGATGTAGGCTTTGCATTTTTTTTCAATGAGGTTTATTCTATAATTCAAGCATGTTATTTCATCAGATTTGGGCAATTTAAAAATTGCATGCGTGCCTGCTCTTCGATGTTACACATTGTTTGTTGATTTAGAAATTTAAAGTTCAACATATTATCATTATTTCTTGTAGCCACAAAAGCATTAATGATTTTATGGAGTCAGATTTAGGAATTTTTTTCAATTTTTGCAGCATGTAGATTTTCATACAAGAGAAAATTTCAGCAATCATGGGCATGCAGAAGCCATGTATTTAATCGTGGTTGTTGATTTTTTCAAAAAAATGATATTTTAGCAAAATAAAAATATCTTCAATGGAAACAATTATATATGGATCTTTGTTTGATTTCATCAAATAGGCATTGATTCTTTGTTTGATTTTAAACTTTTTTAATCCGCTCTATTTTTTTTTTCTATATATCCACTACATAGTACTAAGCAAGATTCATCTTCATGTTGAGTTGATTCATTCGAATACACATCCATTTTTGGTCTAGTGTTTTTTTTTATTTTATTTTTTTGTATGCTGATTAATTTGTTATCCTAAAATCAATCTCACAATAAATATAACATAAGATTAACTTTTATTTTGAGTTATGCTTTGAAAACTAAGATCAACGCAAATAATTGGTTTTATTGTTGATCTAAACCTAAGTCACTCCATATTTAATGAAAGCTAGAAAACCTTCAACTTTTTGATGTTCTATGTTGGGATCGCAAATACCCCTCTATGTTTAGCGTAATTTGGCTTGATTTAATTATGCCACAAGCTCTAACTTTGTCTATTAAGGAGGCACTTTAGAAGGGGAAAAAAGAAGAAGTTCTGAATGGCATGATCAACTTCCAACCATTTTCACCGTGTCACACAACATAAGTTGATGCTTTGAATTTTTCAATCTACGCCTAAATGGTCTGGGGCTGATAGGTTCTCTTATCTGCACACTAGAAGCCAGGAGTAAGGTCATTTTATCTGCAATGATATTTGGGCCAGTGTTTTCATTAATGGATGGGAATCATCGGCCCCTCCATTATAGTCAACATATACTCTTTACTGTTCAATAGATTATGGAAGATTTGAATTGTCGATTACTATATCCCCACAATCTCATCACTGGTTATTCATCTATAAGCTCATCATAGGGTGTGAAACAAATTCATATAAAAATAACTTTACATATTGCTTGTTTATGCTGAATCTATTCAAGAGGACATGAAAATCTTGCAATTATTTCCTTCAATATGTCCATTGAAATTTCACTTGATTTTCACTGGTGTGCTTACAAAATCTTTTCCAACAACATGATATCCTTGGATCTTTAACTTAAGACATCTTTGTTGTGCTGCGATTTGCCAAAGCCAACTCAAGATTCTAATGGGCTAATTCAAGGGCAAGTTCTATCTGATCAAAGTTGATGAAGGTGAGGCTCTAATCTCTGCAATCTGTTTCAAACATGATTATTGAATACAATGATTTAAGACCAAAATAATGTTATCTAAATATATAAAAATTCTTGGTCATGCATTTCGGGAGCAGAAAATCTAAGGACATTTGAAAATAACTCTTGCACTTAAGGGGTTTTCTACCCTGTGTTTAGTTAGCTCTAGAACTTAACAGTATTTTATGCTCTATCTCGATATGTCCTTTTGTAATTTTAAGGAATAACACTTTATGTCTATATACCTTTTAAAAATTTAGGGTTTTGTAAACCTTCCTTTCATTTGTTTAGTTCAAAGGAAAACTGAATGAGAGGTTGGCTCGGACTGGCCAAGAGCTGGGGTATGGGGAATGATTTTTTTTGCTATTTTATGAAGGGGTGACGGCTCAACCTTGGAGGTCTTGAAACTTTGGTCGATATGCTGTTAAGATGGGGATAAGGTGTAGGAAGTCTGGGAGGGATTTTGGAAGAAATGGGGAGTCTTGAGAAGGAGAGGCTATGGTATATGAAATTATGCAATATATGATGCTGCTAAATACATTGTAACTTAAATAATTCAATATATTATTAAAGAGTTCTTTGCATTCTCTATTTATAAAACAAAGAAAGCTAAACACATAAACTGAACGAAGAGGCAACTGGCCATTACAATAATGGTAAGATTGTGGCCCTAGTCTTCATGCAATTTTCCAAGTTATTTGGGAGTGGCCGGCCATTTACTTTTCAAGGGAGAATTGATTTTTTATTTTTTTTATCACATGTTGCTTGTACTAAAGGTCAAAAGGCCTATAATGTACAATTGGAAGGTAGAGTGATATTGTATTGAAGCACACGTTGGAATCCTTATAGGAGGGGTCTATCAAGTTTTGGTCACAATCATTTGCTTTAAATTTTGTGATGTGGATGGTGATGATGACAGTCAACAATATGGATGTAATGCTCTAGTCTTTGATTGATTTTTAATCTGTGTGTATATGTTGATGTTGCATCTAAAGCTTTCTTACATAAACCTTTAAAAAATTCAATGATAGAAAGTTGGGGTTATATGAAATTATGCAATATATTGGGATGATGCTGCTAAAATTAAAAATTTTTGGGAAGTTTTTATATTAGGCTAGTCTTCAATATGTCTAATTTTATCTTATTTTATAAACTTGTACCCATGTGCTGGATTCATTTATTATTTAATAATTGATCTCCACCACTCTCCAGTTTTATACATATTATTTCATAAGCTATTTCAAATGATCAGATTGTGTTCTCATCATTTGTGCATGCCACTTGTTAGTACCTAAATTTGTCAGTGCTTAATTTTTTTAAGCTGGGTACATGATTCAAATCTGATAATTATATTTATTGGTAATGTAAATCATGCACATTGAGACGATTAATTTGATGATATGAGAAGCATTCCTACTATATTTTAGTTCCGTTGCTTCTTTTCATAGTTTTTTATTTTTATTGTTATTTTTATGTTTTGGGGTAAACATGCTTAAGTGACGATCCCTATATAGAACAGGTTGTATTCTTTCGTGTTTATATTGGTTTGGTCAACTTCTCTGGTTTGGATGCTGTCCTCAAATCGGTTTAGGTGTTATATCGCCATTGGTTTCAAGTTTTTTGTAGATTTTTGATTCACTGGTTGTTTTCTTACTAGTACTACCTACCGGTTCCTTACTATTCTGGAGCAGGTGCCAAGTCACTGTTGCTAGAGCCATTGGTCTAGTGTTGGTTCCCCAACTTTACGTTTTTGTTTGGTTGTTTAGTTCTGTATTTGGTCTTATGTCTGCCAACAATTCTTTGTTGATTTGTTTTATTCGTTGTTTGGTTCTCTAGCGCGGCTATATTGTTGTCATAATTGCTAAATTAATCTACTTTCCTCTCTTCTAAACTGGACTTCTCTATTGCAGTAGGATCCGAAGAATTCCAAACTTACTATCACTGGCACTGTAGAGGGATTCAGATCTGTTGAATTTGAGATTTGCAGTTTTTAGCTAATTTTAGGATTTTTAAAATGTTGTTAACTTTGGAGCATTTGTGATTATAATTAAGGTTAGTGAGGCATCTGAAGTTAGCCAATTGCTTAATGAAACATCAAAATCCTCTCAATTCAACATTTTCTTCAAGTACAATTTAAGTTTTGATTAAAAGCTTATCGTGGAATCTTTCTATTTCTGCTGACACAAGGCTTGGAACTTCTATCTGTTGAGTTCTTTTTCTGTTCTTTTAATCTGCAAAAAATTTGAATTGTTTGCGTGCGTAATTGTGATTTGATTAAGTCTGCTACCATCTAGATTTTCTTATTATAATTTGACTATAATCCTTGTATAATTTCTATTGATTTCAAATATCTTATATATTGTTGTGTTGGGCAATTGTGAAAACATCATATAGAACAAGTCAATTTGTTCTTTTAATTTTCATTAAAAGAGACAACCACTTGCGTAAATTTAAGTTATTGGACTGTTTGTTTGCGTGCATACTTGTGCATCTCATCTTAGATTTGCATTAGTAAAGTCTATATTCTATGATTTTCTGCATCAATATCACTCTTAGAAATGGTGCAGACAAGCTAGGCCTGCATAGAGGATATCATACCTTTTAGACGAATGTTAAATCTGGAACCTATTGCCCTTTACTTGTAGAAGCAAATATTCAAAACATTAAATAGAGGGAATCATTTCTCCATCCTTTTATTTTCTTTTCATAAGATCATTTCTAACTAGATGTTGTTGCAGCAATATAGAAACATTTGCTATAGAGTTTACATTTATTTACCAATTATTATGTAGTTTTTTGGGTGTTGTAAACTTCGTGTATGTATTGATATTGATTCAGGAATTGCATCCTTTCTAATTTTCTTTTAAATTGTTAGTTGCATATCTACCTCGTAAATGCACATGATAAAGATCATTGCATTTTCTCCAGATGTTATCTTATTACTCCTTTATTTTATGAAACAATATCCTCTGCTCTTCTATGTAGGTCAATAGGTCATATAATAGACAGTCTTTCTATTACAGGGGATTCCAAAGGTCTATGGTCAATTCAATGACCATGGCTGCAAAAGTTCCACATTTCTATTTTATGGAAGAAATAAAATGCAATGCTCTTGTTGAGCTCAAAGCAACCATGCAAAAAGAAAACACTGACCCTGACGTTAAACACACATTTCTACCATTTCTGATAAAGTCTCTTTCTATGGCATTGAATAAGTATCCTCTGATGAATAGTTCATTCGATGAGGAATCCAAGGAAGTTATTCTGAAAGGTAATCCATTCAAAGTCCTTTGTTTTTTTTTTTTCCCTCTGATGAATACTTCATTGGATGAGGAATCCAAGGAAGTTATTCTGAAAGGCCATTGAATGGAAGAATGATAGTTCGATGCTGATCCATCATTTTTCATTTTAATACTATTTTTTACATTTAAAATTTATTCAAGTCCAATGGCTATTATTTCATGAAGTCTAGTTTTCTATATCAATAGTGAGGCATTTCGGTAAGTGAAAATCATAGCTAGCATTCAAAGGTTTCATCAGGACTGGGACTAGTTAAGCAATTTGTGCATTTACCTAGACCTTTTTGCTGGCACATGCACAGTTTTTTTATTTTGCACTATAAAGCCTTTGTTATCATAAATATTGTGGACATTATATTTTCTTTATAATAAAGAGTTTGTATGGGTATGCAATTTCAATGGTGTCAGATTGATAATTTGAGTAAATATTTATAGAAGATTAAGCCATGACTGCCTATGACAGTAATAAGTTTAAGAATCTCGAGTATATATATATATATATAACTACTAGAATTTATGATTAGGCGGAAGGTGGTTTTTGAGTCACTAGTTTGAATCACAAAACTCTCTTTATAATGCCGCTTATTATGCTGCATACATTAAATTGTTTTTGAGACCATGCATTGGCGGAAACCACATGCATTGTATAAGTTCTTCCTTTAAATGAAGTTTAGAGATTAAAATGAAGAAGAATCTCAGGAATATTATGTTATAAGAATACATTATGAACTCTTTATGAAGCAGTGGGTCATGATAACCAAGTCAAGATTGAGAAAAAAACTGAAAATATTTAAATGAATATATCAAAACTATGAAGGACAGATAAAATTAATAACGTATGAAAACAATGTTGTTGCCATTTTATTTATACCTAATAATCATTTACAAAGGTACTTGTATTTGCTTTTGCTTGTTGTAATATAGTTTATATAATTTAATGCCATAACTTTCTTTGCTTTTAATACTTTGGAGTGATAATTATGGTTATAAACTTCTCACTCTTTCACAGGATGCCACAACATCGGTATTGCAATGGCAACTCCAAATGGTTTAGTGGTACCAAAAATAAAGAAGGTTCAGTCACAATCAATATTTGAGGTTAGCTTCAATTTCTAACTTTCCTTGAAATCAATATTGGAGCTTGCAAAAAATATGTTGATGTTGTATTTATGCAGATATTCTAGGTACTTTAATGGCTAAACAATTAGTTTGGAGTGTCAACAATGCTTCCCTTTCACTTTGGACCAATTTGTTTCTTTATTAGCATGTGGAAGACTGAAAATATCTATAATCGAGTTTTTATCTTTGAAACTCACTTATAAAAAAATAGGTAAGTTCTAATATGGAGGGCCAGGAAGTCACCTTTTAGTTTTGCTTTATTAATGTGGAAAATCAGAGAAGAAGAAAAATAATTCTGTATTTTCTTACTTTGAATTGGGAATACAAGTTGTTATATAGAGGAGATTACAATGAACAAAAAGGGAAACTGTCTACCTAATTCCCTTGATTTAAGGGATTACAATTTAATACAAATTAATACAAATTAATACAAATTGATTCTTGATTTATTCTCCCAATCTATTTACAAGATAAATCTGGAAACTTCAACACTCCCCCTCAAGCTGAGGAATAGATGTCTTCCATTCCCAGCTTGGATACAATATCGTGAAAACTTGAACTGTTCAGCCCCTTTGTTAGTAACATCCAGCTAGTTGTTTCCGATGGAACATAAGACATACATACTAACCCTTCCTCCAGCTTTTCTTTGATGAAACGTCTATCAATTTCGATATGTTTTGTCCTATCGTGTTGTATAGGGTTATGAGCTATATTAATAATCGACTTGTTGTCACGATGAGAGCCTTAGAGACCTCTCGTCGGACTCTTAAATCATCCAAAATAATTTTCGACCACGATGAATTCACGTAATCCTCGAGCAATAGCTCGGATTCCGATTCCGCAGATGACCTCGCAACTACATTCCGCTTCGCTCTTCCATGTCACTAGGTTGCCTCCAAGAAAAGTACAATATCCTGTAGTAGATCTCCTGTCCACTAGGGAGCCAGCATAGTCAGTGTCGGTGTAGGCTTCCAGAGTAAGAGCGTCATTCCTTTTGAACAAGATTCCTTTCCCCGGATCGCCTTTCAAGTAATGTAGTACCCTGTAAGCTGCCTGAAGATGAGGTTCTCTTGGATCATGTATGAATCGACCGATCAAACTTGACGAATATGCTTATGTCCGGTCGAGTGTGAAGCAGTATACGAGTCCGCTAACTAGCCTCCAGTACATTCTTTTGTCCACACTTGGTTCTTCTTTAGCTTCTCCCAACTTATAGTTTGAATCTATTGGAGTAGAGATCGGCTTACACCCGACTCTTCCTCGTTTCGCCAATAAATCAATCACGTACTTTTCTCGAGATATGAAGATCCACTCGTGTGGAATATGCCACTTAATACCTGGAAGTACTTCGATTTCCCGGTCCTTTGTTTCAAACTCTTTTACTAGTCTCGTCGCCAATTCATGTTTCTCTTTTCATCATTTCCAAGAATCGCATGATGTCGTCCACATAGACAAAGGGCGATCATCTGCCTCGCGAATTGAATGTTTAATGAAAAGAGTGTGATCACGCTTGGCTTTGTTTATACCCGCATTCCTTTATGACCTTTGAAAATCGCAAACTTAGCTCTGTGAGATTGTTTTAATCCATAAAGTGTCTTTTCAACTTTGCACACCTTGTTACTCGTGTCCCCTTCAAATCCCGTGGGATGTTCATGTAAATTTCCTCATTTAGATCACCATGGAGGAATGCATTGTTAACATCATACTCATAATGATTGCTATTTGATGTGAGCAACCAATGATAACAAGATTCTCACGGTGTTCATCGATGCTACTTGGAGCGAAGGTTTCACGATAGTCCACCCTCGTAAGCTCGAGTGTATCCTTTGGCTACTAACCTCGCTTTATATCTTTCAAGTGATCCATCGACCTTGTACTTCAATGTAAAAATCCACTTGCAATCAACAATGTTCTTTCCTTTTGGTTTATCAACGATCTCCCATGTTTTATTCTTTTCTAATGTACCAATTTCCTCTCTCATAGCATCCCTCCATTCCCTTTTTGACAATGCCTCAGACACATTTTTTGGGATGGCAATGGTGTTCAAACTCACAATGAACCTTTTTTGAGCAGGTGATAGGCGCTTAAGAGAGACATAGTGAGATAGTGGATAAAGAGGTTCTGATCTTACCATGATTTCATTTCCAGAATTTGGATTGGATTCTTGGAATTGTGTCGATTTAGGAACGGTCTTTCTCCTTGAATACACCTGAGAAAATCTTTAGAAATTGTGAGTGATAGGATCGGGTGACTTAGATGTGATCGGTTCGGAGGACTCGTGTTCGACTTGGAACACGAGGAGAGTTTGGCTCTGAGGATTCGGTTCAATAACACGGGTCTGCACGTACTGAAGGTCAAGGTTTTGTAGTGGTTCAAAGGACTCACAAGTACTATCTTCCATCATTGAAATCTCCCCCTGAAGAGAGAACTTGGAGAAAAAAAATTTATTTTCTATGAAAGTGACATCTACAGAGATGTAAAATTTTCTGGTAGAGGGGTTGTAACACTTGTATCCCTTTTGAGTGGATGAGTAACCGAGGAAAACACATTTAATGGCTCAGGGTCTAAGCTTTCCTCTATGTTGTTTGTGGACATGAACAAAGGCAGTACACCCAAATACCCTAGGTGTGAGGCCATTTAAGATTCTGAAGTGAGGGTAGAAGCTATTAAGGACTTCTATAGGACTTTTGTTTTCTAACACACGGGAGGGAAGTTTATTTATCATATATGTGGCAGTAAGAACGGCTTCTCCCCAATAGGATTTAGAAACATTCCCTTGAAATAGTAAGGCTCGGGTGGCGTTGAGTAAATGCCCATTCTTTCTTTCAGCTACCCCATTTTGTTGGGGTGTCTCCACACAGGATGACTCATGGATAATCCCCTGTGATTGAAAGTAAGGTGATAGAATCTGATTGAAGTAGTCTCTAGCATTGTTTGTCCTAAAACTTTTTATTTTGACCCCAAATTGATTTTGAACCATTGAATGAAAATTAGGTATAAGAGTGCTAACATCAGATTTTTGTTTAAGAAGGAAGAGCCATGTAACCCGGGTGCAATCATCAATTAAGGATACAAACCAACGAGCCCCAGAAATGTTAGGTATAGTGGAAGGTCCCCATATGTCACTATGAATCAAATGAAAAGGATGAGAACTTCTTTATTAGTAATAGGAAAAGATACACGGCTATGTTTAGCTAATTCACAAATGTCACAATGAAATTTAGAAATATCTAATCCTTGGAATAAGTGAGGGAACATTATATTTAAAATCCTAAAAGAGGGATGACTAAGGCGCAAGTGATATAACCAAATGACATCTTTGTTCGAGGAACTTAGGAAAGATGAAGACAAATTTCTCCTAATTTTTTGTGATGGTTCAAGGTGGTAAAGACCGTTCCTTTACTTAGCAAGTCCAATCCTCCTCTCCGAGTCCTGGTCTTGAAAAACACAATAAGAAGAGTAAAAAACAACATAGCATTTGAGATCATGAGTCAACTTTTGAATGTATATAAGGTTTGTTGACAGTTAGGTACATGGAGAACGTTTTTAAGGATAGGGCTAGGTGTGACATGTATATCTCCAATCCTCGCAACGAGTAGGCTAAAGAACTATCGTCACAACAATTTTCCTGTTACTTGGACATGGGGTTTAGGATTGGAAGAGTTGAGATGTGGGGGTCATATGGTCTGTAGCACCAGAGTCTATGATCCAGGAATTTGAATCATATAATTTGTCTAAGACATTCATGCAAACAGGTTTACCTAAAAGAGCCATCGAACCTGTACCAGAAAGTTTCCCAAGAGAACTCAACAAGCTTCTCAACTTCTCAATTTCTTCACTGTTGAACATTGACACGGTGGAGCAGAGAAATTCATAGCAATTAAGGCCGTTCTCGTTCTCGGATGACGCGGGCAAGAGACGACTCGGATTGCAGGAGATCGCACAGCCTTACGGGCGGCAACAATGAAGGCCGCGAAAAACTCCTGCGGGAAAGGGAGCGGATTGTCGAGGACGACGTAGAAGCAGATCGTCGAGGACGATGCGTTCGGCGCGCAGGAAGCGAAGGAAGTGTTCGGCGCGACGATGAGTTCGGTGCGACGACGAGTTCGTAGCAATAAAGGCTGCGGGAAAAACTCCTGCGGGAAAGAGACAGAAATGCCCGTTCCTGTTCGGCAATAAAGGCTGAGGAGACGTTTCTGTTCCTGGATAATCCGAACGGCACGCAGAATGTCGAGAAGGTCACGCAGGAAGGAGGCGCTGGAAGCGGATGAAGCTTACGGCGAGTTCGAGGATGATACGTTTGGCGTAGGAAGCGACAGCGAGTTCGGCGCAAATCGTCGAGGATCTTCGCGCAGGAAGGAGGCGCGGACGACGGCGAGCAGATCGTCGAGGGTGTTCGCGCAGGAAAGAGGCGCAGACGACGCGTTCGGCGCTATGGCAAGTTCGGAGCGGACGACGCAGACATGAATCAACACGAAGGAAGAAGACAGAAGCAATGAAGGCTTCGATTTAGGGCTCTGATACCATGTGGAAAATCAGAGAAGAAGAAAAATAATTCTGTATTTTCTTACTTTGAATTGGGAATACAAGTTGTTATATAGAGGAGATTACAATGAATAAAAAAGAAACTATCTACCTAATTCCCTTGATTTAAGGGATTACAATTTAATAAAAATTAATACAAATTAATACAAATTGATTCTTGATTTATTCTCTCAATATATTTACAAGATAAATCTGGAAACTTCAACAATTAATAATAGATTATTATTAAATTAATATCATGTTTTGCTTAAAATATTAGGAATGTAATGAAAGAATTAATGTAATGATTGATTAAAAAGAAACTTATTGCAAGAAAACAAACAAAGGAACTGTGTTTGCAAGAAGTGAGTTACTGCTAAGCAAATAGTACTGCAGCTAACATCAATATGATTCACTTTTGGAACTAAGATCCGAACACTATTAAATAAATAATAATGAAACAAAGTGGCCCTTTATAAATATTACGAGTGCTTTTCTATCCACAACTAGATCCATCTGGAAGTCTAAATTAAAAAAGAGGGTAGCTTGTGAAAGCAAATTATTAATTCTGAGTAATGTTTTTAGCGCTTAAAACCTTTTCAGCAGAATTAGGATTAAGATTAGATTGGATTTAGATTGTTTCGAGGCTCTGCATTAGCTCCAATTTATGGGAAGAACAGAGAATAATAAATTTGGAATATTATTCAAATTATAAATAACCACTTCATTCTCAAATCAAGGTTTAGGACAATAGTTATTTCAAATTATTCAATTCAAGGTTTAGAATAATAATTATTTTCTAGCGTAGAAAATAATAATTTATTATTCATTATGGGAAATCAGCATAACTTCTTGACTTAAACTTAATCAGATGGCTACATGACTAGAGTTGCTATGCCTTTATGAGGGAAAAAAATTGCGTACATAACACGTACGCAGTGCTGTGTACGGAAAATGGTACAAAGAGGTTACAAGAGGGGTATATCCAGGTTATAATCCTCCTGTAACCTACTTATACCTTCCTTGTAACTCCCTTGTAACCTGGATATAATAGAAGCGCGGACTTATTGGTAGGTTACATGGGAGTTACATGGAAGGTATAAGTAGGTTACAAGAGGATTGTAACCTGGATATACCCCTCTTGTAACCTCTTTCTACCCATTTCCGTATGCAGTGCTGCGTAACACGTACGCAATTTTTTTCCCTTTATGAGTGAGGCCTGATATGGTGACATTATAGGATGAAAATTGTGATTTGTGCCTTTTGTTATTATAGTTTTCTTTTAGTCTTTTATGTTTCCTTATTGGATGTAGCCATGTATATATTTACTTGTAATTCAAGGAATCCAAATGAACCTAACCCTAGAGTCTGGCTATATGAATCTCCAAAATGAGCCTTATCATTACAAATTTCTACCTTATTTTGTCGTCCTCTAGGTTACATTTAAATGATACAATGACCTGTTAAAAAATTGATGTGATGAACAATAAAAGAAAAAAAAAAAAGAGAGAATAACACATATTTACATGGAAAATATAGACGAGAAAAACTACGGATAGATGAAAAAAGGTTCACTACACTCGAAAAATTATAAAGTAGAGCACTTAGGTTCAACGAAAGTGGTTGCCTTTTTTTTTACATAGCAAACTAATCGAAAATAGATTGTGTGTGCGTGTTCGCACTCCCATATGTAAATGATCTCAAACGGCCCCTAAGTTTCTACATTTTATGTTCGTGTTATATATGCCATGCAATGAACTTTTTGATCCAAACTCAAAAGAAGTTTTGTCACGAATTCCAACATGACTAATATATGTGATTATTAGATTACAAAAGAACTAGCAAGGCTGCAACAACTCGCAGTAACTAACAAGCTAAGCTCTGAAGAGATTAGTGGGGGAACCATAACCCTAAGCAACATTGGATCCATCGGCGGAAAGTTCGGTTCCCCAATCCTCAATTTACCTGAAGTTGCCATTATTGCTATTGGAAAGATCCAGAAACTTCCCAGATTTTCTGATGATGACAAAGTATATCCGGCATATGTTACCAATGTAAGTTCTGCCTTTATGATATGTTGGTTCATTTACATACATACCACCCAATTCCTAGTTTTTGAAGGATATCTAACACCTAAAATTTACATTTTTTTAACTTTTAAATGTGAAATACATCTTTTTCATGCATAGGTAAGATGACATGCATGTAAACTTTGAAGTTTAGGTGTTAGATATGTTGATGCATAGGAATTAAGTGATGCGCATGTAAACCTTCCTAACATTTATTATTTCACCCACAGACGACTAATAGGTTATATAAAGAAAAATTTTTGCATCAGGAGTCCAATCACGGTCTGCCACGTGTACAGACAGATCCACCCATGCATTAAATTGAGGGTCTTAGGGCAGGCCCTGATTAGAGTCCTAATGCAAAACTGTATCAGTACTCCTAATGCAATAATTTCTCTACATTGAGGTACCATTTTTTTTTTGCTTTTTCTGGACTAAAATGATGATGAATAACTACACATTTCATCTGTGAGTGTAAACCTCCGAGCGTATGTGAGCCATACCTAATAGGGTGGTATGAAGGTAAAAAGTAAAATTTAGGTATTGTCTATGTAAATCCATAAGAATCAACCCCAACTTTGAAAAAGAGAGAAAATCATCACTAATATCAAACAAAATTTAAAACTAAACAATGATGAAAAGGTGTTTGATTCAGTATTGATCATTTTTTTTTATTACTTGCTGATTTGATTTAAAGGAGTGATGACTGAACTGATTAGTCATCAGGTAACAATTGGAGCTGATCATAGAATTGTTGATGGAGCCACTGTTGCAAGATTCTGCAATGAATGGAAGCTGCTGATAGAAAAACCAGAGCTTCTCTTACTGCACATGAGATGAACTAAGCTCACAAGTTATTGATGTGGGACATTAATGAAGCACATCTTATGCTGCATGAGGAAATTAAAATTTCATGAAAATTGGACAGATGTAGATTTCACCTTTTTTGTTCTTTTAATGATTATTTATTTTATCAACGATTAAGCTAAGTGTTGTTGAGATGAGCATGTTTAGGTGGTCGAGTGCATTGCACTTGGAGATATATCCGTGAAAAAAGTTGTGTAGCTCTAGTGGCAGCCCTACACGGTCACATTAAACATCGATTGTATACGATTAGGAGAGTAAATGTTTTAGATTAGAGAGTCGTTTTCCTCTTATAATTAAAACCTTAAACTACATACCTCAAAAAGGTAAGAATTTACATATAATTGTCTAGCCTTTTTGCAATAACATAATGGAAGTATAAACTTGCTAATAAGAAGGAAAATAATTAAATAAGGACCACAATAATTAACTTAAAATTAAGTTTAGTCAAAGTTACAATTAGTTGATTATAGTAAAAAATAAAAGGCTAGCAATCTTGATTGATATATGTGGCTATTGGCAGTGATGAAATTGTTTGATAAATAATGGTAATGATCATGACCACAAAAAACAAAGATAGAATTTCTTAAAGTTTTTGTTAGATTTAACAAATGTGAAATTAGTAGTTAGATCAAAGACCCAAAAAGGATGTTATAAAAGAAACTGGTATTAATTTTGTTAAGACCAAAGCAAAGAAGGCGTTATTAGAGAAGCATTTTAATTACACTAATAATAGCAATGATATAATGCATTGTATTAATTATGATCCATGAGGCTGCTTTTGAGTGTATGGACCCACCAGGCCATCAAAATTGAATATTGTCTCACCATGATTCATGGAGCAATTTCATAGATAATCTTATTTTTGCTTAATTTATTATTAATTTAAAGAATTTAGTTGATCAATAGAATCTATTATTTTATACTTTACATAATTTTTATTCCATTTTACCAAAAAAATAAGGATAATGATAATCACTCACTATGATGGAATTCAATGTATTCATTAATAGTATAAAATAATTTAGTCAGTTGAACATATGAGGCCCTATTAAAGTACATTCTTTCATACACTCATATACTATATACTAATATTATATATAAGGGCAAATAAATTAGGTATATTTTTCTGTCACATCAAACATCACCCTCCTCAAGCGTAAACTGTTACTCTTCCAGGTCGTTAACATATAAGGTCTGTAATGCCTTGCTGTTTAAGAAGATTGACATCTTCATGCCAATCATTATTTTTTTGATACTACTCTTTTAACAATATTCCATAACATCATTCTTTGTTCACACCAATAGATCACTAACATCTACATATTTTCTAGAAGGATTAGTAGTATATTCATCATCGTTCTTTTAACATCTAGTGCCTCAAAGTTGAATATGTCAAATAATCACCGAGCACCACAAGGACTTCGATGATAACCTCAATATGACACATACATGTAGCTTAATGTAGCTCCAACTAATCCGAGATAACATGAATAACTTCAATATAATTCTTCAATAACCTCATAGGTGCACACCCCTAAATTTGAAACCATAGGCATGAAACTTTAATGCTTTTCATTATAACATCAAGACTCAAATGATTCTTTCAGTATATAGTTGGGGGACTTTTTGAGTTTAAACCACCATCATTAACTCCAACAAAGCTGATATATATGTGTGTGGGCGCACTAGTATAGCCAACACAGAATTCCATCAATAACAGAAATTTTCATTAAAGTCTTTTCCTTTTCACCAAATACCATAATTGAATTCATGATATCAAAATGTACAAGCAGTGAATAAAGAATGGGCATTTACATACATAGCACACAATTTTTATGTATATACATTAGGGCTGTCAATTTGGCTCGTTGTTCGTGAGCAGCTCGTGTTCGGCTCGTTAAGCAGCTCGTGTTCGGCTAGTTAAGAATGAGCCGAACACGAACAAATTTTTAGGCTCGAAATATAAACGAGCCGAAGACGAACAAAACAATTGTTCGCTTGTGTTCAGTTCGAATTGGCTCGAAAAGAAATATATAAATAAATATACACACACATATAATACATATTCATAAAATTTAATATTAAAAATTATAATTAATTAAAATTTTTTAAAATAAAAAAATTATCAAATTAAAAAATTAAATCCTATAAATTATAATATATAACAAACTATTAAAAAAATATTACTTATATAAATAGTATATAATACAACTTATATAATTAATATAATATAATATATAAGTATAAACATAAAAAACCCTAACTCCTCTCTCCGCCTCTCCTCTTCCGACTCCTCCTTCCTCTCCTCTTCCGACTTCTCCTCTCAAAATCGCGAATGGGTTTCGGCTCTGCTCCTCTTCTAGGTCGTCTCCTTCTCCTCTCAAAGTCGCGAAAAGGTTTCAGCCGCCGGCGAGAGCTTAGGGTTTGCACTTCCTCTTCCTCTTCCTCTTCCGCCTAGTCATCTCCTCCAATTTCGAGCCGAACTCGAGCCGAATTCGGACAGAAAAATACTTTTCGAGCCATTTCGAACACGAGCCGACTTCGAGCTCGAGCCAGTGTTGAACGAGCCGAACACGAGCCTCGCTCAGGCTCGGCTCGTTTACAGCCCTAATATACATACCTAACACCAAAATGTCACACACACACACACACACACACTATCAAATCAATCAACTGAGCATTTTCAGTAGTAAAGGCATTTCCTCAAGTGCATCAGCAGAAAAACATTTCAAAATAATCCCACTTAATGTGACTACTTTGCTTTACAGACCAATTTGAATCAAAAGAGAAGGGAAAATGCCCCCAGAAAAATGTAGAAACACATTCCCCCAATGACCTCTTAAAAAAATTTTCAAAAACTATACCAAGAAAAATTATCTAAACTAGGGCTCGTTTTGAAGGAAGAACAGAGATCGAACAAAAACTTACAATCTATCCATCTTCCCAACGGATTTAAGTTCAGCACATAAGTTGTCATGAACTATTTTAACAACCTCAAGCTCGCTTCTGAGCCTTTGTTCCTGCAAATGTTAAAATGTACATTCCAAGCACAAATGAAAAAGAGAAAAAAAAATGTTTTGATAAAGATAAATGTTTATCTAATTTTATAAATAAGGATGACAAATCCTCTCATAAATTACATGATTTTGGGAATCTTATGCATTGGTTTCTTTGAACCTTGATAGGACTGCTGGCGTTTATTATGCTAGGATTTCATCATAAAATTTTTAATATACATATATAAGATATTCTAGAAATAATAATAAATCATAATAAACTATTGCTGCTCACTATTATTGTTGAACTCAATGAGCTCGACCACAAGCTTAAGTTTGTACTCAAGGGAAACTAGTTAGAGTCGAGCTAGAGTCGAGAATGGCTCGAGCTCAACTCTACTCATTTACAACGCTAGATTGGACCACCTTGAGTATTGGCAAGTCCTTTTAAACAAGGCAAACAAAAAATCATCACTAAAAAAAGAAAGGCAATTTTACGTACACGGTGCATAATTCTTATGTGTTTACATATCTCAGCTAAACATTCACATCTACACATAACATTTTGGTGATTTAAACCTACAAAAAAAGTGTATTTCACTATTAAAAAGTGATAGAATGACTTATTGAAAGTTAATTTGTCCGTGAATTGCACCCCCAATGAATCTGTCTGTGAATCATACCCAAAAAATAGAATGTAAGATAGGAGAGAGAGAGAGAGAGATCGATCAAATAACATATTGGTCATTTAAACCTACATATAAAAAAGTATTTCACTTTTAAAAAGTGTTAGCAAGATTTGTTGAATCTTGATTTATTCGTGAATCACCCGAAGGAATAGAGCATAAGTGTTGAATTTGATTCTGTTTGTGTGAGAGAGAGAGAGAGAGAGAGAGAGAGAGAGAGAGAGAGAGAGAGAGAGAGAGAGAACAATGGGGCGAAGTGCACAGTAATGAACAATAATTTGTAACAAGTGTGTAACCCTTTATTCATAAAATGATCCCCAACTTATAGAGAGAAAGGAGGACAATATGTGAGATACTTATGCCCTTGCTTTAGTTGGGGTTTGCACAAGTTATTCTATGTATTTTACATGTATGGGCCAAGAGCCTCCCAATCTTAGTTGACTGAACTGGCGGGGACTCAATAGGTTCTGTTAGTCAGTTAGGCTTGGTGGACATAGTCGGTCGGCTAGGTCCAATAGAAGTCGTCGGTCGATTGATTTGGTAGGCTAAATTGTGCCTATTGGTTGGTCAAGTCTGGCCGTCAACCCTCAATCCTTGATGAGGAACTTTTGTTAGCAGAGCAAAGCTAAGCTATCAAGCATAGGATGAGTTACTGTAATCTAATAGGTAGTTATCTTTAGAAAAGGAGATCCTGAGGTATGACTAAGACTTGTTGTCCTATTGACTCTTGATGATATTGTAGGGAGAATTTGGGATGTCTCTGATAGAACTGTAGGACCTGAGGGGCTAGCTCCTTCCATGGGCTAGTGTACGATAAGAAAGGAGAGAGCGACAAACTGACAGAGAGAGCAGAGCAATAATAAAGAATCATACATTTTTTTATCTTCTAAAAAAATTTCCCGCTTCATAGGGGTGATTAGAAGAATATAGTGAAATTATCGACTACTCCGGCTCAGTCGACTGAGCTCGTTTGCCTTCGGTTGAGCTGGCATTGATGGTCAGCTAAGCCAAACTGACTTTGGATCGTCATGACTGATTTGATCGGCTAGGCTTTGTCGATTGGTTGTAAACCCTTGATCCCTGAATGAGAGGCTCTGATCGACTATCGAGTAGAAGGTGAATCACTGTAACCTGATAGGTACCTCATTCCTCAACGATGAGAGCCTATAGGATCACTATAAGATTTTTTGTATTGTCAATTATTGGCCCTAATGAGAAGTCTCGGGGCATTAGTGGGACGGCTTGGGATATTGAGATACTGGGTCATTTCTCAAGTCGGATCTACCGGAAAGTAGGTAGAAGCCTTTGGTCGGCTTTCTTGTAATAGTTAGCTTGAGTGCTTATATCTATTATTTTAGTCCGATTGGTTCGGATTCAGAACAATTGATCGTCATTTTTTCCTTCTCGACTCAGTTGGCCTTCGGGTTTGGTGGGTCAAACAGTTGCACTGATCGAATAAGTATTTCTCTTGATCTTCTATCAGCTCTCTTTTTTGTCGCACTCTCTTCCTTCTGAACCATTAGATATCTTCAAGATCAACGCTGACATTTTCAATGTACATGACTATTTTTGATGTTATATTAAATATCTGAGTGCTATGCGTTCAAATTTGAAAGTTAAGGTGTGAGATATGTAAATACATGAGAATTGTGTGCTATGCATGTAAATCTCCCCCCCAAAAACCTCACACAAGCAAAGAATGAAGGTATTCGAAGATATCCATACAAAAATAAAGTAAATGAATAATGAATCTTATCTGAAAGTAGAAACATAACCTCAAGTTCAAGTTCTTCAACGGACCTCTCCAGTTCCATGCACCTGTGTAGTGTACAAAACATAAATCTAACAAAATTCGAAACCTGCTTCAATCTTTACTAGTCCACCAGCAATCAGAAAATATTTACACAGAATAATGCAAATAAAAGTTAAATTACATGGATCGTGACCTTAACAAAAACAAAAAAGAAAATTTACTTATAACACCGAATTCCGATGCATTTACCTAACACCTAAACTTCAATTTTTACATACAGTCATTCTTTATGCATGACAAGGTGTATTTCGCTTTTTACTGCTTCAAATGATGGTGTTTTTTATTCGATAAGAAAGATTTGGGTAGTATAAATGTTAATAAGTAAAGCTTAGGTGTTATATATGCAAATACATGGGAGTTGGGTAGGGCTTATAATTTAGCTCGAAGATCGTCAATTGCTCAAATACTGATTTGAATATGAGCACAGATCGAAAAATACAAGCCAAAGCCTCGGATCGGAGTTATTTTAGATCCAATTTCAGGCCCGCGTTGGTCGAATCGAGCAGCTCAGGAGTGGATCGAAATTTGGATAATTAATTACCAATATCATATATACAAACGGTAGATCCGCGAACTACAGATGATTTACTACTGTGGTTAACTCTAAGCAAAATTCGAAATATGATATCACAAACTCCCAGCTCCAACCGCGGCCCCAGCCCATTACATTTGTTTCGAAATCCCTAACCCTAGCCCTAGGTGAAGAATCAAGCCTCTTGCGGCCTAACTCAGAGATGCGTTCGATGGTGACTGATGAGACGGGTTACGTCGGTCTTTGGCTCATTGCCTGAACTCCTCCTCTCGTTCCTCTAATCAGTAATAAGTTTCTTACTTCATCTCGTGTTATTTAATGCATTACCTAATTGGTTGGATCTCTAATTCATTCTGATGAACCTTTATATGTTTTCACAGATCTGCAGTAAGGTTTTTTCCCTTTTTGTTGTGGTTGAAGCTTTTAGATTTATTATCACTAAAATAACTGGTATATCACTATTTGCTTGTGGTGTTGAGTCTGTTGAACGTTTTGATGGAGGAATGTTGTGTTTTGTGGTTTAAGATGTCTAATTTTGGAAAAGGTTCAATAAAGTCAATCTGCAGCATGTTTTTTATTTCAATTTGGAAAAAATTTTGAGATATCGACATTTCCCCGGACTGGTAGTCATCACGTATTCCACGTTCTAGTTGTTGGCCCTACAGTGGTGTTTTGCTAAGTAACGGTGTAAATTATTAGCCCAAAAGTGCGTGTTCAAGCTGGATTAATCAAACTCGTGAGCCAAAAATGGCATTTGAGCCGGCTCGTTTATAATTCGAGCCGGCACATTAATTAATCGGTCTCAATCCCAACCGGATCAAAAACTGAATTATTTGATCAAATTAACGATTTCAATCCACTATATTTCATTTTGATCCGATTTCAAACCACACTTGGATTGGCTCGGTAATCGGTCAGTTTCAGTCCGAGTCGAATCGAAAACCGAATTATTTCATTCAATTAATGATTTTGATCTACAATATTTTATATTGATTCAATTTCGAGTCACACTTGGATAGCCTCGAAATCAGATAATTCACAGCCCTAGAATTGGGTGTTATGTATTTATATGCCTCCAAAAACAAGTTGAAAACCACAACAAAAAACATGAATCTGAAATACAATTAAGCACTAAAATCTACGCCACATTCAATGATCTATGAAATATCAATTTTAGCACATCTCTGAATGACTTTTGGACCAACAGGAAGAATTAAGGAACCGAAGGCCAAATAGCGAAGTTAAAAGAATCTGAAAGATTTTTAGAAAAAGGTAAAACATCTGTTGTGAAAGAAGGATTCCAAAAAATGCAATAAAAATTCTGTAACTGAAATGACAAAGCAGTCCAACTAATGCGCTGTTTGGTGATGGAATTAAATGGGATATAACTTAAATCTTGCTGGCAGTAAAAACGGTACATAAATTCTGGACTCCATAAATCTGGTTTCTTATTTTTTTCACAAGATTTGACTAAATTCCTGCATTTACTAAATCCTGCCATTGATAAGTTTTATAGTCCATATGGGGCAGCAGTATGGTGGCGGTGCGGCACCGCACCGCAACTTTATCTAGTTGGATAAACTGTGTTTTTACAGCTTTTTTTTTTAAATGATATCGCTGAAATCTACGTTTTCCCACCAATCCTGACTAGTTGCGGTGACGACTTTCTAGTTCCAGTTCGACTTTTTCAAAAAATGTATATATATAATAACCACCGTAACTTTTTTAACATCAAATTATTTTTCAGCAGATTCACAACTGATTTTTAACGAGCTATAGCTTACCAAAGCACCAAAAGAAGTTACCAAACAGCCCCAAAGGGAAGTAAAACATCAGTTTCCATCTACTTACTGTTCATTGAGTTGTTTCCTTCGTTGAACCATAAGTGCTTGCTTTCTGTCCTTTCCACCATGTTGAATCTGTCAAATAGATACAAATTAAAAAGCTACGAGTCATTCATACAAAAATCTATAGTAGACAGCAACATTTGAAATCACTCTGGAATCGTAAGGCATGCAATTTGTTCCCTGCAGGAGACACCTAGCAGGTACCATACAAAGCTGTCAAAAATGTTCGCCATTCGAGATTTAGCTCATGGTCAGCTCACTACAAAGCTCATGCTCGTTTCTTTTATTAAGCAAACAAACCGAACACGAACAATTTTTTTAAGCTCAATTTATAAACATATGTTCAGCTTGAATTAATTGAATAATACTTATTATATCCCTTTTATATTTATTTTTTATAATGTATTTAAAAAAATATATTTTTTATTATTTTAAAAATTATTCGAGCTAAATTCGAGCCGAACACAAACATACTATTGAAGGGCTATTTCAAATAAAAATAAATAAATAAATAAAAGACCGAACATGAACAAGCTTTGCACTCCTCAAACTCGCCTCATTTACAACCCAAATACTATATACTAGATATAATATTAACTAGCAATAACTAGAATTGTCTTAAAGATTTGATGCCTAATCACAATGAAAGAGTGATTCTACTAAATTTAACCATCCCATCGCAAACTGGACTCATCTCAAAAAAGCGGAGGATCTGATATCCAAAGCGGAGGTTAAGAAAAAAAGGCATTTAGACCTGAATTTGAGGTATAATTTTGGGCTTGGCAATCCCAGCAGTAACTGACTGCTTCTTCAGCACCTCAGTTAGATATATATTTTCCCTGTAATTTTCTTTTTCTGGCAATACTGCAAAAACATTCATAAATTGGAAAGTTTATGAAGTTAGACAGACTAATAACCAGATCAAAAAGAACAACTGAAATAATCCAAGAGAAATTAATTTTAGTCATACTACAGATGCCATTTAAGTTTGGAAGATTTACATACACAGCACTCAATTCCTATGTATTTAGATATCTAACACCTAATCTTCAATTTTTACATACATGCCACCTTACCTATGCACGAAAAGGTGCATTTCAATCTTTAAAACTTAAATGTTGGTATTTTTTAATGCGATATGAAAGATTTGGGTGGTATAATGGTAAAAAGTAATAAAGTTTAGGTGTTAGATAAGTAAATACATGGGAATTGGGAGGTATGCATGTGCATGCGCCTTTAAGTTATCGTTATGCAGAATAATAACCGGATCAAAAAAGACAACTAAAACAAAGCAGGCAGAAATTAATTAAGTTACAATATAGTTCCCAACTGTTTATAACTTGGAAGGGCGCAGGCAGGTTGGTCTAGAAAAAAACTAAACGTCGACTGCAAATACAAAGTTCAATTTTGATTTATACTCATTGCATAGAATCCTTCAATTTTAAAAGAATTGTTGTCCAACACCGAACCAAACAGCTCTTTAGTAATTAGAATTAACTACTACTTAAAATATTAAGTCCTATTCACATATTTAGAGGGCTAGAAGACGCAAAAGAAAACACAGCACAAAAAGAAAAGGGGGATTTACACACATACCACACAATTGTTCTAATTTTAATATTTAACTTTTATAACACTCAAATCTTTATTTTTATCTGAATAACACTGTTACCCAACGACGAACCAAACAGCTTTTTAGTAATTAGAATAACTATTACTTAAAACATGAAGTTCATCTTGCATATTTAGAGGGCCAGAAGACAGAAGAAAACACAAAAAAGAAAAAGAAAAGGGGGGCTTACATACAGACCACACAATTGTTATGATTTCAATATTTAACTTTCATAACAATACAGACACACAATTGTTCTGATTTTAATATTTAACTTTCACAACACTCAAATCTTTAACATCACATCAAAAATATCACCAATACTAACGATTTTTGAAGTGAAATACTTTCAGGCATTACAACTTTGTCGTGATTATGAAAATGTCATATACATCATATCAAATTTTAGATGTTAGATATGTACATAAAAATTGTGCAGTATGCCCGCAAATTCCCCAAATGAGAAATAGTTTATATTCAACTAGTTGCATCTGCACTTTACCTTAGAATACAACAACAACAAGCCTTTTTATCCCACTAAGTCGGGTCGGCTACATGAATCATTTTTCTCCATTGTGTCCTATTGAATGTCATATTTTCATTTAATTCTAATAAGTTAAGATCAATATTTATACAATATGCCCAAGTCCATTTAGGTCTACCTCTATAATTTTTAATATAATTTGAATCTAAAACATCTACTCCTCTAACCGGATCATCACATGGTCGACGTTTAATGTGACCAAACCATCTATAAGTCGGGTCGGCTACATGAATCATTTTTCTCCATTGTGTCCTATTGAATGTCATATTTTCATTTAATTCTAATAAGTTAAGATCAATATTTATACAATATGCCCAAGCCCATTTAGATCTACCTCTATAATTTTTAATATAATTTGAATCTAAAACATCTACTCTCCTAACCGGATCATCACATGGTCGACGTTTAATGTGACCAAACCATCTAAAGACGACTCTTTCTAATGTTGTCCACCACTGGAGCTAAACTAACACTATCACAGATATATTCATTTCGCATTTTGTCTCTAAGTGTCAAGCAACTCATCCACATAGGCATTCTTATCTCAGCAACACTTTTGTTTTATACTTCTCTTTTAAAGGACACATTCAGTCTAAGCGGTCCAAGCGGCCATAGAGCATTGCAGGTCTCAGCTTCTTATAAAATTCCCTTTCAGTCTAAGCGGTACTTTCTATCACACAATAGGCCCGATGCATTCCTCCACTTCAACCAACCAACTTGGATTACACTAACAACACCCCCATCTCTAGTAACATCACTTTGAACAACAGACCCAAGGTATCTAAAACGTTCACACATTTTAATGTTTGATCACCCATGTTACACCTCAACCACTAGAGCCCCTACTACTACTAAAATTACATTCCATGTATTCAATTTTAGATCTACTCAAACAAAGGCCTTTAGACTCCAATGCACAACTCCATAATTCAAGTTTTTAATGAACGCTTTCTCTAATCTTACCACAAGAAGGATAAAATCAGCACAAAGCATATACCAAGGTACACCCTCCTATAATTTTCTAGTAAGAGCATCCATAACTAAAGAGAAAGGACATGAAATATCCTCATCAGCAAATCATTAAGCAAATCAAGGCAAGAATATTTTCCTACAAACCTGCACACGACATCGTACGAAGACAAATGCTCATTGTTGACCCTCAACAACCTCATCCAATCACTGCAATTGAGTATCACTATAGCAGCTTGCCAAAATTACCCTCCTGCAACAACTCTTCCCCATTTATAACAAGCAACTATTGAATGATTACTGCTCTGTAATCATTATTTTATACTGGAATAATATAGTTCGAAGTTGTTATATCAAAGCATGCTAGCCGACGGCAAACTAACTCAAGCTTCATTCAACAAATTCAGATGATTCCTCCTCCATGCATATGAGCCAATCCGACAATGTGTATTTTATTTTATTTTATTGAAATATCTCCAACAATGCATCTTGGACCAAGATGATAGACATCACCAACAAAACCATCTTTATAACCCCCAACCTTCTCCTCCACCCATGGAACCGTTTCCCATGTCACATTGACGCCGCAACACACTAATGAAAAAATATCCTATCTTGAAGGTCAAATTCTCGAGCTATTCACATCTCTATGCGCAACAACATAATGATACAATACCATACAACTGTGAAAACTCGTCACTAACATTACAACAGCGGGTTCTACGCTCTACAATGAAGAGATTACTCCCTGCATCCTTAATTGTCTTCCGCCCAACGATTAAGCCTTCGAAATTGTCATGGGGATTAGGCATACACCAATGAGTATAGATGATCTATACTTTTTCCTCTGCAATAGCAAAATCAAAATAGTTGCCTACTCAACAAGGAAGTATTCCCTTAACCAACCACCTTTGGCACTCACCATCACATAAGGTAGAGGAATAAAAAACTTACACTTTTGTGATTGATCACCCAACACTACAGCTAAATTATACCATTAAATTATGATCACGGCTATATTTGTAAAAAACTTGCACTTACAGTTTTCTATCATTTGAATTGTACAAATATACATTTAATTCTCACAAAGACCTTTGTTAGTTAAAGTATTAGCTAAATTTATCCCCTTAGACAAACACCTACCACAGATCTAGAGATCTCTTGGACGACGCAAAGCATGGCTTCTAGAAAGGATCTTTCTATTATGTGAGAACGACTACCTCCTCTGAATAAATAGATCAGGAATCATAAGGCTTGAGACAATGGAACTATGAGATCCTAATCAAGTTTGTCAATATAATTTCCCCCATCATTTGTTTTTAAGCAAGCTATAGTAAATTATATATCATAAAACTTAAATATGTTGCTATTATACGCTAGATATTTTGGGTTTAAGAACTAGCCTTAATCGAGAGCTTTCTCTCGTTATCGGAAGGAGAAATTAATCATAGAAGCTTACGCCTATGGGAAGCCTTAAACACCAATTCTTAAAATACTTGCAAAATAAAGGCAAAATCACTCAGTAATGTGTTATCTAATTATTTCATCTCTCTTTTAAAAATTTGACCCGAAATTCCAAATATAAAGCTCTCGATGAGAGTTGGGGCATGAACTTTTGGTGCCCCCAAATGTCCTTCATGATCTAATCCTCAAAAGAAAGATTACCCTTTTAAAAGAAGTTCACTTTTAATAGTATAACTTCAAGTGCGTTAACGATAACTTTTTAGCTTCCCAACAATAACTTCATTTGAAAGTCTTCCAACCAACAAATATCTAAGGTATACAATATAGTTTTATTTATTTCTATGATAGTATCTCTTCTTTTACTTATCAAACAGCTGATGCACTAAATTATTATTATTTTTTTATTTCTTTTTTCTTGAATTGGTAACATGTGACATTTTAAGTTCACTTTAGTAATGGAAACTTCTTACCTCACAACAGCTCTCAATCCATCACACATTTAGAAGGCAGGCTTTAGAGCTTACCTATTTTTCTCTCTTTTTTTCCCTTTGAGAACTTATATCCTTCCTTAGCAGGTTATGGTATCTTCCCTTTCTCGCCTTGATTCTTTCATTTTGTGATTATTTCCATCATATTTGCCTAATTGAGATTGATGATTAAAAACGAGCGTTCATTTGTAATTTGCGAAGAAAATTCCTAAAGCGCTCACGCAGCATTTATGCATCCTTAAGCATTATTCCAAAAATTATTATTTTATGTGAGAACTCTTTGGTGTAATCCTCTACACTAATTGTCCTTAGCAACTACATAGATTGCAATATTATTTCCACAAATCCTCTACATATTCCGACAAGCAAAATTCTTGATTGCTCAATTGCGTCAACATCTCATGTCAACTCTTGATGATCATTCATATTTAAATGAGCATTCCACATGATAAGGAGAGATTATATGGTATAACCTCAATCGAGGGTAGGCAACAGGTTTTTGCAAAATCTCAAACTAATTGATTCATGCATCCAATTTATCGACATTAACGACCTTATCATAAGCAGAAATCTCTACTCAGTTTCAAATTTGAACACTTGCATCCTTTCGTTAAGAGTGGTGGCCATGTCTCCCCTTAATCTTCCCCAACTATCTTCAAATGGAGGGGGGAGGAATACAACTTTGCTCGCTAAATACAATAATACTTTTTTGCAACATCACTCACCCAAATCATGTTAGCCATCTATTGTATCAATCCACCTACATAACCAGATAGGTTTTGTGTTAAATCATTGTTATCCATTAATTTACTTCTTCCACTTCTTGCTATTGTCTCTTTCTAGAATTCCGATGCAAAGCTGAAAGAACAAGCTCTCCCTAATTTATACTTTCTTATTTGTGGCATGCATTCAAGGAATGATGCACTGATAAAACCTCTTAATTTAGTTAGTTTTCTCTAGCCAACTTCATAAACAAATTCCATAATTAAAGAAATTTTAACTAGAAACAACTAGTTACATAAATTCATTTTACAAGATAATTCTAGCAAGAAACATCCTAGCTGTAAGTTGAAATTTGGACATTCAAAATCAAGCTCATCCAAATAATTTTTTTTCAAATTCAACCTTATCCCACTATAATCTGGATTGTAATTCAATACTTTAGACCTTCAGCCTATTGAACTTGATCATCAAGGCTCTGGTTGACAATCCGCCCTTAATGATTAACTGCTAGTGATGTCCTCTACGATCTCACAGTGTGATATGAAAATAAATGACATCAAAGTTAAACCAAACCACGACTCAAACGATATATATTTTTTGCTGAATTCAAACGATTACAATGACAACTCCTCAACATAAAATAACACAACAAATGTAAACAGTAAAAAACAATATTAACTAGAGAAATAAGAGAAGGAAAAACACAATGACAAAAACGGCCCTCTCTGGCGAAGTGTGGCAAGTCTGGCCAGTGGAGGGAGATGCTGAAGGACTAACTGATAGCTAACAAGCAAGTGGTGGGGTGTTGAAAAGATAGCAGGAGGTCGGGGGTCTGCTGGAAGCACAACAAAGTTGATCGATGGCATGCTAGAAGGAGCCTGGAAGGTGGACGACCAGCTGGGGGGTGCCGGGAAGAGAGCGCGGTGGCTGCTATGAGAAGCCTGAGGGATCTGCAGCCTTGGAGGATGCAGGAGTGGTCAGTAGTAGATAAGGAAGGCACAGGAAGGTGGACAACAAGCTGGTAGGTGTCGGGAAGGGAGTGTGACTGTTGCTGGGAGAAGTTGACGGAATCTGCAACCTTCTAGAATCGTTGGAAGAGATCAAAAGAGGGGAGTTGCGAGTATAAATAACTTAGTGACAGTCATCACCTCAAATGAGGTACAACCGGAGCCCCACTCGTCGTCAACTACAACACTAGGGAACGAAGAACACGTCAAAGGCAGGAATTTAAGTTCGGAATCATCAAAAAGGAAGAACGTGTCGAATACAACTCTAGTAGAAAGACTAAGAAAGTAGAAAGAATAGGCAAGAAATAATGGAGGAGTGATGGAAAATAAAGGATTTTGAAATGAAGCATGTGTAGAAAGGAATGGATCAGGAAGGTAAATTGTGTGGGAAAAAAAGGGAAGGGATGGGCACAAGTTTCCGCTCCTAATGAAGCCTGGCTGGTCCGGTCTATCAGGAAGGTTGGACCGGTCTTCTGCTCGACCGGCCAGGGCTCAAGAACCTAACGTCATTCTCCCGAGGTTGGGAGAGCTATAACTTCATTTGTCGAATTTTCTAGCTCCTCCTGGAACGACGTCAAATCCTCTGGTAGGTCAATTAAGTAGGTGTTGTCACTCCAAAGCTCACTCTGGTAGAATGAGTATCCATCCTCTTTTGGCACAACTTGAGTTGGAACTGTAGATAGAAGAATATTCTCACGAGTCAAGCATCGAGCTATCCCATTTGTAAACTGCTTCTTCCACTCCTAGTACTCAGCAAAATGCAGCTGATAAACTAATATGTAAGGAGAGATCAACTTGGGTAAAATCTGTGGCAGACTGCACCACTCTCACTTCCACCCACTCAACAGAAACATCTTCTTCACTGATAGGAATTGGATCACATTCAAGAGTATTCTTTCTCATCAAGCTCCTAATCCAAATTTCAAAGTTAGGTTTCAACCCTCCTATCTAGACATCCAGAAATGGGTAACATACAAAACTAAATCTGACATTTGAATAACCCTTTGAAATCTTCCCAATGTGGCACAAAAAATTCTCATTTATGACAAGGGAGATCTCTTTCAGTAGGGGCAACTCAGGGATGAGTCTATGGGTCTGAAATGCTTGAATTTCTCTTATATGAGATTGTCTTGTGTCTGATATAGGCTCCCCAAACTCATGGTCCATTTGGACATCCAAGGCCAATTTTGTCGATGCTCCTCTCAATGCCTGGAAAAAATTAGCTCGAGGCACCATAATCTCGTACTTTACTGGAAAGCCCATTACATCAGTCACTATCTTCTAGAAAAGCTAATGTCACCTCAGCTAGAATCTCTATCTTGAGGTCAACTATAATCAATGGTGTCTCTTCCTCGTTGACTGAAAATTGAAAATCATCTCTAAAGTTTGTATCTTTTAGATCGTCGTTTATCTTTTCAACTGGAAGCAGATCCTCTTGCTTTTTGTACTTCTCATTTTTAGTGTCTATTGTGTCATTACCAAAATTTTCAAGAATGTAATGCTAAGTGAAATAGATCACCCCCTGATTGTGCAGTCCAATGTGCCCAAATATGTGGCACTTGCAACACCTAGTTGTGACAGATTTAAGAATGTGGATTGGCTCCACCTATTCTCAGCTTGGAATTAGTTTTTGGGATTTCTCTTGGGTGAAATCTGGCTGTAAGATCCTAAAGTTGAGCTCTGCCTGCAAGACATGGTCTCCTGGTGATGTGGTCACTCAACTTTTGAAGCAAGAGTCTGAACCTTCTGGCCAGAGTAAGTTGGTAGGAACTTGCATTGGATCTCCCGCTTCATCTACAAATTCTCCCATTCTCCATATGTTGGCTCTTCTCTTGACCTCCTCTGATACTGGATTCTGAAACATATTGGCCTTTCTTCTTCATCACTAAAATCCTTTCTAATGAACGGGTTGAAATTCTCATGTTTTTCACCTCTTCAACTTTCTCTATCACCATCAAGGGCAAGTCTCTCCAAGAAGTCATCCTCAATGTTCGCCAATCTCCTTTGAAGTTGGTGGATCTCTCGATGTATCTCTTCCCGAGTAGGCTTGGACATGTATCTCCTAGGTGACATGATTAGGGATTGAGATTTGTGGAAGTGAAAAGGGCATATGGTGATATGAAAGAAAAGCTTTATTTTATGGCGGATTATAGGAAATCTTAGGATAGGATTAGGGTTGAACTAGCTCTGATACCAAATGATACCGGAGTTAACCCAAACTACGACTCAACCGACACATATTTTATTGTTGAATTCAAATAGTTACAATGAAGACTCCTCAACATAAAACAACACAACACATCTAAACAATATACAAAAATAACGAATGCAAAAAAAAAAAAAAAAAAAAAAAAAAACACAAAGGTTTAAAGGGCTCTCAGGTTCGACCGGTGGAGGGAGCTACTGAAGGACTAACTGGTAGCTAGAAGCAAGTGGTGGGGTGCTGGAAGGACAGCGGGAGGCCAACAGTTTGTTGGAGGCATGGGAAAGGTGAACAGTAGCCTACTAGAAGGAGTCTGGAAGGTAAACGAATGGTTGGGAGGTGTCGGGAAGGGAGTGCGGTGGCTGTTGTCAGTAGCCTGAGGGATCTGCGGCCTGCTGAAGGAGGCAGAAGCCGGCAGAATCTGCAGCCTTGTGGAATCACTGGAAGGGATTGACAAAGTCGAGTTGCAAGGATAAATATCTCGGCAGGGTTGGGCTACAGCCGGAGCACCCCCTTCATCGTCGTATACATCCCTAGGAAGAGATGAACGCCTCAAAAGCAGCAAACTGAAGTTTAACTGATTAGCCCACAGCAAATAACATATGTAAATAAGGGGGAATTAGGAGATAAACAAGGCAGGGAGAAGAATAGACAAGAAATAGTGGGGAATGGAAAGCGAAGGAATTTGAAATGAAGACTGTATTGAAAGGAATGGAATATGAAGGAAGGGAAATTGTGCAAGAAAAATAGGGAAGGGAGGTCGGAAGCCCTAATGAAGCCTGGCCAGTGTGATCCAGCAGAGAGGCTGGACCAGTTTTCTGCCTATCCAGCTAGGGCTCAAGAGCCCCGCGTCAATAAATACGACTAGCAATTTGTATCAAAAAATCATATCATTAAAACTTCAATGATCATGATGTCAGTCCCAATTTGATGCCCAAATTTCAGGGATTCTTCTTTTTGTATCCGTCTTTATAGTGAATGACTGGATACCACTTTATGATCTGATTTCTAGACAAGTAAATACACATAAATTCAAAAATTCAAGGCATATATATCTCATGATATAAATTCACATATAAAATATATTATATTGTTTACACCCAAGTATATCCATGTACTCTAATACCGAAATTTGTTTACAAAAAATTAATGGATTCCAAGTTGGTTCAACAATGTGATCAAACTTAAGATCAAAAATAATCAATGCAAGGGATAGATATAAGCTGGCCAATTTTTAATTTTCCATTCTCAGGGTTAGTCAGATTTGCCTCTTTTGGGATAATTTTCACTCCCCACCACACTGTCTTTTTTGAATTTTCAATATTGAACTTCAGTTTAGTATTTCAACATACTAAAAACACAAAGTACCCTTGCCAATCTTCTCAAACGAAGGCATTGCAACTGGAGAAATTCCATTGAAGGTGGAATAATAATATTATTAGACGGAATAATTATGGTTAACATGATATTTATATGACCTATCTCCAAGACAGAAGAAGGATAAAAATATTTCAAATAAAAGGAAGGCATTCAGATTTAAAATATGATACTAAAGTTGCTCATATGTGCAATTTGATCGATTATTACTTTTCAACCGTCACTTCACCTATATCATTTCTAACCTTTCAACTTTTTGTCTTTTACATATTTCTGACTTCACAATGCTGCAAATGAGGCAAATCTGACAAACCCTGAGAATGGAAAATTAAACATTGGCCAGCTTAGTTTCACTCCCCAATACACAATCTTTTTTGAATTTTCAATATTGAACTTCAGTTTAGTATTTCAACATGCTAAATACACCAAGTACTCTTGCCAAAAATCTTCTCAAACAAAGGCATTGCAACTGGAGAAATACCATTGAAGGTGTAATAATAATATCATTAGACGACGGAATAACAGAAACTTTAGGAGCATATTATGGTTAACATGATGTTTATATGACCTATCTTCAAGACAGAACAAGGATAAAAATCTTTCAAACAAAAGGAAGGCATTCAGATTTAAAATATGATACTAAAGTCGCTCATATGTGCAATTTGATCGATTATTATTTCTCAACCATCAATTCATGTATATCATTTCTAACCTTTCAATTTTTTGTCTTTTACATATTTCTGACTTCACGATGCTGCAAATTACATATTGGGCACAGGCATGTATTACAACTTATGAAGGATTAAACTACATACATTTAGACTAGAGCCAATAATAATGCACTTGGAAAGGGACCCATACTAACCATCAATTGGCAAGTTATAATGCGGAAACAAACTAAAATTGCTGTAGTTGAAAAGTAAGACATGTTTAGAGGACTACCTGCTTGAGAACATTCCCCATAATTGGAACTTCTTTGGTCTTGTGATGCATCCGCTTCCTCATAAGATAAATGAGCCGAGCAAGATGGGATCTGCAAAGCTCCGCCGATGGAAATCATTTGAAATAATTCAAAATGTTGTAGTTGTTTAGGGTTCTTCATTACCTCCTGTGCAATCTTTCTCCTTTTAGGAAAAGCCTCGTGGGAATAAATTTGATAGCCAAATGGTAGTTGAGATGGAGAAGGAACTTTAACAGCACTATAACCAATCAGATGACAATGGTATTTCCTGTCAAAACAATAGGGCCAAATCATGAATAACAAGGTCTGAAAGGAATCAATTGAAAGCTAATTTTAAAAGATGGGGCATTTACATACATAACACGCAATTTTTATGTATTTAAATATATAACCTCTAAATTTTACTTTCACTTATAACAACCAAATCTTCCATATCACATAAAAAATACCACCATTTTAACTTTTAAAAAAGTCAAATACACCTGTTGACCTCGCTTTAGATCGCGCTCGCGTCAAAATTTTGCGACGATACCAAATTTCGACGCAATTTTGACGCGCTCGTCGACGAGGTTGCCCAGACGACCTCGGACGACGAAACGGACTGCGCCGATGCGTCCGGAACGTCGATTTCACTTAAAATCGACGTTAAGCTTGCGACGATAACTCGTCGGGGGCAAAACTCGTAATTTAAGTTTTTTTAAAAATAAAAAAATATATATTTTAAAACTTCTTTAAAAAAAAAAAAACTAATTAAACTAAATCTGCCCTAACTCTCCTCACGCTCGACCGGTTGGCTTCGTCTCTCCCGCGCGAGCTCCATGGAAGCTTCGTCCCTCCCGCGCTCGAGCGTGCTCCCTTGGCGGCCGTTTGCTCCTCGAGCCGCTCGCGATCCTATCCTTATCCCTGTGCGAGCAACTTGCCCCTGCGTACGGCCCTTATCGATCTCTCTGCTCCTATTCTGCGGCAATTTGCCGCCAGTTCAACTTGCGTTCGATCCTATAGGTTGATCTCTTGACTTCTGCTTCCCCTCCTCTGCATATTTAAACCCCATTTGGGGTGGGATTGTGTTTGGCCCGAAATTTCTGTGAAGAGGAGGAGAGGTGCTGTTGTGCTGCGTTGCGGTTTGCTCCTGTGTGTTTTACGCACTCCGTAACTCTTCCCGACTCCCCTTTCTCCTCTTCGATTTGGCCCCGTGCCATCTGTAGCTCTGTTGATTGGCGCGGTTCTTTCCTCGTTTATGTTTTCGACTGAAGGCTTATATCCCCTGGAATGTGTTAATTGCATGCCGAGATGAATGTTATAGGGCTCCCGTGTACTTTAGCTTGACATGAGGCATGGAAGTATTTATTTAATTCTATATACATGCGGGGTTCATTTCTTGCTCCCCGTAGCTTTCCTTTACAAAAATAAGCATGTTAAAGTGAAGTTTTGATTCAACTCGAAGGAGCCCTATGTTCACTTTCATAATAAATGTATTGAGGCTCCGCATTTTAATCAGTAAGTATATGGAAACGTTCGTTTTAGCTTCATGATAGGTGTGGTTTTAACTTTATTATAGCTCATCTTGAAGCTCGGTTGGCTTCGGCTTAACTCTTACTTGAAAGGCCATTCTAACATACGGATACTTGCTACTCTTATTTCGATGCTTTAAGAGGCTTGTTTTGGCCCTGTTTGGGAGCTTGGTTGGCTTGATTTATTTCTGATTTGAGGGCGTACTTTGGTATTCTGGATTTACTCTTATATTGGGCTTGGTTGAGGTTTTGCTATACTCTTTCTTTTAAGCTTGATTCTAGCCGGATTTTGGCCTTATGTGGCTCGGTTTCCAGTTGGCATTATTGTATCCTTGTTTTCGAATTGAGGTTGGCTCGGGTTCAGCCTTATATGGGCTCGGGTTGGCTCTTTTAGCCCTCTTTCAGTTTCAGCTTTGAGCAGGGTGTGTGGTATCCTGAATTTTGGGCTGATGTTGTTGGTTTGGCTGAATGCTTAACATGGCAGTTTCCCTTTAGCTTAGTGATGGAATTATTTTTTTTGATTATATGTTGGGCTGTCTTTTCTGGTTTTGTTTCTTTGGGACCTGTTGTGTTGGCTCGGGTTGGCTCGCTCGATTGGCTCGGTCTCGAGTTAATTTAGGACTTGCTTGTTGTGGCTTGAGGTTGAGCTGGTTCCCTCGCCTTGTCTTGGCTCGGGTTTGACTTTCTTTGAGAGTCGTTCGGTTAGAGATTGAACTGCCTTCTTTGGCCTGTTGTTGGCTCGGGTTTGATTTAGGGGGCTTGGCCGAGAGCCTTATGCAGGGGATTACTATGGTGGTGGCCTTTTGTTGCTGAGTTGTGAATTTTGGAGTTGGAGGCTTTACTACCCTTTTGTTTTGGCCCTGGCCGAGAGCCTTATGCTAGTAATTAATGTGTTGGAGGCCTTGTTTATCGCTACTAGCTGAATCGGGAATCGATAAAGATGAACCTATAGTTGCTCCTTGCTTGTTTGAGAGGGAGATATTGAGCATTGTGCTTGGGCCACTTCTTAGGTGCTTCATTTGATGAATTGGAGTTAAATCGATGTTCTTGGGAAGCTTGTCCATTCACTTTCTTATGGGTTCGGAAATGTTCGCAACCGATGTTTGTCTCGAGCCTTTTTTTCTCTTTTTTACTTGGTTTTAAAAGCGCTTCGATCGTTTTCTCTCCACAATTTTGCTTTTAAGTTTCCTTTTGATATAATTGTGCTTGAGCGAGAAAAGACACCCTCGAGGTCGATTCTGGAACTCGGATTTCGTTTTTAAACGCCTCGTCATTACATGTGTTAGGGAATTTTAAATTAACTCACTCGTCGTCCTACCCCTCCAAGTTCGGTGGATGGGTTAATTTTCCTTTCCCCCTTTTCGTTGCTTGAGACGTTTTCCCCGCTTCACTCGGAGTCGGTTTTGGTTTTGTTTTGTTTTGTGGCGATGACAGCGATGATGCAAAAGGCACGCCAGTGATAGAGTAGAATAATATCCCATCCTACGACATCAGGACTCGCTCCAGGGCTCCGATGAACCGTAGGATGGCGGTATCATTCGCCGCTGCAAGGCAAGCGAGCACCCGTACCTTCTTAGGATTGTTAGTGATCCTTTACCCTACGAAATGATCGACTCGTGGACAATTATATTTTTTAAAATCTGATAAAAATACGATACTACATCTCGCAACAAAAAAAATTATATTTTCACCACAATTAAAAATTGACAAACTCTCTTTTGCATGTCTGAAATTCATATGCATGCTAAAAATATAAATTTCAAAACTATATTGTCCACTCGTTGATTATCAGTCTTGGTAGGGAACACTCTCCCGAGTCGTGCTTAATGGACACCCTTCAGCTGAAGTGGCGGCTTTATACACTCGTGTGACCGAAGTAGCCTTCGACGACCCTTCGAGCAAGACTACCACGCTTCGAGCCTAGCTCCGACCCGAGTGCTTGCGGTTTTCTTCGGGTTTTCATTCGATTTTTGATAGAGCACTCGTGGTCCTTTTAGATTTCCTCGGAGTTTTTAGCGACTTTTTTTCCGAGCTTTTCCGTTGTGAGTCGATCACTTTGTTTTCTCGAGCTTTCGATGACCTTTTCTTTTGCTTGCTTGGCTTTCATATGACACTTCGCTAGCTGTAGACAAAAGAAATAATCTGCCTCCTGTGATATATGTGTTTGTTTACATTTGCAGCATGCTATCTTTCAGTACTACTATCGTACGTCTATACTTGTTTAACGATCACTTTTCATGCTCATCTATCGTACGTCTATATCATTGTTTAATCGTCACTTTTCATACTCATATCATCGCATGTTATCCCGTTTAAGCACGTTACATTATATATCGTTGTATGCTTCTATCATTACTCTCGTGTCTTATATACATATCCCGTTATAAACCATACAACACTTAAACATATTCGCGATAGGATGTTTAGAAGAACTTCGACCATAGGGCCACCCGATCGAACATTTTGACTGCCACCTTAGAAAACTCAAACTTCTTCACAAGAAGGAGCTCGGAGCTAGTATAATGGGCAACGACTGGTCGTCTTCAATAGATGGAGTCATTGTCGTCGACAAAACCATAGGATAGCTTGGGAAGTTATCGACGCTCGCTTTCGGACCTCGACATCCCCTGTTCCTCTCCTCTGGATCTCGCATTCCAAATTCGAGCCAACTCTTTCGCACACCTCCACATCTTATTTCGTCGAAAAGTCATATCCTTTCGACCTCCTCGAAGATAATATTTCCCGATTTTTATCAAGAGTATTCTTAGATGATTTCGGTCATTTAAGATGTAATTAACTATAGAGGCTTGCCCTTATAGGAAGCATTTTCCGAACCCAGCTTAAAATAAATCCTATTTAATTCTTCATATTAAATAGGTGAATTTGTCAGCAAATAAATTGGTTTCGTATACCAAACGGACGTCATATATTTCTTAATTTATTTGATCGAGCCTCACCCTTAAGTCTTGTGTTTGTCTTTCGGGATAAGTGCATGACTACTGCGTTATAGTATACGCTCTTTCATTCAAACTATGAAAAATATGAGGTCGATTACACTTCCTTCTTTCGTTGAAGGATCCTTCCGAAGCGGGCGACGGGATTCCGATTCCGGCGACCGACAGCTTCTTACGGGCACTTCACGCACAAAACAAACAACACCTTACAAGCATAGGTATGGTGGTATGTATGTAGAAATTGACATTCAATAGTTAAATATGTAAATACATCGGAATTGAGTGGTATGTATGTAAATCTTAAAATATTTTGCAGCAATAACCATGTTTATCCATTGTGCGAAGTATTGCATTTCATGCTTCACAGCAAAGAAGGTAATCTAATCTATTACCAATCAATCAAAATTTTTTATTTTTCCAGCTCATAATAGCAGCCGGAAAAAAGTAACTAATTAATACATAAACCTCTAGACTAACTATAAAGTATCCAAATATAGAGGCTTGAAGTTTATTTTCAAGTCTAGAGCTAGCAGTGATAAATAAGAAAGTGTTCCCGCATTATAAAAGGATACATGCAAAGAAATTAGTCCATGAAATAATTATTATAATAGGAACTTTGAATATAGGTACTAACACAGGTAAATTAATGAAATTAGTAAATATTATGGTTCATATGAAAATAAATATCTTATGCACTCAAGAAACTAAATGTGTCATAGAATAAATAAAGAGATTGATAGCTTAGGTTCTAAACTTTGGTGTTCAAGTAAAGTAACACAAAGCAACGTGAACAAGGTTTATATGTAAAAAAATGAATTCTCCGAGTAAAATGCATCAATTGAAAGGAAACTAAATGCAAAAAATTCACCAATATTCCAGTGCCATGGACTTCAGGCGGGCTTCCAGTTTAAGGAAAATGTCTGATCTTTCAAAGTTTTGCTTGTCATGTGTGGGTTTCAAGCAGTCAACCTGGAGTACCGCTGCCAATGATATGTATGTATACATTTGAAAAGTTTATATGTTCATCAAAACACGTGAAAATATCATGATGTACCAAGTAGCAGTAAGAAAAAAAGAAATGAATGGGCGCTCACCCACAACGCCTCGACATTTCTGAACAACACGCCAAAAAGGCTGAAATAGAAAACCACCAATCATTACAAAGTAAAACAATCAAGGAGTATGAAAGAAATTAAGGGAAAAAAAAACCAGAATCAATTAAGAGGTAGCAAAACGAGCATAAAAAAATAACATGAAATGAGACAAACGCAAATAATTTAAGTTGTGGTTTGTGGACTCCCAAAATTCGTACCCAGCCTCTCTCGAAGATGAATGACGAGAGAGAAAGAGTTTTAAATTGAGTGTTATGGACCAAATTTTCACAAGATAAATGAGACAATATATTGAAAATGCCGAGAGATTTCGCTCTCATTTTGCGATGACTTTAAGATATGAAGTTTGAGGTTTCTCATAGATGGAAGCCCCATTGATAACGAGAGAGAATTTTCGATTAAGGCTAATCATTAGATGCTAAATATTTAAACTTGGAATAATATCAATCTAGGATTCCTAGAAGGTCTAAAATGATCGAACTAGTGGGGAGATGTTGATAGAATGAATAAAAGAGGAGAATATGTGAAATCAGTGGGCAAAACTGATGACACAGCTTTCGTAACTAAGAATTCAGCAAAGGGGAAAAAGCAGCCGGTAACTTAGGCGGCAAAATAAACACGTCCACGTTTCATCACCTGTGGTCTTCAATATACATAATCATCACTTAAAGAATAATATAACACTCCAAAAATGAGAAAACAATGAAAAATGTCTCCAAATAACATAAACATAACATAAGTCTCAGTAACACACTTATACTAAAACATAAACTAATCCTAATTCTAATTAAAATAATATAAAAAAATGAAACCCATAAACATGGTTGCAGCTATTAGACAGGAAAGTCCCACTACAGAATTCCACGGGGTGGGTTAAATAGACTTACGTCTAGTCAACTTCAGGTTAGACCCAAACTCAATCAATCAACTCAAGTCGACACCCCTAAGCGCCATTGTGGGCTTTGAAAATTCACGTTGCTCCCCAGGACAGCCCTCTTCAATTAATTTTAAATTTTGTTTGTTGAGAGAGTTTTGAATGAAAAAATTTTCAAAAGTAAAGTTGGATTATAGATAAGACATCAACCAAAAATTCTGCCCTAATTTTGCAATGACATTTTGATCTGGGGTTCAAGGTTTCACATAGATGCAAGTCCCCATGATTAATTACCCCTCCCGATAACGGGATAGCACTTTCGATTAAGATTAGTCATTAAGAATTGAGTATCAACATTCAATACCAGCATTCATAAGACTTAAAATTGTACAATTTATCACTTGAAGCTTAAAGCGGATGTTGGGAGAGTGAAGATGAAACTCAATCAAGATCTCATGATTCCGACATCACGGGCAGTCTTGGACTCTAATCTACTTTTTAAGAATTGAGTAATCAATATACAATATCAGCAAACTTAAGATTTTAAATTGTAAATTTATCAGTTGAAGCTTAAAGCAGATGTTGGGGGAATGAAGATGAAACTCGATCAAAATCTCATGATTTCGTCATCACGGGCCATCTTAGACCACGATCTACCTTTTAAGAAGAAGTAGTCGACCCAACCAGACAGGACTTCGTACAAGATATCATTATAGATCTGAGGCGAATATTTGTCTAAGCGGACAAATTTACGTTCACCTAAGCTAACATAAGGTTTTATGTCAATTGATCGTACCCTTTAGAAAATCAAGGGATTAAGAGAGAGAGAAATCTATTTTTACAGCAAGCAAAGAGAACAATCTATCTCTCTCTATTAAGAGAGAGAGGGGGAGAGTGAGAGAGTGAGTAGTGAGAGGGAGGGAGGGAGAGAGCGTTGAAAGAAAGAGGTAGAGGGTGCGGGAGAATGAGCGAGGGAAAACATACCGGTTGGGGCCGTGACCGTAATATAATAGTGTCATTTGGCGGCAACCTCCCAATCAAAGGGCTCTGGTCATAACCGCCACTTTGTGGTGTCATTTGACGGCAGAACCACGCAGGCAAAGGACTCAGGTTACATCCTTACTAACATGCAATTACTTTGTTTGTGAACATATAAATACACTTAATATGACATTAGCTCTTTGTAAGCTGAAGTCAATCGGCAATTCATCGTCCTTAATAATTTTTTATGAAAAGCAGATAGATTTTTGCATTTAGCTTTTAAGTGACTGAATTTTAGTTAATTATTTTGAAAATCTTTATTTAAAAGATTGACCCCTCTAGTTAAAATATTCGATCAACACGGCTATCATCGATGTTTTGAACATTTAAAGTATTTATATTTAAAGAGGAGCATTTAATTTTGCCAGTTTAGGCTTTGAAGATATGAGTCATGTTGACTCCTGTTCTTACAAAGAGGAGAATCGGGTTAGATGATTTGGACTTGTAAATTTTTATTTTAGGATTTGGGCGTCAGTCCCTGCGAAGAGATGAATTAGACTAGTTGAGTGGGACTTAGAACACTATGCTATAGACAAGGTGACTCAGTTTGCCTACGCGGCATGCTCGAACATAATATTCGAGCATTCAATATATTAGTTGGAGCACATGCACACTTTTAAATTTATGTACTTTAGTTATTTTAGCTATAACATTTGATGTCCGCAGACATATTACATGATTTTAAAGCATGTATTAATTCAATAGCTTCCAAGAGTGCCACTTGAAAGGTTGGCATAAATAATAAGATATTAATATTCAAATCAAATACTATCTTAAAATTTACGAAAGTCGAATATTCAAAGGAAGGATTAAACGACATGATGTGATGGTGTGGATGTTTGCACAGGGATTTGAACCGAAGAATTAGGATGAAGCGGAAGGGAAAACACTTGCGATAGTGGAGAAATAGAACAGTGAAGGGATCATTGCGGCATTGTCGTGTGTGGAGTTTCTCGTACACAGCGATCCTGTTAGTGCCTTCTCACCTTGCACCAGTAGCGACTTTGTTGCGGGAAGATTTTCACGAAGGCTGTCACAACAAGGAAGCAGGCAAGCCAAAGTTTTAGAGCACTTAATACGCTCTGATCTCTTCGTTGTGTGATCCCGTTGTTGCCTTCTCAATTTGCTCTAATTGCAACATTACCACGAAGGATTCTGGAGAGGAGAGGGTTTTCAAGTCTCTGTAGGCCGCGATTACGGGCTCCTTCCCCGGCTTGTACTAATCGCGAATATATCGCTAGAGAGGTGGGAGAACGAGGAGTTTGGAACGACAGGGAAAGAAATGGAACGAAACAATGCCCATGAGTATGAATCAAGGAAGGTTTTTGTTTCGTATATTTGTAGCCGGAAGGGAACAAGGGAGCACAAAATGCGGGAATAAATAAATGTTTTAAGTTTATTAATTTAATTTTAATTAATATAACTTGTTTTTTTTTTTCTTTTTTTCTTTTCATTTCTCCCTCTTTTCAACAGCCATAAGGCTAATACTCAGTGCATGGCATGCATGATTTCATGCGCAAGGAAACTTAAAAGAAAACAACAAAATAAACACGAGCTTTAAAAAAGAATGACCGAAAAACCAAGTTCAAGCCTAAGAGTTCAGTACATAGCTGATACTCTAAAAAGACAAACCCATGTCATGAATAATTTCAATAATTCCTGGCTAAAATTAGCAATACTTAAAATTTCTCATAGGTATATTGTCCAACTAAAATCAACAATCAAAACAATAAATCCACAAAAGTAAACAACATACTTTTTAAAACTGATTATACAGAGATCTATAAAGAGTTAGATCTGGCAGAAAAACAGTGAAAATTTTGAAACAAAGCACATGAAAAAAAAAATCATATAGCATTCTAAAATTTTTAGAGTTAAGAATAAAGTTAAATTTTCAAACGCATACCATTATGAGACGGCATTTATGGTATATATTAAATCCATGTATGTTGAGGTGAGGAGACCCCCTTAAGAATCCAATGACAGTCCCAATTTCCTCGGCCTGCAATGACAAAAATAAAACGAGTCAAGATAATGCGAGCACCTAAAAATTCTGAGTAAGGCATAAATTCTCATAAAAAGCTTCTTAGATGTTGCAGCGTTATTGTGGCTGAAATCCACTTATGGTTTTTTATTCGGGGTATTTACATACAAAACACCCAATTCCTATGCATTTTCATAGCTAGCACCTAAATTTTGTTTTTCTACATTTATACCACCCAAATCTTTCATATCACATCAAAAATACAAAGATTATAATTTTTGAAGGGTGAAATACACGTATTCATGGATATGTAAGGTGATATGTATGTAAAAAATGAAATTTAGGAGTTAGTTATATAAATGCATAGGAATTGAGTGGTATGTATGTAAATCTTCCTTTTTATTTTTTCTAAGAGAAAATTTTACTAAAATGAAGTAGTAGAAAAAGTATTAAATCATTAAAGAATATTCTTAGACACTGACCATGACCAAAAAATAGCAAATATATCTCAATTCCAATAAAAATATTTAATCTGCCTAAACATGTGATATTCCTATGCAAGGCTTCAAGAACTATTTCAAGCTATTAAGTTGAACCATCCATCATAATCTTCACAAGAAATGCCTGAAAGTTGGTCCCGATAAATAGTCTGAAATAGATGGTACGCCAAAAAAAAAAAGCTTTATAATTTTTATGCAAGCACCAATCACAAGGTCCTATAGAGTTGCACACTCATCTATCATCTATGCAGTCATCTTGTTAAAGAATAGTTTAATTTGGACATTTAAGTCAATAATATTATTGAACTGGGAATATTTTACATTCATAGAACTAAACTTGCAAAAGTAACAATAATAAATATTTTATTATTTTGTTTTAAACCGGAGTATCGCATTTCCTTTTTAATAAATTATAAATAATTGTATATGAGACTTAAAGCTAGCTTTTGTCGGTTACCATTTTTCTGGTTGCCGAAACCACAATCTAACCAACATTAATGGTTTAAAAATTGGAGACTACAAAACAACAACAACAACAACAACAAACATTTATCCCACTAAATGGGGCCGGCTAATGAATCCTTGTTCTCCAATTGCATCATGTTAGAAATTATTAGAAATTTATTTATTTATTTTCTAGTTATTTTATATTTATGTCTTTCTTATCTTATGAATTTTTTTTTAATCTTCGGGCAATTATTAAGAATTGATTAATTGTAATTTTGGAGATATAGGTGTCATGTTTTCCTATTTTATGTCTTTCATTTTATCTTTGAATAGTTATTAGGAATTGATTAATTGTAATCTTGGAGATATAAGTGTTACGTTTTTCCTATTTTACGTCTTTCATTTTATCTATGGTTAGTTATTAGAAATTGATTAATAGTAATCTCGGTGATATGTGTTGTCTTTCCTACTTTAGGATTTATGTAAGTTGTATTAATACCCCACTTTTGTATCAATAATGTATTTCGCTAAATTCTCAAAACTTACAAGTCCAATTGAGTGCCATATTTTTATTTGATTCTAATAAATTAAAATCATTTTTTATATAACATGCCCAAGTCTTTTTAGGTCCACCTCTATATTTTTTAACATAAGTTGAATCTAACATCTAGTCTCCTAATGGGATCGTCAGATGATCGACATTTTATGTGGCCAAACCATGTAAGACGACTCTCTTTAATATTGTCTAGCATTGGAGCAACTCCAATTAAGCAAAAACCTCAATTTATATATTTAAATATATCATATACAGATTCAATAGCACTTGGATAAAGATTTGGCCAAACCATCTAAGACGACTCTCTCTAATATTGTCTAGCATTGGAGCAACTCCAATTAAACTAAAACCTCAATTTATATATTTAAATATATCAAATACAAATTCAATTGCACTTGAATATAGATTTTTTATTCATTCACTTTTCAAATATGATAGAAATTAAAGTCAAAGAAAAGTCCAATTATATTCATGAATCTTATGCAAGTCTCAAGTGCATTTAATTTATTCTCTTGAAATGGCTTAAACTATAGTTTAAGTGTTATTTTGTATCCTGTAACATGCATTTTCTTTTAATTTCATATATCATTTTTAAATTACATACGGTCGTTATTTTAATATTATTTACAAGTCCAACTTAACCCGAAATTCCAACAGCCTCCAGACGTCTGCCCCCGTTTGGGGGCACAGGAAAATTGTCAGTCTTCTCAACCGTCTCAAAAGACTCTATGGTCGATGTAGTGGGACACTGCGGTGTTGACATCATTTTTAGTGAGGTTCTAATTTCTTTTTTTAGAGCCTAGGATCTAGTCGTAGGATTTTATGTTGACCATCCTAGTGGATTAGTAGCGGAGCCCACCTTACATAGAACTTTACAAGTCCAAATTAACCCGAAATTCCAACAGCCTCCAGATGTCTGCCCCCGTTTGAGAGCACAGGAAAATTGTCAGTCTTCTCAACTGTCTCAAAAGACTCTATGGTCGATGTAGTGGGACACTGCGGTGTTGACATCATTTTTAGTGAGGTTCTAATTTCTTTTTTTAGAGCCTAGGATTTAGTCGTAGGATTTTATGTTGACTATACTAGTGGATTAGTAGCGGAGCCCACCTTACATAGAACTTCAGACCACTTCTCAAACCATTTTTGCGAAGACCTGCATGAGTAGTCCCAAGCACTCGATTCTTAGTCGCAAGAGCTAAGAACTAACATGTAGAGGGCCCAGAAAAATGAGTTCCCATAGAATCAGATGGCCTTAGGTGAACCCTTTGTGACTCGAGCACTCGATGACACCACAATTTTGCGCACGCATCACACCACGCACGATTTGGACTTGAATTAACTTGACCGTCTGCGAACTCATTCGGACGACCTTAGATCACGAAACAAACCACACGGATGCGTCAGAACGTCGACTTTAGCTATGAAGAACATTCATATCACTAAGGTTTCGCGCTCTCACAAACAACACGAAAATTGATGCAAATAAAAATTAATTAATTAAAGGAGGCGGGTTCAGGCTCAGCCCGGGTTCGATTCGGACTGAACACGGCCCAATTGTACCAAATCAGGCCGATAAACCGCTTCTTAATTTCAATTTTCGAATTTCAAATTTCAGATAATAAATTGTTTAATTTAACTCTAACAGAAAAAAATCATTCCTAATTGAAGCGGCTGTATGAATGGAATTCATTCAATTTCCAGCTAATGGTTCGTGTAACGTTTCTCCCCGGCATTTAAATCGCGGGCTGACACTGAAAACTCCTCCTTCGACTTGATCCCCTCTCGGCACTGCAAGCCTTCGCCCCTCTCCTCACGCTCAACACTCTACCCTTCTCGCCTCCTTCCTCTGCGCCAAAACCCTTAACCTGCTTCCACTCCCCCAGCCGAGAGAGGTCGCTCGCCTCTCCTCTCTACGCGAAGATTCCCGCTCGATTGCGCCGAAAACCCTCCCTCGGCTTCCCCTTTCCCGCTCGATCGAAGCCCTCGCACCCCACTCACTTGCCCTGTGTGACCTACTCCCTCCTCCGATCGAACCTGCTCGCCTCCTCTTCTGCGACTGAAGACCGCCCACTTGCCTGCTTGATTCCGCCTCTGCTCGCACAACCCAACCAGTTGTTCGCCTGCTTCCCCTCTCCCGCGCACGACCAAACCCCTCTCCCTTCCTCGCGCTCGATCCCGACTCCCTCTTCCTCACGCAGAAGAAGCATCTGCTCCACCTCCCCTTTGCACCAAGACGCTTCTTCCAGTTCGACTCGCCTTCCTCCTCCTACGTTCGACAAGCCACACTCGACGAGCCCCGTGAGACCTGACCCTTGCTTAACTGCTCCTCTTAGGCGAAACCCTCAACATCTCCTGTTTCCTCCCCTTTGATCCAAGGATCTCCTTCCAATGACGGCAAGCAAGTACTCTCCCGACTTCCCTTCCCCTTTCGCTGGTTCGGCAGGTCTCGCTCTACCGATTGAATTTTCAGATTCTAAATTAATTTGGTAGCATGTGGTAGCTTGTCTGCATGATTAACTTGCATATCACTCTTATTACTGGTATGGATGGATACATTTTTTTTTTCATTTCACCATTTGGATGAAGTATTCGTGTCCTTGCTATGTCTATAAGCTTGCTTACTTGCTGCTACTATTGTTGTAGGTTGTCCTAGGAAATCTATACAAGTAGTTCTTTTTAAACACTGAGGAGTCTGCAACTAATGAAATTACTTTTCGTGTATGAGCATTAGTTCTTTTTTTTATTTTGCAAGTAACATTTTTACCCATAACTTATGCGGGTTACTGAAGTATTATAAAGCCAATCCTATGAGCACTAATCGTTCTTGTATATTCAGGTGTTTGGCATCGACCTTTGGACAACTATAACTAATGCTTTCTTACTGATTTTGGAGGACTATAAACACTATTTTGATTTAATATTATTGCTTATTTTAAATGTTCCAATGCTGGTTTTATGTTTCGAGCACTTAAATGCATATTTCGTGAGGTTTCAATGAACATTTACTTGTTGATTTTAAATGCTCAGTTATTGTTTTAATGTTTCAAGCACTTAAATGTGAATATTGTGAGGCTCCAATCACCATTTACTTACTGATTTCGTGCTTCGAGCACTCAAACGGGAATACTACGAGACTCGAGATGATCGTTATTTCAGAGCTTGAATGCTTCTTTGCGGTCTATGTTCTTTTATTTATGAATGCCTTCATTGGGGTTTGTTTTACCTGTTGTTTGGAAGGATTACCATTGTAATTTTGAGGGTTTTGCATATGGATTTGGAGTCAGTTTGTTAACTAATTTTGGAGGGTTTACACACTGTTTTGGTTTCAAGTTGATTTTGAGACATTTAAATTGATGTTTTAGGCTTACATGAGAGATGTTTGGGAAATTTAAAATTGATTTGTGGGGCATTTTCAAATGTTGTTTGAAGTGCTTTAAAATGTTGTTTGTGGGCTGATTTTGGAGAAGTTTTGACACAATTTTTGCACCGTTTTGGCACTGCTTTTGGGGTGCTTTTGTTGATCGATTTGGGGCAATTTATGCACAGCTTTGTGGGGCTTTTGTGGGCTGATTTCGGAGTAGTTTGGGTACTGTTTTTGGTATTTTTAACATTGTTTTGGGCTTTGCCCCCCTTTTATTTTGAGTTTTGGAAGCGGGTCTCTTTTCCTCTCCCGTCGTTTTGTTTTGAATTCTCTTTCTTGCTTAATGGTTAAGTCAACAAATGGGAATTTCTGATTTAATTATTTGGAAGACACTTAGAGACATTCGAGAATTAGTTGGAAAACACTTAATTGAGAATAAAACACATTAAATCACTTCAAAATCACTGCAAGCCTAATTTAAAGTGTAGGCTCCTTAGATTTCAGGAGCACACCTTAGGTGAAAGTTCATCCACCTAATTTTCAGTGTAGGCTTCCTAGATTTTAGGAGCACAAATTAGGTGAGAGTTCATCCACCTAAATTTCAGTGTAGGTCTCCTAGACTTTTGAAGCACACCCTAGATGAGAGTTTATTTATATAACTTTCGAATGAATGATGAAACTAGACACTTGACCGTAATTCACGAACTGATTATGATACTAGACATGAGGATACACCGAAACGTGGTTCACGCTTGATTAAATCAAATAATAGAATTTCTGTTATGACTTAACCTACAGTGAAACCCAATGCACTTGGATTTGAGCTCGAACATTACGCTCAGATTCTCTTGGCAATTGGGGACATTTGTTTTGCCACATATGGATCATCGAACTGGTATAAGTCTGAGGTCTAGGTGGATAGGGCGATGATAATAATGCTAATGTGTGCTAAAAGAGGGATACGATGTGGGAATTTTTAGAATAGTATCTCCTATCTCAAAGATCTTTAATAAAGGAGAGAAAATGACCGATGATAATATTCGCCGACTCTTGGTGAGATTGTTTCCCCCGACGATTTTAGGTCGCCAGTAATCCTAGCCCGATTAGAGTGACTAGCCTGTGGACTACACCACTTTACAAAATATTTAAAATAAAAAAAAAATCTCTTTTGCTTGATAAAAAGAACATAAAAAATTGAAACAGTGTTTGCATGAAAATCAAAGAATTTTTTCTTATAAAAAACTTATAAAGGTCCATGGTTAGTCACTTGGATTGAAGTTAAAGATTGCCCTCCGTGGATTGTTGGGTCGAGTAGCACACAGTCCAGCTCTGAGCCCCGCACCTTTACTAAATTCTTATACTTGTCTTCATATTCCATATGTGACCACAAGATTCTTTTTACCTGCTTTTGTTTTAATACAGTTCATTTTTTTACTTTTTCGGACCAGATTTTTGTTGCATTATTTTTCCTGCAATTTATTTAAATTCTCTACAAACTATATTATGTTTTATGGATTAGTCATGGAGCGGTAACAGATGCTCAGGTACGCTTTACAGTTTATTTATAGCATTTTAATTAACTGTTGTTGACCTCACTTTTATTGAGGTTTAGTTTTTCTCCTAGGAATTAGGATTCTAGCTTTAGGAGCTTCCCCGACGATCTTAGAGTCTTAGCAATGGGCCTACCTCGTTTTAGAATGCTTGAAACTACTTCGACACTTTTTTGGAATCCCGGACGAAATTCTTGACCTCTAGCTCACAGCAGGTAGGTTGGAATTGGCGTTAGGGCTCCAAATTGAGTTCCTATAGGACCACTGGACCTTAGGATAGCCTCGTGCACATTTTCCGCACCACCGAGCACAAATTCCTCGACCACGGCCTCGATGCTTTCAACCACCTCGCAACGGGCCAAGATTGAGCCGAACGCCGGAAGATCGACGTCGAGTCGAACTTCGAAAATGCCGAATTTGACGCTCTTTCGACGCGACCGTCTACGAGGTTGTCCAGGCGACCTCAGATGACGAAACGGACTGCGCCGTTGCATCAAGAACGTCGTTTTTGCCTTATATTGATATTTGATTTGCGACGATCGCCTGCTGGAGCTGAAATTGCGATTTTGGGCGTGTTTCTAACAAAATTAATAATATATATATTTTTTAAAACCTATTTAATCTATCCTAAATCCTACTCACGATTTCGTCCGACCTGCGCCTTCTTCTCCTTCTCGCGGGTTCGTGCGTCTCCGCCCTACCGCTTCGACCGGGCTTCTTCTCCTCGCCTAGTCTCGTCCCGCCGTACGAACCCTTCTCCCCATCACGCCATGGGAGGGGACGTTCCACGCGCCTCGCCCGAGCTACTCCTTCTCGACGCGTTAAACTTTCCTCTTCGGTGCTTAGGGCCGCGGCACTGCGGCTTGACACACTTTGGGAAAGCTTCTTCCCTTCCCAACGACTCCTCCTTCTCTTCTCTACTCTCTCGAGGCTTCTCCTGTGCGTGGGTTCTGGAGACAGGTAGGACCCGCCCCCTTTGACCGTTGGTTCCGGGTGAACGTGTGGGTGAGTTTGGTTGGTTTTGGATGATTCTAGCTGGCCCCTCCTCCTTCTGCTATTTAAAACCCCATTTGGGGAGGGCCTGAGGTTGGATACCCTGGTTTTGAAGGCTTCATTTTCTCTCCCTCTCTTCACACTTCTTCTTCTCTGATGCTCACGGTTCTTCCTGAGTTTGTGTTTGAGTGAGGTAGGGGTGTTGTTGGCTTTGCTCCCTGAGGTTCCTGGGACTTGGCTGCTCGGTTGGTTGGCCTAGTTTGCGCCGTTTGGTCCCTGTTGTTAGATTGTGGTGTGGTTTGCTTGAGCTCTCACTGAGGTATGGGCTCCTTTAGCTCTAATTTCTATATTTGAGGCTATCTATACTAATCGCTTTTCTTAGTTGGACACGGTTTCATGGTTAAAATAGCATGTTATGGCTCCTCTATTTCCTTATTCATGATGGCTTGATGAAGAATATGGAATGGTTTATGTAGTTATATGCATGTGGAGCTTGCTCTTTTTGCTCCTTCTACTTCTTTATTACAAATGCATGCCATGGAAGAGTTTAAATTGCTTTAGGGAGGGGCCTTATGCTCATTTTCGTTTGAAATACATTGAAGCTCTATGTTGGATATATGGAAATGTTTATTTAGGCTTCATGCTTAGCTGAAATTTCAAGCCTTACCTTGGCTCATTAGGATCTTGGTTGAAAGTAAACCTTATTTCATTTTAAAAAGGGGTTGAGGGCTGTCTTTCAGGTTTTGTTTTCTCGGTTTTGAACCCCCCCTGCTGCTCTCGGTTTTGGGCTGTTTTGAATCTGGCTATTGCTCGGTTTCTGCTCCCTGGGGCTCTCTTGGGCCGACCTTGCGTTGGGGGCTGCTTTGAATTGAAGTTGGGTTGTTTCTTTTTCCAGTTTCTTTTTGGTGGTTTGGGTTGATTTCTTCAAATTCCCCTAGCCTTGGCTTTATGCTGGGGACTGTTATGACTTGAATTTGGGCTTATTTCAGTCTTTTTGTGGTTGGTTTTTCAGCCCTTTTCATGGCTCGTTTCGAACTCATTTAGGGGGCTTGGTTGGCTTGCTTTAACCCTTACTCGTGAGCCTATTGCTGGATATATAATTGTTGCCCCTGTTTTAATGTTTTGAAAATCATGTTTCGGCTTTACAGTTAGTTCAGGTTTGAGCCCTATGCGAGCTCCGGTTTATTCCCCGTAGCGAGGCCTTTGGTTTGGTTTTATGTTGGGATTGTCATAATTTGGAGTCGGACTTATTCGAGCCCTGTTGTGGCTGGGCTTTGTTGAGCTCTGTTGCACTCTCTACTTTAAGCTCAATTTGGGATTCGGCTGAGCCTCGTTATGTTCTTTGTTTTGAGCCCAATTTGGGACCCAGTTTTAGTCTTACATAGGTTGATTTCTTGTTGGCTTTAGCTGCCTCCCCTGTTGTAGTTCAGGCCGTGAGCCTTTGCTCCTATTTTTAGCCCTGGCCGAGAGCCTTATTGGGATGATTATTGTGATGGTGGCTTTGCTCTTTGCTACACTTGTCTATGAAATTGATTTAATGAAATTTGGAGGAGCTTCCTAGCTGACTTGTGGGAAATAAATTGAGCGCGATATTTGAAATACTTCTTTGAGGTTTTATTTGGTGGAATTGATGCTAGTTTGGCGGCTTATGGCTTGTCCATTCTCTTTCTTATGTATTAAAAGATTATTGATTCTCCTATTGTCATAGCTTGAGTCCCGAGCCCGTGGGAGAACGTACCGGAGAAGTTTGTGTTTCAGGAATTGAAAGTCAATGTGGGTACTTGGAGTTTGGGGGAATCTCGAGCAGTGGTCCAGAGTCCAGGACTTGGTCAGTATCTTTTGGTCATGATTTTACAGTTATTTGGAAAAAGGAGTGCGTTCTGAGGTCTACTCCTCATCCTCTTCGAGAGCGTCGTGGTGCCTTTAGGTCCTTTTTCTAGGACATGTGAGGTCGGTCGGGAGTTTAGGGTGATTTACTTGCTTTTGATTATTGGAAATCGGTTCACTTTCTTTTACGAATTTGTGTTAGGTGAACCGCTTTCCCTCTTTCTTTCCTTGCTCCCTCGTCCCTAGTTTTCACCTTGTTTCTTGGCCCAAAGCACACACCTACAGGGGACGTGTAGGTGTGCATATATAACTCCCTTGGGTTATATATGGGGTCATCAAGCCAGGCGTCAAGTGCGGTGGGGACACCGATAAGACCGCAAAAGTAAAAATTACGAGAATCATAGAACTGGGCCGCTCGACTCGTAGACTCGTAGAGAGTAGAGCAGAACCACGAACCGTTCGACCGTCCTTGGGGTTTCTACTGCCGATGATGCCAGGATGTTCAGTAATCCTAGTCCTATTAGGATAATCAACTCATGTGACTAAAATACTTTAAAACAAAAAAAATACATATGTTTGAAAATATAAAAACTATCTCCCCTACTACACAACCTACTTACCTACGGCTTTTTACTTGCATGTAAACCAAAAAATGAAATGTGTGAAGATTTATGAAGGTCCATGGTTGGCTATTCAAGTCGGGTTAGGACTGCCTTCTGCAGAAGGTCGGTTTAGTAGTCAAGATCTGAAGTCCGGATATTAGCATGACTCGAGTCCGAAACACCACCGTGCTTACGGGTCTTTCTTTCCAGATGCCCCATGGCTTTCTTACGGTTTGTCGTGAGTTTAGCGGGCCATCTGTACGTTTCTTCCGGTGTTCTTTGCGGTTTTCTACGACTTTGTTTTGTTTTCTTTCGTGACTTTTTCGGAGTTTTCTACGGACGTTCTTTTTCTTTCTTTCTCGATTTCCTGGTTTTTCTCATAATTTTTTTTCTTTTTCTCGCCATCTTTCTTTCGTTTTTACTGTTAGGTTTTCGCACTTTGCTCCCTATGTACGTACTGTAGTACTCCTGTTGAGCTAGGTTCCTGCCCACTACTTTTACTCTTGTTTTTCCTCGCGCTAACGACTCCTCTGCTGAAATAAGAAAAATATGAAAATAATAATAAACGGAATAATGATGCGCATGGATGAGCAGAGCATACGGTACCTCCGCAACACTCGTCATTTACTTTATTTATCGTTATAGCTGCTTTACTTTTCAAGACATACTCTCGTACTGAGTCTAGCTCGTTTACTTTCGGTTTATACTTGTTTAGCATGTTTACTTTTCGACATATATCCTCGCTGAATTAATTCGCTTACTTTCGCTACACATACTTGCTTAAGCATGTTTTACTTATCGTAAGCATGTTATTCCTACTTAGTTGAGCATGTTTCCGCTTAGCTAAGCATACTCGTTTGTGATAGGTGTTTTATGTTATTCACTATAAGCATGCTCCCGTCTCATCGTTTTTTCTTACACTCGTCATCACATTGCACACTCACTGTTGCAATAAAAATGATAATAAAAATGAAATAAACGACTTGCATGCTCACTTTAATTTAAGACTCTAAACCTAAACTGCGATCCTTGCTACGACGTGAAGCTTGGAGCACGGTGGGCAGCACGGCCATCTTCTTCAGCAAAACCTGTGTCGACATCAGCAAAACCATTCTTTAGTTTAAATGACAAGCCTTAGGATTTCGAGGTAGTCCGCCCAGCGCGACATAAACCCTCACCTTTTCTTTTAGGCCTTTGCACAGCCCTCCTGTGCGATATAAGCCCTAACTCGTTTAGGTTTCCGAGGTTGTCGTCTGATACAACGTAAGTCCTCCTGTCTTTCATGTAGTTTGCATAATCAGACATTATGCAAATGTAATTCCTATAATTAATTTGCAGGATTAAAATTAAAAAAAATCCCTTTCCAAAATTTAAAGCCCAACAATAGGATAGTCTGGGACGTCCTCGAGGTCCTCTTCGAGATCTGTGACATCCCCTACCCTTCTTTCTTTGACTCCAGAAATAACTGTTCCTCCTTGCGCCTTTCACCTATTGGATTTCCTACTACCTCATTTCGTTGAAACCCCTACCTTTTGAATTCGTGAAGATAGAAACCCGCGAGCTAAATCGAGAGTTCTCTCAAGTGACTTCGGTCGTTTGAAGGGTAATTAACTCTGTGGCTCGTATACAGTGAGTTTTAAAAACCCCAAATAATATAAACCCTATTTAATTCTTATGTATTAAATAAGCGAATTTGTCTGGTCCACATAAAGCGTTCGCGACTGAACGTGATGTCATGAATTTTGTGGTTTATTTGATCGAGCGATATCGTAGAGTAGAGTGTCTATTGTTCGGAATAGATGCGTTACTCGCGATATTACGCTCGTTCATCCAAACTACTTAACGAATGAGATCCGTCCTTTCTCATTCTCATATTTTAAAACTTAAAATTTTATTTTCAAAAATCAATTCATATATATAAATTAAATTAAATCCTCAAACCCTCCTCTTAAGCGGCCGACAACTGCACTCTACTTTTTAACACATTTTATTTACTCGCAATTTATTTACTCTGCATGCAAGACAAAACCAAAATTAAGAACAAAACTGAGACCAAAACAATAACAAAACTTCACATGCACATTGCAAAACTATAAGTCCTAAACCTTGAAATTGCGGAACTACTACAACTGCAACAAAGAGCTCTGAGTTAAATTTGTGGGTAGCACAGTGAAGAGATTGGAGCATACACCGTGGGCAGCGTGATGAGGACCAGCAGAAGCACATCTTCAAGCGAGCAAATCTACAATAACAAAACTCTTTCATAGTATAAATAAAAATCAACAGAATTTCGATGTAGCTCGCTCAGTGCGACGCAAATCTTACGCCTTTAGGCTTATGTGCAATCATGTTGTGCAGCGTAAGTCCTAACTCACCTTAGGTTCCGAGGTTGTCGTCTGGTACGACATAAACCCTCCCATCTCTGGAGGCTACTTGCATAATCAGGTATCATGCAAGTATAAGTCTCAAATAATAAAATTGACAAAATTGAAATACTTAATAAACATCTCTCCAAAACGCAGCCACGCAATAGAAAAGTTTGGGAAGTCACCGAGGTTCTCCTCAGGATCTGTGACGTCCCCTACCTTTTTCTTTCATTGGACTCATAAAATAAACGTTCTCATTTGGTCCTTTCTCATTTAATTTTTTTGTCATACCATGAAAACCTAAACATTGAATTCTTGAAAACAGAACCACCGATTATTATCGAGAGTTTTCTCAAGTGACCTCGTCATTCAAAATGTAATTAACTATAGAGGTTTGCCTCTATAGGAAACTTGGAACTCAAGCAAAAATAAACCCTACTTAATCTTTATATTAGATAAGGGAACTTGTCGATCACATATAAAAGGTTCGCAGAGTAAATGGATATAGTAAACCTCCTAGTTTGTACGATTTGGTCCACTGCCACGGGATTCATTTATCTGTCAAGATGTATTATTCGTGGTATCGGGCACGATTATACAAACTATTGGGAAGATGAGATACATTCGATCTCATTTTCCAAAAATTAAAACACACTATTTTAAAAAAACCAAAATTACATACATTTTATATTAAATCTAAATTTTAAAACAATTTTCGAAATCGAAAAAGCTAGCCGACATGCGATCGGAAAACAAAATATAGCATTTAAACCGCAATCTTAAAAGACGTGATGGGCATTCATTATAGCAAACCAGCATTCCCTGAACGGTAACTAATTCCCACAGATGCGTACTAGCTTTTCCCACGAAAGGATATTTTAAAATTGAATTTTTAAAAAACGTTTCAAACGAGTAAGTGATTTTCCCCCGAACGATACTTCATTCCTACAGATGGGTACACGAACTTCCTCAAGTGGATTTTTTCAAAAATTTTCCTGATGCCCCATTATTTTATACCTTACGACCTCCGACGGTATTGTTGGCAAGGACGATGGACAATAAGATAAAAGTTAAACACATATTTTTCTTTCTTTTACAATTACTCAATATAAAAATAAATAAATAAATAGAAAGAAATGCTCGATTAAGATATTAGTGGTCCAGTTTTGATAAGGTAATCGGGCTCCGGTAAGGTTTGATGTTCGGGCTTGAATATAAAAGTGGGAACTTGATTTAGTGCTCAGCTTTAATAGTAAAACGATGGCTTAGTGCAGAGAGGGCTATCAGGATCACGAGCTTCAAACTAGGGAAGCCTTTGATAAAAAAAGGGTGAGATGTAACAAAGCGTTTCAGAGCAGGTGGGCTCGATCTGGCATGGGCTGCTTCAGTGATCTTCATGTGCAGCCCCTTTCTTTGATTACACTAACTGTGACGGTCTTGCAAGTGGGACAAAGATACTTCGACGATTGGGAAGAGCGACAAGGAGATGAAGGGTTGAGCGAGGCAGCGATTTTCTTTGTGAACAAACAAACAGAAAAAGCTACAAATTGGAGGCGAAGGAGCCATACACACTACTCACAGTTGTACTACTCGCGGCACTATAGACATCCTAAGGCGACAAGATAAGGAAGAAGGAAGTTTCACAAATCTCTGCACAACACCATTTCGTTGTTGCCTTACCTGCTTCCTTACCAGCCCTAGTCGTGGCCATGCGATTGTATTGAAGAAGAGATAGCATGAGAGAACATGGAAATTGAGAGTTTCAGAGATCTTGGATGATGCAATCTCTTCGTTGCTTCACGCTAGCCCTAGGTTTGATCTCGCCGTTGCTTTTCCTTGGTAGAGAGGAAGAGGATGAAACGGCACTACGTGGGAAATTCATAAATAGGATCCAGGTCCTATCAGTAAAGAAGAAGACGTCTCACCTAAGTGATTGCTAGTGAGAGTGCTGGAGCCTGCTAGAGATTTCATCCCATAATTAATTTTCCTTGCATACATAATTATTAACTAATTTCAGTTGAGCAAGAGAAGTGGAAGAAGCAGGTTTCAAACTTAAAGGCTCGAGAGTTATATTGTGGAAACCTACATCTATATGCAGTTCCAGCTCAAGATGTGCTAAAAAAGTATACATATTTATTCTATCTAGATGCATTGTGGAATAACAACCCTGAAGCTTCGAAAAATAAAGTCAACACTCCCCCCAGATCTCGGGAGATTGATGTGAGAGCTTACCGTAGATGTGGTACTGTAGCTGTTGAGCAAGAGAAGTGGAAGAAGCAGGTTTCAAACTTAAAGGCTCGAGAGTTATATTGTGGAAACCTACATCTATATGCAGCTCCAGCTCAAGATGTGCTAAAAAAGTATGCATATTTATTCTATCTAGATGCACTGTGGAATAACAACCTGAAGCTTCGAAAAATAAAGTCAACACTCCTCCCAGATCTCGGGAGATTGATGTGAGAGCTTACCGTAGATGTGGTACTATAGCTATTATAGTCTCGCAGTCCAATCAAGAGGTCTCTCAGCTCAGGATGCTCCCTTTCCATATCCACCGCTCCCCTTCATTTCTTATTTCTCTTCCTTACTGGTTTTATTCCTTCCATAGGGATAACTCCTTTCTTAATCTATTTTTTTACTCTTTTCTATCCCATTACTATTTCATCCCTTACCTTACCTATTCCCTTCCCAATCCATCCATTTCCCTTTCTATTACTTGTTTTTATATACTTCCACTATTATATATAGCTTACTTTGCTTGCTTAGAATAGGTTCCTGATTGTTTTCTAATTTCATTTTGCTGCCCTAAGTGTTTTCCCCGCCAAGGGTTGTATCTGACGGCAAGTGTTCAGTTGTAACTCGTCCGAGACGGTGATTATCTCCACTCGTTCCATCCCTTTCGCCTGTTGTCCAGTCCACCACAGGCTCAGTTGGTTGTTGTCCAGTCGACCGCAAGATCCATCGATTGTAGTACAAGCCCTGCAAGCTCTTCCGGTTGTTTTTCAGTCCACCCCAAACCCTTCTCGGCTGCTTTCCAGTCCACTGCAAGCCTTTCCAACTATTGTTCAACCCACCACAAGCTCTTTCGCTACATTAAGTCCACCGTAAGCACTTTCGGTTGTTGTCCAGTCCCCTGAAACTCTTCTCGATTGTTGTACAGTCGACTGCAAGCCCTTTTCGGCTGTTGTTCATTCCACCGAAACATCTTCCGGCTGCTGTGCAGACCACCACAACTTCTCCGGGACCGCCGCCACTAACTGCAAGCCACCTTCAAGCACTGTTGCAGCTCCCCTCCTGCTCGTCTAGATCTGTTGCTCTCCCAAAGAGAGTATTTATGTGTTTCGTGTTGTTTTGTATTAAGAAGACGTGTAACTTTTGAATTTACAATAATATTTGTCATTAGGTTGTGGTTTTCGTTCATTCTGATATTAGGCCACTTAAAGTGTCCAATTTGAGCAAGTTTGTTAAATTGTTGTGGAAAACGCATCTTTTTAAAAAGTATTTTTCGATATTATAATATTTTCTTCTTAAAAATGTCAGCCAACAGCTTTCTTTTAGGGTTCTCAAAAGTCAAAAGTAGTTTTCCAACACATAAATTTCTAAAAATTAGCAATAAAGAAGTAGCCAAACAGAAGCACGGTCTAAAAATCAATTTAATAAGAAAACTGCCCCCAACCCTTAGTTAACCTATTCATTCTAAGAAACCAAATAGCATTACTATCAGTGATTTTTCTTCTAACTTAATTTGGAAAACCAAATGCACTCAAATCAACTTGGACAAAGATAATATCAGACAAAAAAGAATAAAAATTTTTGTTATAGAAACCACCACAACTTGTAACAAGCTGAAGCGCATGTGAATAGTTATATAATGTTAGACTATAAAATACCCCAAGCATGAAAATACTCGACATAAAAGATTTGCAAGTTATAATACAAAGAGGGGGAAAAGTTCAGAGCTTGATAACAGACCTCTATAGCGCCGGCAACTTGTGGCTTATATTTGATGCATTGTGTATACATGAGATCTTCCGCTATATAGTGGGGATCAACAAGATGGCCACGCAAGAAAATCCTAAAATTTAAAGGTAAACGCAAATATAGGATTGAAGCATATGCCTGTAAAAATGCAAATTTTGGAGTCAGCAGTATCATCATTAAAATACAAATCAAAGTTTCACAAGCACAAAGAAATGGCTGACCCGCAGAGAATATTGAAATCGAATTCCTATATGCTTGTCATTCAAATCTTTTGCAAACCAAGAACTGCGCATCACTTCAGGCGTTCCGCTTATTGAAATATCCTGCAAACAGCAAGGGTTTGGCAGAAAATCACTCTAAGGTAAAAGTAACTAATCACGAGTCACAACTATAGCACTATATTTAAAGATAGAAAGATTTACATTTATACCCCTCAATTCTTACACTTCTTAAAAGTTCAAATAATGATATTTTTTATGTGATGTCAAAGATTTAGGCGGTATAAATGTAAAAAACAAAATTTAGGTGTTAGATACATAAAGACATAAAATTTGGTGGTATGTATGTAAATGCCCCTAAATGGAGTCCATGGCATCCAGAAGATCACTGGTTCAACACATAAAAACCGTCTCTTAGCAAATCTGGGATAAAACTACGTTCATCAAAGCAGCAATGTCATCTTACCTTCTCATTGGTGTCAAAATCAAGCTCAGGATCTCCATTATCGTTTAGCCACAGATTGAAAATAATAATTCTTGTCCCGTAACCTTTAATATGACCAAACTGTTCCACAAACTCAAAAGCAAAAAAAAAAAAAAAATCAAACTCCAAAAACTGCCTATAACTTAAGATGAATATGTAAAAATCATACACAGTGAATTCCTTCCAAATTAAATTTTTAAGCGAGTGAAATTCTAGCCTAGCAAAGCAGGTTAGAGGAACGGAAAGCATAAACTATTTGATATATTAACAGCTATTTTTTCAACGCGAAAGCCATCGTAGCAGAATTGAAGATTATTAAATAGAGAAAAGTGTGAAAAAAAATCTTCTAATTCTTTGCAAGGGATCATTTAACTCCTCGAGTTTACGAAGGGTCAATTTAGTCCGAGACTCTTTCACTATGTTTTAAAAAACAGTCTGGGGACTACTTTTGCATTTTATAAACTCTGCGATTAAAATGGCTCCACTAAATAATTAGGAGACTATTTTGACACTTCTATGAAATAATCCTAATTTTGAATAACGTAAGTTTTTTAACATGATTTCTCGGGAACAATTAAGGCAAGTTCAGTTCTTAGCTATATCATACCTCATTTAACAAGTTTTCTTCTTTCGAGAAAGGAGACCATCTCAAAAGAGCAGACAAGTTATCACCAAATTGTTTCTCACTGCGGCTAATCATCCTCACAAATCTTTGTGTCGAAAAATCAAGGTTGTAGTCCACCTGCCACCCAACAAAAAAATGTTAAATTTATAATTCTTGAAAATTTATCCAAACTACAAGTATTTGACTGTTAAAAGAAAAAAAACAATGCTAAAAGGATAGAAATATCAAGGGAACAGTAAGACAATAAATGAAATTAGTTTTTTTAAAATCTCTACCATTGGCACTAGAACATCATCACAGCCTGTTTGCCTCAGAAAAGTATACGAAAGAATCCCAACACTTTGAGTAACTGACCTGATGAGCACATTTCAAGTGATAATTCATGGTTGCTATTCCAACAGGGGAGAAAGTAGAATGAAAGTGATGGAAATTATCATGCTAAAATATCAAATGCAGAAAGCCCAGGTAAAGCAAAAGATGGGCAAAGTTAAATTTTTCATAGGAAAAGCAAATGTATGGTTCGAGAGAGAAGTTGCCTTAATACTCTAAGACTACAAACTTTATTTTAGCTAAGTTGACTAACAGTAGGGACGCTTAGTCTTAAATAAAACACTCCATTTCTACTGTCGGGAAAAAAATTATCAGTTCTAAATATCTCTAATTAAAAATTCATGGGAAATCAAACTGAACAGGCCTCAAATTTGCATTGGGTTGCACTATCAGAAAACTGAGCGTAGGTCTCAAAATAGTCCCCCGCTATTTACATGGGGGTCATTTTTTTATCATACCCCAACTTTACAACTCACTGACTTCGTGCTAAATCCCGTGCGGAAGCTTTTAAATCAATTTTGACGCTTCCAAACAATTTTGGCGCCTCAAACGGCTATCCGAAACGAAAAATATACAAAATTCGATGTAAATGTTTAAACAAAAATATGAAGGAGATGAAAGTCTCAAATGAATCCCTCTCTCCCGTCATTTGAGACTTTCATTTACTTCTTCACATTTCTATTTAGATGTTTACCTCAATTTTATGCATTTTTGTTTCAAGTATAGTCATCGAAAGTGCAAAAATTATATCGGTGTCAGCCGATTTTTTGAAATGATTTAAAGTTAAATTTAAAATATTATATTGACAATTATGATTTTGAAAAATAGTCATTTTTTATTTTAAAATAATGAGACCAAACGGGTCTCACATATTTGATAGTTTAGATACTAAAGCGTAATACCACAAGCAATACACTATCCCGAAGGATAAGCATACCATTTGATAATAAGCTTAACCAACTAAACTAAAGAGTTTTGTGACATTTGTTTGTTCTGCAAAACTTTTTGTGAGACCTACAAGTTCCCCTACCTAAGATAAGAATTAGATAAAGTTTATTTTACATGGGTTCTTAGTTACCTATAGAGACAAACCCCTATAGTTAATTACATCTTAAATGACCGAAGTCACCTAAGAAAACTCTCGATTAAGATCAGTGGTTCTGTCTTCAAGATTTTCAAAGTTTAGGTTTCATAATTGGACACGGGAAAGTCAAATGGGAGTGATTCGAGTAGAAACAATTATTTTAAATAATCCAAAGAAGAGAAGAGTAGGGAAGCTACAGATCCGAGGAAAACCCCAATGACCTCTCAACAATCCTATTATTTGGCTTTATATCTTAGAAATGATGTTATTTAAAGTTTAATCATGCAATTTATTTTAGAATTTAGGCTTTATATTCACACGATATCTGATTGTGCAAATAACCTAGAATGATAAGAGGGTTCACACCATACCGTACGACAACTTCAAAATCCTAAAAGTGTTAGGACTTATATTGCACAACAGGGTTGTGCAAAAGCCTAAAAGGCAAAACAAGGATTTACGTTGTGCAAAGCAACTACCTCGAAGTCTTAAGAGTCATTATTTAAACTAAAGGAATGTTTTGTTGACGTAGAATCGTTTTGCTATATATTGCTCTCCTTCATCCGCTGCATCATTGTTGTGCTGCCCTCAAAGATATGTTTCATGCTTCATGTAGTAGTAGTTTTAAATTGTGTGTAAATGTGCAATATTGTTAAATTTGTGCTCTGTTATTGTGTCTCTCCTAAGTCAGACTATATCCTAAGGGTTTTGTAGTTATTTAAAGCATACAAAAAGCTAACTATGCTATAAGGAAATGCAGTAAAGAAAGCAGAAAAATGTACGCTAAAAGGAAGCAGTAAGAGACATCAAAATAAAATGCAGTACAATATACTATGAACTTTATGTACCTGTATTTCTTGTTATTGTTGTACCTGTGAATGAAGCTAACATTGCAGATAAAAATAAATGAATTTAGTTAGCAAGACAAACATATATTTATGTATAAAAGACTAAATGACGAAGTAGCATATACGAAGCCTAAAGAAACTAAAAATGATCCCAAGAGACTTGAAACAAATCATAAAAAAAAAACAAAACAAAACAAGATACAATGTCACATATAAAAGATCGAGGAAGATGTTTTATATGTGACATAAGGAATGTCCCCAATTACCAGGAAGATTTGAGTATAAGGTTCAAACTCAAATCCCAGAGTATTGGGTATTCCTGTAGGTTAAGTCATTGCGGGAATTTCACAATTTATTCAATTATGGAAGCGTGAACTACCTCTCGGTGCATCCTCATGTCTTAGTGTCGTAGTCAATTCGTGAATTAGGATCAAGTGTCTATCTTCACTATTTGCAAATTAGGTGGGTAGGCCCTCACCTAAAGAGTGCTCCTAAAATCTATGAAGGCTGCACTGTGGACTAGGTAGATGGCATCTCTCCTAGGGTGTGCTCCTAAACTCTAGGAAGCTTACAATGTAGACTTGGGTAGATTGTCTCTCGCTTAGGGTGTGCTCCTAAAATCTAGAAATGCTGCACTGCGAACTAGGTAGCATGGCTCTCACCTAAATTGTGCTTCTAAACTCTAGGAAACATACACTGTGGATTAGATAGAATGGCTCTCACCTAAAATGTGTTCTTAAAATCTAAGAAACCTACACTTTGACTTGTGCTTGAAGTGATTTAGGATGTTCTAACCTTGATTAAGAGCTTTTCAACTACTCAACAGTCTCTTAAGTGCTTCCCAATTAAATCAAAAATTCTCTATTTTGACTTAACTGTTAAATAAAGAAAACAAAACTAAATAAGTGAATGAGATCGACTCACCCAAACGAAATCAGCAAAACCAGGAGTGAAACTGCAGGTGAGTCGACCAAAATGTGTTTAGATTCTTCAAAAAAAATAATAATCAAATCAACTCACAAAAACATCTATTAAATCAGACTCGAAAAGAATATTTGAAGTTTTTAAGACAACAAGAATATAACAATTTAAAATGACGTAAATGAAATATTTTGGGATTTCCAAATTTTAAAAGAAGACCCCAATGTAACAATTCAAAGAAACTCTAAAGACTTTGAAATTTTCAAGCAAAATCAAAATCGTCATAATAAAACATTACCACATTTCAAACTTTCCAAAAAGAACGTGAAAAGCTTCAGATTTTTCCAATATAAGGCATTGAAACCTTCCGGAATTTTCAAATAAAACACTTAAATCTTCACAACTTCTGCAAATATAAAGCATTTCCACTTTACAAACTTTCGAAAAAAAACGTGAAAAGCTTTAGATTTTTGAAATATAAGACATTAACACATTTCCACATTCCAAACTTTCCAAAGAGAATGTGAAAAGCTTCAGATTTTTCCAATATAAGGCATTGAAACCTTCAGGATTTTTCAAATAAAACACTTAAAGCTTCACAACTTTTGCAAATATAAAACATTTCCACTTTCCAAGTTTTCCAAAAAAAATGTCAAAAACTTCAGATTTTTGAAATATAAGACATTAAAACCTTCTGAATTTTTCAAATAAAACACTTGAAGCTTCACAACTTTTGCAAATATAAACATTTCCACTTTCCAAATTTTCCAAAAAGAACTTGAAAAGCTTCAGATTTTTCAAATATAAGACATCAAAACCTTTCGAATACTGATTGAGAACTTTCAAATTTTTCAAACCCCGCAACTTTCCAAGTTTGCCAAAATATAAACTAAAATGTGGCCTTAATCGTGCTTTGAAGATTATTCTACTAAGGAGCAAGTAAAGAGCAAAGGAAGGCTCCCAAACATCATTTTAAACATGTCAATCTATAAATCCAGCGATGTATAAACATATTTCAGCAAAACCATGAAACATAGGGAGCAAGTAGAGGGCGAGAAGACTCCCAAACATCATTTTAAACATGTTAACTTATAATTCCAGCCATGCATAAATATATTTCAGCAAAACTATGAAACATAGGGAGCAACTAGAGGGCAAGAAGGCTCTCAAAGATTATATTAAACATGCCAATTTATAATTCCAACCATGCATAAACATATTTCAGCAAAACTATGAAACATAGGGAGCAAGTAAAGGGCAAGAAGGCTCTCAAACATCATTTTAAAGATGCCAATTTATAATTCCAGCCATGCATAAACATATTTCAGTAAAACTATGATATAATTCCAGCCATGCATAAACATATTTCAGTAAAACTATGAAACATAGGAAGCAAGTAGAGGGCAAGAAGGCTCCCAAACATCATTTTAACCATGCCAATTTATAATTTCAGCGATGTATAAACATATTTTAGCAAAACTATGAAACATAGGGAGCAAGTAGAGGGCAATAAGGCTCCCAAGCATCATTTTAAACATGCTAATTTATAATTCCAGCCATGCATAAATATATTTCTGCAAAATTATGAAACATAAGGAGCAAGTAGACGGCAAGAAGACTCCCAAATATCATTTTAAGCATGCCTATAAGTGTTCCCAGGTTTTACAAAATAAGCATGAGAGAATTTCAGATTTTGTAAAGCAAGTCATCAAAAATACGTTCTACTTCAACTTTTCACCATAGAATGAGCCTCTCAAGTAAGAGGAAAATGGGCTACAAGCAATAGAGAATAAAAGGGGCAGCAAAGAGAGTATAAGGTTTCCCAAATCGCTCCTCAACTCATGCAAAACCCGCAGCCCCAAATAGAGAGCCATGCAAAGCTTTCAAATTTTGAAATAGACCACCAAATATTTTAAGATTTTTACAAAATGAGCACCCAAATGTTTCAGATTTTTTTTTTTTTAAATAAAGCCCTCATATATTTCAGATTTTGCAAAACAACACTCCTAAAGCTTTCAGATTTTTGCAAAAAGACCACCAAGAAGTTTCATATTTTTGAAAATAAAGCCTTCATATATTTCAGATTTTGCGAAACAACACTCCTAAAGCTTTCCGATTTTTGCAAAAAGACCACCAAGAAGTTTCAAATTTTGCAAGATAAAGACCTCATATATTTCAGGTGAAGTACTTTAAGCCCAAAGAAGTACTAGCAAGGAAAGTATAACATGCCATTCAAAAATCTCAACTTGGCACCTAATACCAAAATTACATGTTTTTGATGTCGTTGATATGCACTAAAGCAAACATCAAAGTTAAAATATTAACTAAACGAAGACAAAACAACAAGCTCTAGCAAACTCTTCCATGCTAGGGCTAGCCGAAACATCCACCACCTCCTTCACCTCCTCTTCTTCTCCTTTTTGTTTATATATCCCTTTTTTTTTAGAAAACTATCGAGGCTAAAGCAAGCAACCAAGCAAATAACCACTAGTGATGAATAGCTAAGGGAGAAGGAGAGTAGTAAATACCTTGCTTAAAAGTCTTTTTTTTTAGAAAAGAACAAGAGGAAGGACAACCACCACTAAGCGCGCCAAATGTACTTGAAGAAGAAATGACAAGGAAATCCAAAGAGAAAATAGCAACACCTCCCCCTCCTCTTAGAATTTTGGCCAACCCAAAGCCAAGGGAACGAGAAAGAAAACAAAACTTCAAAAAGACCCAGCACGCTGACGAAGAAACGACCAAGCAATCACAAAAGAATCAGCATCACCTCCCCTTACCATAATTTTTTTTCAACAACATTAACCCTAACCTTTACTAGGGTTTTTATAGTGAAAGAATGGAAGGGAAGCTGCACCTACCAGCCTCTCATGTGGCCGAATTAGACAGTGGGAGAGAAAATGCGGCATTAAGGGAGGAGGAAATACAACCTCGAGAAGGAGAAGTGCCGACCAGGAGGCAGCACGTGAGTGGCAAGCCGCTCGGTCGACCAGGGCTCGAGGAGAAGGGGAGGCGTCAGGCTCAGCTAGGGATAGAACCGAGAAGCTTCACGCGAAGGAGGCGTGCGGGTTATTGCACGGGTCGAGCGGCTGGATCGAGTGCAGGAGAGGTGAGCGGGGTTTCAGCTGGCTCGCGAGAGTGGGAGAAGAGAGCCACGGGAAGAAGGCCCTGTGTGCGTGTGTTTAATTAAGGATTTAAAAGTCCTTTTTATTATTTTGTATAATATTTAATATTAAAATCTCCTGATCGCATACTTTTCATATTAAAATCTCCCGATCGCATACTTTTCATATTAAAATCTCCTGATCGCATACTTTTAATATTAAAATCTCCTGATCGCATACTTTTAATATTAAAATCTCCTGATCGCATACTTTTCACTCGTGCACGAAATCATATCAAATGGATGTCTCTCCTAGGCAAAGTCGACGCTCCGGACACAACGGCGCAGTCTGCTCTGTCATCTGAGGTCGTTTGACTATTTTTCAATTTGCGTGCCAAATTTCAAATAATAATTCGTGCACTTTTTGTGCGACGAGCCCAAACAATATGGGTGTCCTTCCCGACTGAAATCGACGTTCTGGACGCATCGGCGCAGTTTGTTTTATCATCCGGAGTTGTTCAGACAAATTCATTGAATTGCGTGAGTGAATGTATTAAAGTCATAAAGAGTGTCATAAAGCTTTTAAACCCTATGGGAACACTTTTTGAGCCTCCATAAGCTGGTCCTTAGTCATTGCAACTAAAAGTTGAGTGCTTGGGGACCACTCATATGAGGCTTCACAAAAAGTGTCGGGAGATAGTTTGAGTTTTCTACAAGGGTGAGTCCTGTCACTAGTCCTCTAGGATGGTCAAATAAGAGAGTCTTAAGGCTAGATCCTAGACTTTAGGAGAAAGAATTAGACCTCATCGAAAATGAGGTCAACAATCGGAAGCATCGAAAGTGATTTGAAAGCTTTCGTACATGATTTAGCACGAACTCAATGACGTGTTGTAACTTAGAGCATTGTTATAGGATGAAAGAAATGATGAAAGCGTGTTTGATTTAGAAGAAGTAATAATGAGATCAAATATGAATGGATTTATAAAGAGCGATAGGTTGATGAATTTGAGGTGACAATTTAGTCTGACCGAATTGTCGGCCTCCGACGTACCTCATCTGAACCTTAAAGAGATGTCAATTTGGGTATCGACAATTTTAGTATTAGAGTCCTTAAAAGTATCAAATTAATCCTTAGATTCTTTGAATATAGGCAAAAATAGCCCCCCCAGAAAGATTATCTTAGCTCCATCTCAAAGATTATGATGACTAAAATAACACTTTTAGACCCTTGATAAAAAGTGAGGGGATCATTTTAGCATTTTACTAGTTTTTTTTATCTTTTATCTCAACATCAAAGTGATAATTTGAAGTTCAGTGTAGAAGCCGTAAGATAGGAGAGACTTGTGACTCAACAATTTGTTTTTCTTTCTTCCTTCCTTTCTTCCTTTATTCCTTTCTTTCTTTTTTCTTTTTTTTTTTTTTTTGAAATCAAAAAACTTATAATAAAAAGGAGATAAATAGATGGGCCAAAAAAATCTATAGATAGATAACACTCATAAGCCAAGATGATGCTAGTGATGTGTATAAGACAAAGCAAACTCAAAAAAAGAACTCTCTTAGGGCCTTGTTTGGGATCAATTTTATCTTTTTTGTCTTTGCTTTCGTTTTTGCAAATATGTTTGTTTTTAATGTATTTTTTTTCATGTTTTTATTTTCTATTTCTAGAAAATAAATTAATATTATTTTTGAAAACATTCAAAACAACTTTTAGAAACATTCAAAACAACTTTTAGGTGTTTTGAATGTTTTTAAAAATAATTAAACTTTAATCAAAGAGCCAAACATGATTTGGTTCAAATCAAAATATCAACAAAATAAAATAAAACAAAAAATAGAAATATAAAAACAAAAGCAAGATACCAAGTCAATGAAGTTGGTATCAGGCGTGCAGCTATAATCTTCAATAACAAGAAAGAAATAATTTTAAAGCGCCAAAATGAAAGCTCAGAGTAGAAAGAACAGCGGAAAAAAAATAATATATTTAGAACATTACCTTTCTCTGCGGCAACGAGTAAAAACAATTACATCTGCCCCTAGCCGCATGGTACTGGTTTTAAAGCCATTTCCGTCTGAGTTGGAAACACCGATTATTGAAAAAAACAATGATAAAACAGAGAAAACGCATTGTGAATAGTAGAATGCCCATACAATGTCCAATCAAAGAATCTGATTCTTTATTTGAAAATCCAAAACTCATACAGCGCCGTAGGGACTCTGGATCCATTCCACCTCCATTATCTATTTTCATAGTTCAACAAAAAGATTCAATTAAGCCGCTTAGCCAACAGCGCCCATTCATTATGAAATAGAGAGATTTGCACATATACCACTGACTTCTTATGTATTTACATATCTAACAGCAAAACTTCAATATAATATATATATCCAAATTATTTATGTGCGTTAAAAATGTATTCACTTTAAATGCTAAAATAGTGTTGATGTTTGCTAGAAAATTCGCGGTGGTGGAGTAATGAAATATTGCCTTAACGTTAAACAAGAATCCGTCACACACTTAAATAATAAAAGTGATAAGCAGAGACACCAGAAGTTTTTACGTGAAAAATTCGGTGAGCGAAAAAACTATGAGACCCAACCCATTCAATAAAGAATACACTATAACTTGATGAGTATAGGTACAAACCCCTGTCCCATAGACAGAAAAGGGCAACACAATTACAGTGTTTGTATACAGGACTCCTTGCATAGTAGTCAGGAGCAATTGCAGTTGTCGGAAATTCGCACCGTCTACGAATGACATAACTATGTCGTGTTCAAGACAATGCGTTAATCCTTACAATGCTTAGCTACTTCGTAACATTATTCGCTACTCCGCATAGTGTTTCATTACTCCGCGATGATGGTAGCTACTCCACATAGTGTTTTGTTACACCAAAACATTGTTTGTTGTTTAGTAAGTTGTTTCGATACTCCAATATGCATGGTGCTTCATTGCAATCGATGGTGGTCAACGGCGGCCAGCAAGCGATAATTGACAATAGTGGTGGTGACATGAGGGGGAAGTGTTCGTTAGATATTCGGTGCAGAGCACGAAACTTCAGCTCCTTCACTTCTCAATCCTCCTCCAAGCTCAGGTCTTTAGTCCCCCTTTCATGAAAGAGATAGAGCTCTATTTATAGAGTCTAAGAGAGGAATTCCGGCAAAAAAGAAAAGAAATTAAAACACTCCATCGAACGACACAAATAGATTCCATTGATAAAACGGTGTTTTGTAGACATTTGATGTCGAAGAGTGTCAAAATTGAGAGACAATGGACATGTTGGATTTGCCTCAATGAGACGCTTGATCTGATTATAAGTTTGTCATATTTGAAATTTGTTTAACATTCCAATTAGATACTGGAAACTTTCAAAAATGGTTTAATGGCTCGAATTGGGTTTGATTTGACTCAGATTAGACCAAGTTTAGTGTCAATGTGTTCATCTCGTCGAGCCGATCAATTTAACAAAATTTGTTGACAATTTTTAATTTAAGTTTGAGTGTTCTTTGCACAAAAATTAACTTGTGATTCATGTTACGCCTTGAGATCTGTGTGGATAATGAAAATTTGATGATGTCTTATAAGTTGCCCAATATTTTCGGACAAGGCCAAATCATCATCTGAAAATACTAAAACTTTGTGTGTGAAAGTTGTGTCAAGATCAGATGTCAGAGCAGATCACGCTGGCTGAAACAAGTAGCACAGAAACAGAGCAGGCCACAAGCACTTGGGAGAGTTGTCGGGCGGTATGTCAAATTTTTTTTACGACTAAGACCATAAACGATCCGCGAAATCTGATCTAACGGGCGCTTTTCTGCAAAATTTCATTTTGATTCGTGTGAAAACATGATTTTACACTAATCCAATCGTCGATTTGTGTTGGAATGGATAGTGGATGTGAGCTAGGCAGGGAAGACACAAATTCTACCCTTTTTTGGATTGTGCTCCTTTTATCTTTTTTTTCATTTTGATCCAATAAATAGGCCAAAAGATGGGGGAATATGGGCTCTCCCAACCTATTTATGTGATCAACAAAGCTCCCTGGTTGCTAACTAGTGTCTTCCAGCCAATTTGTGCAATCAACGAAGCTCCCCTTTAGCGTTATTACGGCCACCCTCAAAGTCTCCATACATGTTTGTGCGATCAATGGAGCTCTCCTTTGGTGTTATTGTTCCCACCTCCGAGTCTCTGCATATTTGTGTGATCATGGAGCTCCCCAGCCTGTTAAATGAACTCTCCTAGCATGTTGGTGTGATCAACGGAAGTCCCCTTTGGCGGTGATGTTGCCCGCCTCGGAGCCTCCCTCCTGTTTCTGCAATCAAAGGAGCTACTTTTACGTTGTTGTTGCGCTTTCCAGAGAGAATTTCTTGTGTTATCGTGTTTCTGGGGAAATTCTCTGCATCGTTGTCGTGCTTACTGAAGAGAATTTTTCGCGTCGTCTCATTTTTAGAAGGCAATTTTTTGCATTGTTACTGCGCTTTCAAAGGCGATTTTTTATGTTATTGTGGCGCTTTTCGAAGGAAAACTTCCACGTCATCTTTTTCCATATGAGACTTTTTGTTGCTTTCGCATTTTTGGAGGCAATTTCTCATGTTGTCGCGTTTTCCAGACGAATTTTTTCTCATTAATATCGCGTTTTTTTAAGAGAATTTTTGCATTGCATCATACTTTCTTGAGATGATTTTTGGCGTTACTTTCGCGCTTTACGAAGATTTAGCATGTTCCGATTAAGCTCTTTGGAAGAATTTTCTAGGCTATTATCATACTTTCTATAGGAAATTTTATGCATTGTTGCACTTTCCAGAGGAGAATTTTGCATTGTTGACGCTCTTTTAAGATGAGATTTTTTGCTTCACTGTTGCGCTTTCTAAATAAGATTTATCTCGTTGTTGTCGTGCTTTCCCAAGAGAATTTTCAGTGTTGTCGTTGCACAATCCAAAGGCAATTTTTATATTTTTGTCGTGCTTTCTAGAGAAGATAAAAAACGTTGAAATCTCGACACTATTTAAAGTGTTTCCCTTGGTAGAAGCTTATTAACATTGAGCTTTTCTGAGGTTCATACATTTCGAGATTCTTGGGCTTCTTGAGTATATAAAACATTAAGTCTTATAGCCTGTTGAAATTTTTTGACGTATAGGTGTTTTGATAGGCTTATAGCCTTCTGAGACTTTTAATATATGTGCAATTAAGAAGCTCATAACCTTCTGAGATTTTTAATGAGTATGCATCTTTTGATACTCGTAGTCTTCTGAGAATTTTAATGTATCCACGTTTTCTGAAGCTCATAACCTTCTGAGATTTTTAATGTACTCGTACTTTCTGAAGCTCGTAAACTTCTGAAATTTTTAAGTGGAGATCATGTCAACCACTTGCACTCATGAAATCTTCCTAGTGAGGACCTTATCCATGAAGAGATTTCTACCAAGACTTGCCTCACAAGTTCGTCTTCCAAGGGTATGGGTGAAGATTCTGTTTGTCACTTGCCCTGAATGAGTCTTTCTAGTAAGGAGTCTATCAACTACTAATTTCTCATCAAGATTTGCTTCCTGGGCTTGTCTTCTAGAGGTATAAATGGAGCCATTGTGTGTCACTTACCCTAAAAGGATCTTTCTAGTTAGGAACGTACCCACTACTAACTTTTCATCAACAATTGTCTCATGTGCTCGCCTTCCAAAGGCATGGGTGGAGACTTTATCTGTCACTTGCCTTCAAATGGTCTTTCTACAAACAAAATATTTCAAGAGATAATAAAAAAAGCTTCATTAGTAATAAAAAAAATTCATTGAACAACAGTTCTTCGAAGCGACATGAAAATTCTTACTACAAATAATATTTGAAACTTATATACTTAAAAGAAATTAAAAATTCATTTACTCAAATAAGCTAATTTGTAGTTATACTTCTCAATAATTCCAACAATTTTCTTATTATTCTTCTTACCTCAATCTTATAAATTGTAGCATGTGACATTGACATATCAGTCATTCAATTTCTTCTTTCAAGTGAAAACAACTTTCTGTTCAATATTTTTTTATACAGTGGAAATGGCAATAATGAAATTGATTTCCACTATATGGATTTTGTGAAGGCCTCTTCATCCCTGATGGGCATTAAAACATTGAAACACGATGTGTTGAGTTGTGTATACTCTTTCTCTAATGAAGATTTGTGTTGTTGCTTTGCAAGTCGAAAAGGGAAATCATGATTTCACTGTGGCTCAAACTTCTTTAGTTGTGAGATTTGATCGACATATTCGGCATTATTCTTGCATTTTCCCTCAAATTGCTTAAACTATTCTTTATGCGCACGAATGCCCTCCTCTACAGACATTTGAGCTTCAACACGATCGACAAGAAGAGTAGAATGGTCATGAATAGGACCCTCCGAGAAAGAATCCCCTTAGTAGTTCAGTATCTACCCCTGGCATCTTACGAAATTTAGTATAGAACTTGCGGAAATATTCTTTGAGCGATTCCTCCAACAGTTTCATTATAAATGGGATAAATTTATGATGATTCCTTTATTTGGAATGAACTGGTCCATAAAAAACTTGACAAGCTTATTAAAGGTGTGGATGGTGCTCAAACCAAGTGCGGTCTTAAACCTTAAGAGTGGTAGTAAATGCTTGACAGAGAAATGCATCATAAGCACTTTGAATGTGCATGATAGTTTGATAGTGGTCAACCTGTTTGTAGGAACTAGTTACCACTTCATAGAAATCAATGTTTGAGAGCCTGAAACTCACCGTGATTGTGGTTGGAGGACCACCTCCACCAAACATGAAGATTCTTGAAGGTTGCGATGAGAGGGGAAGCGTTCACTATCCCATAATGAGAACTCTTCTTGAACCAGGCGTCATAACTCGACACGGATCAAATCTTCATAAGTGACGGCAAAATGTGGCTGGTCCAAGTTTCCCATTAGCGTCGAAGAGTTATTGGTCAGTCTAGTTGTGTATAACTAGTGAGTGGGACTCGTAGTATCAAGGAGGTCTGCACCCTACAGAGGAAGGGTTCCATCGTGGGGTGGTAGCTCGATACGAATGTGCACGAGTGAGGCATTTGTAGGTTGTTTTACTGGTTGTATGGGCATCAGCGGTATTGTTTTGTGCCAGACCAGAAGTATCTCGTGTTGAGACTACTCCATACTGCGCACTCGTTCCTCCATAAAGGAGCCCGATGCACCATCGCAGGCAGGATAACATCTCTCAGGGTGGAAACGGTAGAAGCATGTATTTAACTCGGTGATTGTCCCCTTGAATGGTGGGTGTAGAGTAGGATGCTCCGTTGTTGTGAGTATGGTGTATGGTGGTCATATAGCAAGTTTTGCAAGTCAATCAGTGGTAGATTGGAGTTTCCACAGATTGTGTCAAATTGATGTGTTAAGGAATTTGAGTCAGTAGAGTAATGAATCGTCTTAGTGTTGCACGAAAATAAAGGACACATTCAGATAATAAAAGTGACAGGAAGAGATAATAGATATCATTACGTAGAATATCTAGAAAGGGAAAATTCACTAGGCCTTACCCAATCAAAAAAATCCAATATAGCTTAATGAGTACAAATACAGACCCTTGCCCACAAGCGAGAAAAAATCACAAGATTATATTTTTCATATGCAGGACTCATTGCACAATGGTCGGGAGCGGTTACAGTGGTCGGAACTTCGATACACCATCTTCAAAGGACATTGTTGTGCGGTGTTAGGAAAAACACGTTGCTTCGTTGTTTCGCGACTTTGGTTGTTATTCATCACAATGCTCGTTATTCTGCAATATTGGTCGCTATTCCACACAATGCTCTGTTACTCTACAACGTTGGTCGTTATCAGCAAGGTGCTTCGTTATTATGCAACATTGTTCGCTACTCCACAATGTGCTTCATTGCAGTGAGCAGAAGGGGGCCAACGGTAGTCAACAACAGCTAGCGAATTGTAGTCGACGGTGGTCGGCGGCAACATGAGCAGGAAGCATTAGCCGAATCTTCAATGCAAAACACTGAATTTCAATTTATCTTATTGATCATCCTCTAAACTCAGGTCTTAATCCCCCTTTCATGAAAAGGGTTGAGCTATATTTATAGAGTTTAAGAGAGGCCTCCTGGCAAGAAGGAATGAAATCATGCCCCTCCATTGAGCAACCCAGAGAGATACTCTTGATCAGACGATATTCTATAAACATGAGTGCTTTATAAGTCTTAGAATTGAGTGATTTGGGGTCAGTTGAATCTGTCTCATCGAGATACTCGATCTGACTATAAGCTTGTCAGATTTAGAATATGTTTGACCTTCTAAATGGGCACCGGATGTTTCAAAAAATGATTTAACGGATTGATCTAGGCTTGATTTGACTCACATTAGACCAACTTTATTGTCCTTGTATTTGTCTCATCGAGCCGGTCAGTTTAACTATAAGCTTGTTAAAATCAGAGTTTTAGATGCTTAATTGAACTTGTCTTGAGATTCATACAATGCCTCGAGATAAATGTCAGATGATGAATTTGTTAATGGCGTATCAAGTGTTAATTTTTATAAGATATAAAAGAATTGGTTGGTATAAATATATAAAAGTAAAGTCTATGTGTTAGAAATGTAAATAAATAGGAATGGAGTGGTATGTATGTAAATGACGTTATGAATCATCACTGTGGAAGTCACTAGTAAGTTGAATACCTTGAATCAGCAAGGCGTGACTATTTCCAAAATTTGCTATTTTGTCGATAATGACTGAAGTTGCTCCATTACATGCCTATTCCAAGTTATGCATTCCTTACGGACATCAGTTCTGTTTTCGAAATTGTAAAATCATAATAATTCACATAATTTACTAGAACAATTATGAATCAATTTTAAAAAAAAAAAACAGATAGGAAATTGCAAATACAGATCATTAAACTAATACAACTTCTCATACTCACTCTAACCAAACAAAAAAATAGTGAAGAAAGTGTCAAAATAATGTCATGAAGCTTTTTAGGGGGTCTTGGAATATAAAAGTATTGAATTAATCCCCATATTCTTTTAACAAGGGCAGACTAAGTCCTATTTCAACCTCAATTTACAAAATTTGGGGACTAATGTAGCATTTTTATTGTAATAACTGGAATTTTAAATATGATTATTATTATTATTATTATTATTATCAATCGAATAGAAAGTTAAGGATAAGTGTACATACAGCTTCATCTTTAGGAGTTGCATGCCCCCATTCGAACCAATCGACACAGAACGGTTGAGAGCAGGAAAAAAATAAGATAACGACTAAGAGAACAGAGAGTGAGGAGGAAGAAGTAGAATAAGAATAAGGTTGTGTATTTCTCATACATTGTTGTCAACGTTGCAATGGAGTGAGGGAAGGCAGTCAACATTTCTTACCAACGCTTCGGCACTCAAGTGTGTCGAGGGCAAGAAGACGAAGCTGCCATTTGCAGTGGCTTCGCATGAGGATGTCTTAAGCCAGCGTTGGAGACAATGACAAGGGTCATTGCGTTTCGTTGGCTCGTGAGAAAAAAGAACCTGAAGCCTCGTTCCCTAGTTGATCGAAAAGAGAAGAAAAAAGCAAAGAGGCGGGCAGCGTGTGAGCGACCTCTGTGTGAAGAAGAAGGGTCGTGCAGAATTTCAGGTATAGAGGGAGGCTTCGAACTAAAGCAAGGGTTCGATTGGTGACTTTGGCGAGTGTGGAAACATCAAAGAAGAGAGCGGGAGGGGTGCTCAATTGCTCGGGAGGCAACAGGAGAAGCACAGTGCGAGCTACTTTGCAGGTGACGTGTAAAGATTGCAGTCAAACCATTGTGAGGTTAAGGCTTTGTTTTAATTAAAGGAGTTTTGTATTATGATTAAAGTTAAGAAATTTTATTATAATTAAAATTTGTGTTAATAAAAAAATTTTGATTCAAATAAGGTGAGCATTGATGTTGTCTGGTGTCATATACTGTGTGAGAGGGTTGAACAGGAATCAACTAAGCTGCAATTAGGTTAAGTTTGTGTGTGTGTGTGTGTGTGTATTGGAAGTTAAATTCATGTTATTAGTATCAATTTAGGTTTTCTAATCAATGGCAGAAATCAAAAGTTAATAATTGAGGAGTAATAATTGAGAGGTGTACAAGCAATGAACAACCAAAAAAATTTATGAGTTACCGTAAATTCAGAATAATATGAAATTAAGCAAAATTAAGTGGAATTAAGCAGGTATATATTTATTGATATGAAAGGATTATAAATAACCCTTACATGAATTCTAGAATTAGAAAAATACAATAAAAATAAAATAATATGAAATGAAAGATATAAATACTAAAATCTCTAATTAATCAATTCATAATAATTATTTGTAGATAAAAAAATAAAATAAAATAGGAAAGACTAAAATAAGAAAGAAAATAACTCAGAATCCAATGAAATAAACATAAAGTAGGAAAGGAAATAACTCTTAATCCAAACAAATAATTTGTTCCTCATAATTTCTCAGATTAATGAATTATTTCGTAGTATAACTCCTAACATTCCCCTCAAGTTAAAACATAGTTAAAAACCATGTTCAACTTGAATTTTGAAAACATCAAACAATGGGCAAGGAAGATCCTGAGAGATAGAACCTGAAGTCTTCATCTCGTACTGCGGTTGTCTTTGACTTCAGTGTCTGTAGATAGGCGAAAGGCTACTACATGTAGGTAATATTGCAAGAGAGTTTGCAGGGAAGTGAATATATAACAAGAAAAGCTGCAGGGTATGGCCTGCAGAAAAAAAAAATACTCTGGAGGTGGGCCTCGTTGTAGGAAAAGGCTCCAAGGGAGGATGTGCTAGAGGAAAAATTTACGTGGAGGGTTTGCTGTAGTGAAAGCTCCGTAGAAGGGCCTGAAACAGGAAAAAATTTCGGACGATGGTCTGATACAGGAAAAGGTCCGAGAGAAGGGGCCTGCTGAAGGAAAAGTTGTAGAGGAGGCCTACTGCAAAAAAAACTTGAGAGTTTGAAGCAATTCAGTGTGTCTTCCTTTCGATTCGACAAGAAACTGCTGCAACATCAGGAAAAAACTTCCACTATAAAGAAGAAAACAAAGGGCAGCATGAAAAGAGACTAGAAAAAAATATCTTGAACAGGAAGATAATGACTTAAATGGGCCTCCATCTCATAAGCAGTTACAGAAACACCTGCCTAAATAAACCAATGCATTGACTGTATAGAAAGTTGGCCTGACGCCATCACTGGACACTACCCCTATATGGTCATATATCCACCAAGCACCCTCACTATCGTAATTGAAGCCAAAGCAGTGGCGCCAAGCAGGTAACTTAGAGAATCAAGGAAGTCGGACTATTGAAAACTAGAAAGCCAAATTGTTGCGGGGAATAGGTGCCAAAAAACAGTGATAATGACCTGCAGAGAGGGTGGTGGAGCAGCTGCACCTCCAGTGGTAAGGACCTGCAAAAAAACAAGGAAGCCAAACTATTGAAAACTAAGAAGCCTGACCGCTAGAAATCAGAGAAGTCAAATCGTTGGAAACCAGGAAGCCTGAAGCCACTTACGTAATTGCACCCAACAAGAAAGCTATTGTGCTGAAAAACGTGTTTAGAAAGAACAGGTTTACAAGTTTTATCCTAGATGTATGTGCAAGTTATTGCTTTGTGTTGAATCCTTCGATTGAGCCAAGGAAGAGAAAGATCAAAAGAGTAAATGCAACCAAAAAGATCCCCACATACTTGCATTCAACAAACAGGAAAGATGTAGCTCCTCGATAAGATAGTCTCCTACCCCGCTCTTAATCATCTGTGATGACAATGTTTGCATCTCCGGTAACGAGCAGTTATTGAATTAGAGCAAGGTGATCTGATTAGAATCGCCGCCGGGATCAAAGTCTCAGATATGGGATTCACACTAGAGAGAGAAAGTATGCACTTTGAATTGACGTTGGGATTTCCACGGGAAAGAAAAAGTCACCTCTTGGCGTTGGGATTCACACTAGAAAGAGAAGATCTGATTTTCCTCTTCGGAAGCTCGGCTCAGGGCAGGCGCAAGTTATGTAGGATTTCCACCAGAGTTGGGATTCGCATCCGCTGTAATGACGGGATACGCACAAGAGTCAGAGGGATAGTCTCCCTGGGGCTGCAGCACCTGCTCGTCCAGTTTCAATTCTGCTTGCAAGTCGTGGAAAAAGTGATTTCCACTAAAGAGAGAAAAGTGCTCATATTGTTGGCTCCAGCAAGGTTGTTGTTGACCTCATTTTAGTGAGGTCTTAGGATATTCCTCTTAGACCCTAGGATCTAGCTTTAGGAGTTCATTATTGACCATCTTAGAGGACTACTACGGGACCACACCACTTAGAAAATTCGAGCCAATTCCTCACTCCTCAGAGCCTCACATGAACGGTCTCAAATCCTCGGCATTGCGCTAAGTTGATTAGGACCAAACAAGTGAAACTCGAAGTCGAGTTCCTACATGAATAGGGGCAGCCCCTAGGGGAATCACCAGTACCTCGGCACTCACAGACATCACAAATCGACACTTTTTTGGCCCGACCGTAGGCGAACTTGTCCAATGACCTCGGATGACGAAACGGACTACACGGATGCGTCTGGGACGTCGAATTTAGCAAGGAAGGATAACCATATTGCTATGGTTCTACGCGCGCGCGAGTGACACGAAAATCGATGCACCTTTTTTTAAATTAGCGAGACTCGAGTTCAGACTTAACCCATGTTCAATTTGGTTCGAGCCGGGTTAAATGTGGGCTAATCACCTCAGTTCTCCTGATTTGAAATTTCAAATTCGAAATTCAAATAAGTTATTTAATCACACATTAATTAAATATCTCCTACCTCGAGGACCCTCCATAAGGGGAGAGGAAAGGGTCGATGGTATTATTCGCCGACTCTTGGTTAGATTGTTTCCCCCGGCGATCTTAGGTCGTCAGTAGTCCTAGCACGATTAGAGTGACCAGCCTGTGGACTCTATCATTTTACAAAATATTTACAAAAACAAAAATAAAAATCTCTTTTGCTTGTTAAAAAGAACTCTGCATAAAATCTTAAACAACTTTTGCATGAAAATCAAAGAATTTATTTCTTATAAAATATATAAAGGTCCATGGTTAGTCACTTGGATTGGGTTAAGGACTACCCTCCTTAGATCGTCGGGTCGGTAACTCCTTATCCAAGGTCGGATAAGCACATGCCCAGCTTCCGAGCCCCCTGCCTTTACTGATGTCTTATACCTAGTTCCAGTTTTCCATATGTGACTGCGAGTTTTACTTGTGATTTCTATGACTCGTTTCTTTATTTTCTGACTTTCGTGTCGGGTTTCCTCGCTTCGTTTACTTTTCTGCAAGTTCATTTGAATCCACTGCAAATCATACGAAGCTTCGCAATACTAGTCATGCATCGGTAATGGATGTCCGAGCACACTTTTACAGTTTATTTACTGCAATTTACTTTATTGCAATCTACTTTATTGCACTCCACTTTACTGCGTTTTACTTTCTAGCAATTTTACTTGCAATTTATTTTACCCTGCATGCAAAACTGAAAACAACAACACAACCTGAAACATTGAAATACATTTGGCAAAACCGTTTGAACCTTAGACCTTAGGACTGCTACTTCAACAAGAAGCTTGGAGCTGACTCCGTGGGCAGCACAACGAGGAGCTTGGATCGAGCAGCAAGAAGATCTTCTTCAGCAAAGCCCTTCATAGTTTAAATAACAACATATAGGACTTCGAGGTAGCTCGCCCCGCGCGGCGTGAATCCTCACTTCCCTGTTTAGGCTTCTGCGCAACCGTGTTGCGCAGCGTAAGTCCTAACACGCTTTAGGTTCCGAGGTCGTCGTACGGTACGACGTAAACCCTCATATCTCTGCGGACTATTTGCACAATTGGGTATTATGCGAGTGTAAGTCCCAAATAATAAAATTGGCAGGATTAAACATTTAATTAATATCTTCTCCAAAACGCAGCCGCACCATAGGATAGTTGGGAAGTCACTGGGGTTTGCCTCAGATCTGTGACATCCCCTACCTTTTCTTTCCTTTGAACTCCTGAAAATAACTGTTCCCATTTGAGCCACTCCCACTTGCTTTTCCACGTCCTACCGTGAAAACCTAAACCCTTGAATTCTCGAAGACGTAACCACCGATCATTATCGAGAGTTTTCTCGGTCGACACCAGCTCATTCGGGATGTAATTAACTATGAGGCTTGCCTCATAGTGAACTCGGAACCTGCATAAAATAAACTCTATCTAGTCTTTCTATTAGGTGGGGGAACTTGTCGGTCACACATAAAGGTTCGCAGACCAAACGGATGTCACGAGTCCCTTAGTTCGTATGATTGGGTCTACCGTCACAGGATACATTAATTTTTCGAGAAAGTGTATCATTTGTGACACCAGACACGATTATGCAAATTACTGGACAAATGAGATCCGGGCGGTCTCATTTTTTTCAAAATTAAAATACACTACTTTCAAAACTACTTTCCAAAATTATATATCTTTTTATATTAAACTAAATCACTAAATTTTAAATTCTTTCAAAGCAAAAATGTTGGCCGACAGTTGTCATAGAAGGCGTCGGTCTCATGAACAATGTCGCGGGTTGCAAGTCCCGCTACGCGCAAGCCGCAGCTCCCGTCACATCTCCCCTCTGTGCGGGTCGCAGCTCCCGCTCTACGCAGGTTGGTCGATTCCTACTGCTCCGGATGACACCGAACTTCAGGATCATGTGGGATCAGAGGTTCTGCAAGATTTTGTTCCGGTAGCGAGGGCTTGCCGAAAGGACCTTCCCTTTTCGCAAGGACGATGGCGCGAAGGGAGTACGGCAGCTCTCGACGGACAAACTAGGGTACAAATTTTAGTTGTTATACCATATTGAAATTCAGAATAACGTGTAATCAAGCGAAATTAAGTGGAATTAAGCCAATATATTTTCATTGGAATGAAAGGGAGCATCAATAATCCTTACATGAATACTATGATAAGAAATACAATAAAAAGTAAATAATATCAAAAGAAAATATATAACTATATATCTCCAATTAATCAATTCGTAATAGTTATTTAAAGATAATAGAAACAACATAAAATATAAAAGACTAAAATAAGAAAAAAAAAACTCCTAATTCAAAGAAAAAATATAAAATATGAAAGAAAATAACTCTTAATCTAAAGAAATAATTTATTCCTCAAAATTTCTCATAGGAATAAATTATTCCTAATATAAGTCCTAACAAGTATGCTCTTATTTCAGAAAGATTATTCAAAAAAATTTAAGAAAAAATTAAATAAAACTACTGATGTAAGATGTAATACACAATTAGTATTAGACAAAGTATGACATAACAAATTAAATATAAATAAAATTAAATGATTAATATAATATTATGATTTATATTTATATACATTAAATAAAGGAGGGAACTAAAGGTTCAACCTAACGAGAATCAAGAAAAATTAATAAGAGTAATTATGTTTCTTAAGTTACATTAATATTTCTTAATTTTAAATATATTATTGCTTACAGTTTTTTATTATTAAGCCTTATGTCAATATAATTAAACTATATCAGATTTTTCATATTGATAGTCATGAAAAATGCATGTTAAAATTGTTGTATATATAGTTGCATTATAATTTTTCTAAGAAGGGATTACCTCATAGTTTTTCTAAGAAGATTTACATTATTAAATTAAATATAAATTCTAGTATAAGTGTATAAATCGATTTATTTCATGGCCTATAATTTTAGTACGATTGCAATTATTCATTAGTAGATAAATGGAAAAGGTCTCGTAAGAGAAGAATGTATGTTACAAAAAATAAAATAGCTTATATATGAATGTGTATGTCCAAGCTACGAGGAGCTCCCCTTCTCATGGTATAGGTGGGGAAAGTCGGTGTAAAACAGGGGTAGATTATTCTACCACCCCAGACAATTATGATGTTTAGATCATTAATTGTTATACCAACAAGAAAATATCAATCAGAGGCAAGTAGACACATTTTCACCTCAAACAATCATATATCAATTAGATCACAAATCACTGTACTGACGAGATAATATCGGTCAAGTGTGTGTAGGTTATGCCTTGACAAAGCTCATAAGACAAATTTAAATGTAAATAGCACAAAATAAAAATAAAGTTAAAGATTAACTTGTATGATAAAATTGAAGTTAGTGCATGTCGAAAGTTTAGATTTATTTCATTTAGTAGATGTCATGAATATATTAGATTATCATTATACGATTTCGTAGAATGAATTATGAAAGATAAACATGCATATTATTTTCTTTTCCTCGAATTACTGCAGTATGGAATTATGATTGTTCGTGTTTTCTTTAGATAATTCATTATTTTTTTTTTCAAGTTTGAGCTTTTAATAAAATAAATACTAAAGGAGCTAACGTGTACAAAGAAAAGATCAACAACCAGAAAATTAGTTTTTAATTGTTAATTTAATTGTTTTCTTTAATAACACATTTAATTAATATTTAGACATTAAATTTTTAGTGATAGACATATAATAAAAGAAATATATATCTACTATCCACCTGTCCGCTCCCGCCTTAGTTAATACCATGCCCAAGCCCCAGGTGGAGTCGGGACTCATGACATTTATAAACTCTGGAACTAAAATGGCCACGTGTTAACAATTATGAGACTATTTTGAAACTTTAAAAATATTTATGGATACCTCATCAACTGCATTGTCTAGAAGCTCTGCAATGGCTGCAATACAAAACTAGGATTACAATGAATTCCATATATTTGTGAGATAAATCAAGAGTACAAATATGAAGTGCAAATAATGAACACATTCATTTCATAATATATATATATATATATATATATATATATATATATATATATATATATATATATATATATATATAGATAGATAGATAGATAATAAAAAAGCCATACCGCCAAAAGCCCACTTGTGTGAAGTAGCATTTGAATGTAGGAATTTGGGATGAACACGCATGCGGTTTTGATAAGCTGGCATTAATAGTTTTACGTGAAGCATATTCGACATAAAGTTAATCAACCAATCTATAATATATGTTTGGTAGATTTACATACATACTGCCCAATTGTTATGTATTTACATATCTAAATTTTTACTTGCATGCCACCTTACCTATGCACAAAAAGAGGTATTTTTGATATGATATGAAAGATTGTGGTGGTATACATGTAAACAAAAAGCAAAGCTTAGGTATGAGACAATGTAAATACATTGGAATTGGATGGAATGTATGCAATGCCCGTACATATTTTTCAAATAATTGTACTTCTCTCACTCTTCAAGAATGATGGAGGAGCACCACCAGCTGAATATTCTCCAGCCTTCCAAAACTGTCTGCATTCTGGCAGAAAATTGTGTGAGGTAGAGCACTGGAAGGATGGATTGAGAGATGAATTCCAGATTTCAGGTAAGGAACTATTTGGTAATCCATCTATAGTTCCAATCTGCACAAACCCTGGCCTGTTCATTTCTGTAGAGAAAACAGAGGAAGTTCCAGAGAAGTAAACTATCAGTATGGATTTGCACGGATGATAAACAATTTACCAGTTGCAACAATTAGCAGATTTTTACATTTTAGTTGGGCCTTGTGTGCGTGTGTGTTTATTTCCATGCACATGTGTTTTTTTTTTCCATGCATGCGTGTGTGAGATGGATGGTTTTCACCCCATATAATGAAGACAATGAAAACATCATCGTCCCAACCACCACCAACGAAACAATTTAAATAAAAATAACAAGTACAAAGCCACACTTCTGTTATTTTTATCTCTCCAAACTTAATCCCAAGACAACTTCGTTCTCTCGACCCCCTCTTACTTTCTCCAGGATTCCTGCTCCATGAGTTGCTTGCCGACATCGCACAAGAACATGAAGTACTCACAAGCTCCTCGCATTCCTCCCATAAAAATCTTTCTTTACATGAGAGAAATTATATTAAACTAATTAATTGTTTTCTTTAGGTAGGGACTCAATGTTTATTCATGCCTTTATTTGGGACAGTAATGAAGTTTGCTCTCTAGATGTTTCTTAATGGGGAATTTGAATCATGATGTCCCATGTAGCACCTAAATGTCCTTATAGGTCATTTTTACTGTGGTAGACATGAAGATTACTCATCCAAGTGTTAATGACTCGCTTCAATTATGATGATCCTACCATACAACACTCGTATATATATTTCTCGGTGTGCAAAGACTTGATACACTTTTTTATAACCATTTACAAGTGTGATATAAAAGCACTGCAAAAATTTACCAGCAAACCATAGACAAAGTTTAACAAAAAAGTCTTTGGAACTAAACAATGCAACAAAGATGGATCTCACAAGTAAAAAAAAATGAATCAAATGTATACGAGACATCTAAAAATGTACTCTAATACCATAAAAACAGCCAAAAAAACTCAAATGCGACAATAACTCTTCACCATCAACAGAAACACTACTATAAAGACAACTTGCAAAAGAACAAAAACTAAAAATATTCGCGTCAAAAATCATGCAAATGGGTAACATGAAACCAACGGTTTGTTTGGGGTTGTTGTAGCTTATTGAATAATCTGCCGATAAGCTGACTAAAAATAATCTGCTGATAAGCTAGGTGTGATGACTATTACAATTTTTTATTTTTTTTGAAAAAGCAAGACCGCAGCAAGGAAGCTGCCACCACACCAAGATAGGTGTGGTGTGAAAACGTTGTTTTTCAGCGTTTTGAAAACGCATAAGCTACCAAAACACAGTTTACCCAAATAGACTTAGTGCGTATTCAAAACGCCACTGCACCAAATAAGTTGCCCCAAATGGGCCCCAAGTGTAAAATGTAAAATCACAAGGGCATTACAATGAAAGTAATATTCAACAAGTGTGCAATAAATTGAGTCGATGATTTTAGAATATTCAACATGGTTCAGAAAGGAAAACCAGTACAAATTAACTTGTGTCAAATAGCACTTGCTACTCCAAAACATGTGCGAAGCTGCAAAATGATAAATGTCAACTGAAAACCAATGAATACGATAGCGCTAGAAAGAACAAAAAAATTGAAATCACAATGGATAGAAAGCATTATGCGTCCTTGAAGTAAAATCTCACTAACATTATGCCACTCCAAATAGCATGCAGCGTACTTTAAAAAATGTGAACCACATATTCATGGTCAAATCACATGGCAAGTATTTCTAGTCGAGCAAGATAAAAAGGAAGAAATGCTCTTCAAGCTTTATTATTCTTTTTGAAATAAAAATGAACAAAAAGTACAAAAATAAATCAAGGAAAATCAATAGAAATCATGTAAAAATGAGTAAATAAAAATAAAATAAAATAAAGATCTAAAGATACTTTGAGCATTCTCAACATCTCACACTCATTTGACGTGCATAAATCTTATTTTCTCAAACAAACATGTGAACAACCTCCTAAAGAGTCTTGAAAATGATATATAATGGTATAAATGCTAAGAAAATATGGTATCTTTGGGCACCTCCGTGTGCCAGAAGAGAAGTTGATAAGGTTTGCATTGAGCTAATCATTTATTAGCCTCTCTTAAGCCACTCTAATGTCCTTCAATCCAATGCTTACCCCATAGGCAACCTAACCTTAGGACTCGGCCTATACAAAGCTAGGGCACCCTTAAAACTTCGAATTCACTTAACCTCACCCAAAGGCATCTGTTTGGAAATCTCTCGAGCCAGACAACAACAATCTCCCACTCTTAGGTTACTCAAAACAATAATAACACTAAAGTGGTCTCCAAACTTCTCCCGCTCTACACCAATATTACTCCCTATCTGATCGCTCTTAGTGCATTCCAAGTGAGTTGTAATCAATTCATCCCAAGAAGTCACAAATATCAACGATATCCATTATTGCAGGCCATTAACCAATCACTCTTCTTAGTGGCTTCTCACAGGAGCATTACCTCTTGATGCACTTTCAGATGCTTTCCTTAAAAAATTAGTGCCTCGATAACTCGTAGCGGGAAATAGCACCCCTTGGAGATCAATACTACTCCCAATGCTCTATAGGTAATTTTCTAGATAAACTAATGTCTCATAAAATAGCTCTAAGGAAATAGCCTCTTTTCAGCAAAATTCTCAATGAGTTCTCCAAAAAAAAAATGGACCTTAGCAACTCTTTCCAAAAATATGCCTTCTCTCAAGAACCTTTCAATGGCTTATCCAGAGAAATTAGTGCCATGTCAACTCATCCTAGAAATTCACACTTTTCATCGCCACTTCAGCTAGTCACTTCTGGAGCATATAAACTCCTATCTCATCCCAATAACTCGCCCTTTCCAGCAAGTTAATTTATTCAACCTAATGGTCTGCATCTTCCCTTCTCAATAACTCCCACTCCCAGAAATTTTGCCAAATCGGCATTAGTTGACACACCCATCTTCGAAGACATTCCTTGGTAAGACAAGTCCCAAACAACTTCTCTATGTCAGGTAATTTCTCTGACCCAATATTTAATCAACTATCATTGAAATTCATGTTTTTCACACACTTTGATATCAACACAACAAGTGCCAGAACGTCAAACACCAATTGTCAGTGTGTTCGCCCCAAAAATAGTTCAGGATTAACGAGAAATCTTCTAATCTTTTCCTAAAGCCACCGGTTAAGTATATCCCCTAACAAGTAAATTAAACCCAAACTACAACTCTACCCTTTTTCGCGCATGTTAAAATGGATGAGAGCTTCTACGTGCAAGAGGAAAAAACAAGCTTCAGCTTCAAACAACAAAACTGCAACTTCACAGGATTTGAGTTCTTTTCTCTCCTTCAGTTCAAGTTCCATTGTAGGATTCAAGCTTCCAGGCATATAAGGTCCCCTTGGACAAAGGCAGCCGATGATTTATAGCAAAGATTATTCACTCAAGTTACGTCAACTGCTTCACTTGAAAAGGCAGACAAAAAGTCAAAGATACTGCTATAATAATAGGATCTTCATCAAGTTTGCAATATTCCCCCAACATATGTCCTGGGTTTATGATAGTATGTCATTCTGTTCTTCAGTAAAAACTATTGTTAACTAAACAAAACATCAAAAAAATCATAGAGTGGCCATAATCAGAAGCTCTCTCTCCAATCCACATAAATAATAAAAATGTTTAAACTATATGTTTAAATCCTAATTATGGTAAAACTTTTGGATGGTATCTGATCCAAATATCTAATTTGCCTACTAAAACTTCAACCCATAATCACTCAAACTTGTCTTGCATAGAGGAGATTTTCAGAGCCCACAACCAAAAAAATAAAAAAATAAAAAATAAAAACTAAAAGTTAAATCAATCATAAGAAACCTTCTTCCTTATCTTTTGGTTTTATCCATCCTTTTTTTCGTCGTGCTTTAAAATTTAAAAGATATTATACAAAACCGCATTGAATATTCGAATTCATTTCCTAAACAGCGTTCAACAAGCATTACATAAAATAAAAATTCCGACAAATTAAAACGCAAAAAAAAATAACAAAATATAATTGCGTCCGCTCCATCGACTCCAAAACCCCCCCAAATATAAAGTTTCCGATCAAAACCTATAGAATGCATTTTTTTTTAAATAAAAAACCCCGCTCAATATGAATCTCACAATCTAAACATATAATTTCCACAAAACTCGCATAAAGACAATGATTACACTTTCACATTAACAAAAGAAAACACGAAAACTGAATAATGATTGTCCATAACATGTTTTATAACTACAACAAATCGAAAGAGCTCTCAAAGATGAGTTCAAACAAGTTCAAAACAACAGCGAGACATGAAATGGACAGAGAAGGAACAGAAATTTTAACTTGATTGATCTTCTCGACTAGGGTTCAACACTGTTTCTTGGAGCACAAATCACGAGAGAGAGAACATCTGATAGAGCTCCATTACGGAGTATGGCACTGGAGCGCCGCGCCTTTTTCTCCGTACTTTTTCCCGGAAATGGAGAAGTGGGGAGGCGCGTCATAAAAGTACTTTAAAAAAATGTGCTTTTTCAGTTCTCATGTTAGCCATCTGATTGGATTTGAACGGATAAGATTAGACGCATTTTTTAGAAAATTAGAAGGCCGAATTTTGATCAGCTTTTTAATATATTGATCGCTACTCCACACGTAGAGCTATCTGTGGAGTCTAGTAAAATAGCATTCTGTGATACGTGACAGAAAAAAAAATCATCCGGTAATATAGAGAATATTTTTTCTGTGTTATTTTACATTATTTAGGTATTATTATGTATTATTCATGTATTATTTATGTGTTATTGTGTTATTATAACATCGAGAATATTCTCATAACAAAATAACATCTGAATAACACGTAATAATATCTGAATAATACGTAATAACGTCTGAATAACGCGTAATAACACAGAGAAAATATTCCTTGCGCTATCGTTCATTTTTTTTGCCACGCGTCACATGGTGTGATTTTAATGGACTCCGCACGTAGCTATACGTGCGGAGTCCTGATGTAATGTTTTTTCTTTTAACTTGTAGGGGGTATATGCAGTGAATTTTAATTATTATCTTATGCAATGCTTATAAAGTGAAATCCTCGACTACCACCAACCAGACGGCGTCAACTAATGCGGTAACCTTAAAATCTAGTAATTATTTTCGTATGTGGGACAAGGGATTTTTATAATCATCATTCATAGTGAATTATTTTAACTGGGATATGACATGTGGTTTTTCCCCCTTTCAAGAGTTTTCTATGTAAAATGTCGAGGTGTCTTCTCAGATCTCTTTTTTTATCTGTGTGTGTTGAATTCTTGTGCAACGTTAAGACGATAACTTATTACTCTACCACCATAAATTTTCTAGCACGCATGAATGCTGCTCTGAAACTAATGACACTGTCTGAAATTCAAATTTTCTTCGTGCAAAACTAATGACATTACATGAAACTTTCCACAAAATCTAATTGGAAACAATTAGCACTCGACGTCCATGACTTGAAATACTAATCGCGAAATGCGAACTGTGAACTTAAGAAGGGGAATGACAACAGTGAGTTGAGATTTTTATTTGGGTTGGGTTTTATGTGGGCGAGTCGAGTGCGGTTGTGTCGGTCTTTAGCTAAGTCAAAACAGGCTCGGGCCGAGCCACGACTCCCAATATTTCTATCATTTGCAGGAGTCCTCTTATTTACCCGAGGAGGTTTCAAATGCAAATAACAAAAAATAACGGGGCCTCCACGCTCTGAATAAAAATATGTATATATTAACACTGTAATTAGTAAAAAAGTTAGGTGGATCTTGAAAATTACCAGGGTATATTTGCTTGTGTGTTCCCAAAGCGACAAAAATACCTCTCTGCTTTGAGCCCATCGAGCCGTCCGATATTCCCGCGGTCCTTATTTTTTTTATTATTTACAGATTTTTCCTTTTTATTTTTACGATGCACCTTCTAATATTTGATATTTATGTATCACTCCCAGCGAGGATAATTATATAATTTTTGTATTTATGAAAAAAAAAATTGTTAAGATTAAAGACAAATTTATTATTTTGATAATTTATAGATATATTTTTTACATGCAATATTCTATAAAAGATTACTAATTTTTAGCTTTTATTAAATTTTGATTTATTATTATTATTTTCTCAATGTAGTTACTTTTTTTTCCTATTAATTTTTATCTTTAAATATCATTATTTTTTAAAATTTATAATATTTAGTTTTTTTTATTATTATTTATTTATCATTTAATTTTGATGAATAACATATATTATTTTTAATTTTATAGTATGGTGATGGTGATAAGAGTTTTGAGTCGTTGAATTTATGATTCGGTCGAATATATTGTTGTGAACTCGAGACTTCTTGGTTAAAGACAGAACAATCATCCATCGGGCTGAATTGTCGGATAATATATGTGGTCGACCCATTTACTATTTTAATAGAGTATATTATGCATTTAATAAAACAAATATTCTCTTGTCTAATTCTGATAATTGATGCTATTAAACATCAATTATTGATGATGGTATGACAATGAAGGATCAATGATTTTGATGGTCTTATATGTAGATTCTAATTAAATAGCATAAATTATATCATCTAGGTTTAATTATTTATTAATGTATTTGTTGTTTCTCGATGGAGTTATTGTATAATATTCTGTCTCGCACGTTACGTGTTTTTTCATAGACGTTGAAACCAAATAAAGCTTAAAAATAGAGAGAGAGTGAAGAAGATAAAAGAGGAGGTTGAGAGCTTTAGCAGCGTTAAATCTATTTTTGCGAAAAATGTTCTTGAATGAAAAATACAATTGTTGAATATCGATAATGCTCTTGAAATTCTATATTGTCAGTCGATAGCGGCTAAAGTTAATATTATTGTTATTGTGACCAAACAATTTTTTTTCATCGAAGCACAATTGCACTTGCTTCCAGACTATTGATTAATTCGCCAACTTATTTGTTTGACCTTCTTAGTTCGATCGGTTGAATCATTCGACACGTGTCAGCTGTATCTCTTTGCGCTTTTTAGGATTGATTCCTCGACGCGTGCCCCATACAGAACTGCAATTGCAGTTCCACAAACTTTGATCATAAAATTCAAATATGCATATTCTAAATGTATACAAGGGTTGGAAAATAAATAAATAAAACTATGATTTTTTCACTGCGAATAATATGACACAATTGAGTTTATTGTCTTATTGACCTAAACTCCATTTAAATTATGCTAGTTGTTAGTAAAAAAACAAAACAGTACTTACGAGTTTGCATTATTTCAATTATCCTCTCTATACCATAATGATTATGTGTTTGTAATTTTTACTTCTCTACACAAGCTATCAATATTATATATAAATATATATATACTCTTATATGTGCCGCGAAATTTTTGCATACGGACGGCGTACGCGAGCTGCGTATGTAGTCCAATAATATCACACTTTCACCCCAAAAGTATGTGGGGGTGGGGCCCACTTTTATTATTATAAAAAAAAAATTCTCATTTGACGACGCACGCAGCTCTGCGTACGACGTCCGTATGCAAAAATTTCGCGTTGGTGGCGGGGCTACTGTAAAACCCTCAGGTCAGGAGTTTGAATCTCGCTCGTGGCGCGAGGGGATTCGGTCTGTTTAAGCGCATAGCGCGGGCTCTCAGCACGGGGCCTAACGCACGAGAAATCAATATTTGAGCCTCTATCAAATATCGATTTCATTTATATATATATATATACTCTATATAAATCGTAAAACTCAGAGCTTGAAGGATCAGCACCACTGGAGATGTGCCAAGGACCGCAGCGATGTCGAGCTAGCCATCCGAAGAATTATTCGAATATCGCTCTTACCGGCTAGCCAATGGAACAACCTCCTCCGAATTAGCTGATTACTTGGGGTAGCTACCCTCCTAACCGCTAGACCGCTATGGGCCGGCCAAACCTTGAATCGATCGTCGAAACGTTAAATCAATCAGCCACCCTTGGATTGGCCACCTGCCAACCGCCCAACCAAATGTTGAATCGGCCACCTTCAAACGGACCGGTCTACCTGTGACCACATTGGACCACTTGGCCCGACCACCTATAACCAACCGGCCACATGGGCTGGGCATTTGAGGTTAATGAGTCTAGCTACGAGAAGTTCTAAGAGGATCAATCCAAGCTAGGAAATGACCCCAAAAAAAAAAAAAAAAAAAGTAACATCAGAGCTCTCATTTAAACAGAGGCTTTAATTTATTTTCTACCTCTCACATTTATTTATCTATAAACAGATGACCCAATTCCATATATAAGAGGTCCCTTAGACTCTCTCATCCTCTCTCATGTAGTGATTTTGTTCCTCTTTTCCCACCACTTGTAATTGAACTTGTGAAGAATAATATGGGCGGCCAAACTTGGGGAACACCCCTCTGCGCCCCCGGTGGGACAACCCTCTATCTTTCTCTCTCCCACTCATTCTCCTTCCCACGGAGTCTGAATATTTTCCTTGTATACAATCTAAATGATAAGTTTTGGATTAACATTCTAAAAGATTTAGTGATCGTGAAACATGCTGCCAAAAAGATGAACAACAATCTAGGCTGAAGATGGCCTAAGGCAGAGAAATACAAAAAAAGGAAGAAATAAAAGAGAAAGAATAAGAAAAAACAAACAAAAAAAAAAACGAAGAAGATGAATGAGAAAATATATGATAGAACAAGAAGAAAAAGAAAAAAAAATAAATGGAACATAAAAAGTGATAAGATGTAATATAGAGTGATGAAAAGTCAAAATGAGGAAAGGAAGAAAATAAATCCTCTCATTTCCCAAAAGAGAAAGAAGATCCAAAGGGAAGAACCAAAAAGACAAACACCTTTTTCTTTACTTTTTTTTCTAACTTTTTTTTCTTAAATAAAGAAAGAAAAAAATAATAAAGAGATTAACTCTCGCTACATTCTAAGGCTCTTCTCAGGGAGAGCATTCCAAAAGAAAAAAATTAAAAATAACTCGCTCTCTCTTATAGTCTCTCTTCAGGGATGAACACTCCAAAGTCTTTCTCATTTAAGCCTCTCTTTGGGGTTGAGCAAACGAAAGATATCTTTACTCAAGCCTATCATTTGGGAAGAGCATTTCAAGATTTTTTTCTTTTGATTTGAGTCTCTCCTCCTAGATGAGTAAGCAAAACCTCTTATTCGACTCAAGAAATCTCAAAAGATCCATCTCGAAGCTCAATTCGGAAAAGGCTTCAGAGGTAGTTCCCTACCCCGAAGCGACAATAACCACAAGGAGTGCGCCACAAATCACCTCACTGGTGACTATCATCGGTAACCCTTCGTATGAGATGACAATACTACCTAAGGCCTGGGATAAGGTGAGACCATTCGGAGGTGGTGTTTAGACAAGGGTAAGAGGGATGGGCAAGAAGTGGACTTGCGTTGGGAAAATTTTTCTTTATAGAATATAAAAAGAAAACTTAATCTTACTCTCAAAAAATCATGATACGAGCTGATGATTAATTTTCCAAAAAAATTATTCACTAAATGCTAGCAAGTTGACATTTAAAAGTATAAGTAAAACTAGAGACTTACAAATTGGTGTTTTCAGTACTAATGAGTTTTTCATTCTTATTGTAGCTTCGCATCCAATAAGTGGAAAACTCAAGGGCTTATTGTATAGCTTACAATTAAGACCCTAGCCGAGCTCAAAGGACCACCACTACTTGAGACGCTAGGGACCATGGAGATTTCTGGCTAGCTAGTTGGGATAGTCATCCAAAGAATTAGTTCCCTAACCTGTCGACCATCTTGGTTAGCCAAACCTTGACCCGAACGACCTGCCTTGGGTCTGTCGCCTTCAAACTGGTTGGCCTTTCCAGGCCGATCACATTGAACTACTTGGGACAACCACCTTGGCAGACCACCACCAGCAATCGGGCCACCTAGGTCGGCCACTCAACAATGACGAGTCCAACTTCTAGAAACCTTAGGAGGACCAATCCAAGCAAGAAAATGACAACAAAAACTTCATCGCTCCATTTTAAACCTGCATATAAATGTAATCTCTCTGTGATCTCTTTATTCTCTCTAAATAAAAGACCACTTGGCAAGTAAAGTGAGGTCCCTTAGGCTTCTCTCTCCCATTCATGTAAGGAGCTTGCTCCCCTTCTCCCTCACTTTGTAGCCAAACTTGTGTGAAATAATAGAGGCAGTCGAGCCCGAGACCACCCCTCTTTGTCCTCTAACAAGACAACCCTCTCCCTCTTTCTCTTTTTCTCCTTCCCCTTCCTGTTCCCCTTCACCTTTCCCCATAAATTGACTCTATTCCTCGAGCACGATCTAAAATGACTTATTTTGATTCAACAACCAACATGCAAAGTCATTCAACTAAATAAGTTAAGATTTATATACATACCCCTCAATTTAAATATAATTACAAACCTAACAAACAAATTTCAATTTTTTGATAAATGTCACCTTATTTATAGCTAAAGGGTGCGTTGCATGTTTTAAATGTTAAAATAGTAGGTCTTTTTTTTTTTATGTGTAGTGACTTTTTTGGGTAATTTTAATGTAAAAAACAGGAGCTTATGGGTTGGATATGCAAATACACAAAAATTGAGTCATATAAATGTAATGCCCCATAATCTAATAGGGTTTATCTACTCATGAGGAGGCTTGTGCCCTAGATTCCCCCTCTTTAGATTCCCCCCACACATGGAAGAAATTATAGTGGTATTTACTATTGTCATTCATGAGATAATTTTGTTATAATGCATGATAATTCTCTATATGTCAAGACAAGTAGTGTGTTTTAGGGGCATTTACATATACATCACACAATTCTTATGTATTTACATATCTATCACCATTCATATTTCATGCCAATTAAATTTTTAACATCACAAAGAAATAATATGTATATTTACATATATATATATATATATATATATATATATATATATATATATATATATATATATATATATAAAGAAATCGATATTTATAGTTTATTGGTCAAACTACAAATATTGATTTCTCATATGTCTGTCCGAACAGATCCGCACCACGGTAGGGCTCGAACCTATGACCTTCGGGAAGCTTACGGTTAACCCCGCCCAAACCACTGCAGCCATTGCTGCGGCACAAGATTATATATATATACATATATATATATATATATAATCTTCTTAGAAGTCAAATGCATATTTTTATGCATAGATTGATAGCACCAATGTGATATAAATGTAAAAATCAAATATAAGACGTAAGATATGTGAATACATAAGAAATGTGTTTCATTCCATATAATTAATCACTAATATGAGACAGTAGACGTGAGTATATATTCAAAATTGGCATTAGAAAATGTAGTCTGGACGCAGCTCTACGTCCGGACTCCGAACGGAATAAATTTTCCTATCTATTGGGGGGAGGTCTATGAATAAACAAAGAAGTGGATGGAGGTGGGGAGCTATCGCTCGACTAAAAAGAAAGGAGAACTTCTGCTATGCTCGATTGAAGGAGAAATGATACGCAGCTCGACCAACCTTTTAGGCCCTAATGAAAGCTCGAAGATAAAGAGAACCGGGCACCAAAGAATGATGAAAAGAAAGTTTCTTTGAGAGTAAGAAAGGACCGCAGCTCTCGGTCGTCAGGGGCGAGGGCGGAGCTGGTATAAATGAAAAAAACGAAAGAAAGGCAGGAATGAATGGACTGATGGAAGGGGCGTAGCGAAAGCAACAAATCATTTCACAACAACAAAGACTTGGAACTTGAGAGATGGGATTGTATTCATAGTCCAGTCTTGTACACAAAAAGGAACCCACTTTCTTCTCCGATAAGGTAGAGAGAAACCTAAGTTCGGTGTGCCGTAGTACTTGGATCTGGTTGGAACTGAGACCTTAGTGCAACTCTCCTTTTACTGTTGAAGGCACCAGTTATTGAGTTAGTGACAGATAAGAAAAGCCATCTAAGTAGGCTGATATGAATTTATAATTATAATTGTGCTACGATGACTAGTAAGTACATGAAATACAAAGAAAAATAAAATGATGTCGCCAATAATTAAATAATTTTAAAATTAACGAGGATTTATTCAACAAAATTTATGAATTAAATTATAAAAAAAGAGCCAGGTATATGACCAGGTCTATCTAAAAAATGATGAAAAAACGTCAATAACACCCAAACAACACCCCCATATCATCGTTGTATTATTTGTGTGGTCATTTGGACAATGTTATTTGAGCTGCTCACAGGTGTTATAATGATATTATTATGATATTATTAGAATTGTTTTGCGGGGGGTACTGCGGTGTTACAGCGGTGTTATTTGTATGGTATTCCAGGCGATGTTATTATGATGTTATTCAAGTTGTTTTGATGGGCTTTTGAAGCGGAACCACAATGTTATTTGTGTGGTATTCCGAACCGTGTTATTAGCGTTATTCACAAGCGGTATTGCGTTGTTATTGTGGTGTTATTGGAGTTATTTTGCAATAACACCACAATAAACGTTTTTTCATCATTATTTATGTGGGTTTAGTAAGATACACGTGGAAATATTTTTTTGCAATTCATACACAAAGTTGCGTCCGGTCTCCATACGTAAGGTTTTTTCTACGATTTAGACGACATGCTACAATAGCAAAATTTTATATGTAAATACATAGAAATGGGATGGTATAATGTAAACCCCCTAAATTATAAAAATAAAGGGAGGTTGGAAATAATAATACTTTCTAAGTTCTTTATAAAAGCACAACTTTTTATTCATATATATTGATTTGATTATGCCTTAAAAAAATTGTATATAAATTCCACCTTTTTTTGGGGGACGTGAGGGCGTTAACATAAATAAAAAATAATTTTTATGCAATATTTAAATTTCATATTTACATACAAAACACTCAAATATTTCACATCACATAAAAAAAATAATTAATTTTTAAAATGTTAAAATGTGAAATACACAATTTCATGTATAAATATAATTAAATATATAAATACATTAAAACTGTATGGCGTGTATTTAATGCAAAATTTTTACATCAGGACTCCGCACGTAAAGCTACATATGGCGCGTGTCGGAGAAAAAAAGAATAACGCAGGGAATATTCCCCCCATATTATTCATGTGTTATTGTGTGTTATTCATGTATTATTTATGTGTTATTGTGTTATTATAACATCGGAAATATTATAGGAGCAGAATAATACCTGAATAACACACAGTAACACCTAAATAACACACAATAACACCTAAATAACACACAATAACACATGAATAACACGAAGGGATTATTCCCTATGTTATTCTGGCCGAATGTTTTTTTTTTTTGCTATGCGCCCCACTTGACACGATTTTACAAGTCTTTGCACGTAGCTGAGTCCTGATGTAAAAATTTTTCGTATTTAATTTTTTTATGCAGTGTCCAAATACAATTTTTTGTAATTTTAACCAAAATTTGAATAAAAATATGATTATAAAATTTTAACCAAAATTTGATTAAATTTTTAAAATCCACTTTAAAAAATAAGTGCGATGATCAATATTTAAAGAAATACTTCAATTTATATGTGATCATATACTTAATACGTATATTTTAATTTTCATACACGTGTCTTCCTATTTTATTTTGGAAAATATGCATTTTATATTTTTAATTAAGATATTATAATTTTTGATGACATATAAAAAATTTGACTGATTTAAAATAAAAAGAAATTAAAAATTGAATGTTAGATAAATAAATTAACGTCATCAACAAATTTTTATTTAACATAAATCGACACATTTTTTATTGAAGATCTTCTAAATTTTATTTTTAAAAAATTCAGATCACTTTTTCAACAAATTTATAATCAAATTGACTGTCTCAACGAGATGTATCTAATGACACCAAAATAAGTTCAATCTGAATTCAATTAAGTCCACGTCAAGTCATCTAAATAATAAGATGAACTCAAAATCTAACGTATTTATAGACCAATCGAGCATCCACATCCAATCATGCCCATTATAAGGTTCCAAATTCTTAAAAAAAAAATATAAATATGTGATTGAGAATTAAATGCTAAAAAACCAAAATGTTCTCTATGCGAAACAATATTTGGTGTAGAGTCATCATTTACGATTTTTGAGTGACAGGACGCCACGAGGCAAATAGACCCCACCACCACTATCACCTCCCAATGTATGGTGGCGGGGCCCACTTGCCATGTGATGCCCCGCCACTCAGGAATCCGCACCTAATATTTGTTCCTAAACATTCTTCGTCTCTTCATTTTTTTACTGTATTTATTTCAATCGACATGCGCATGCAAATATCATTATTTATAAACATAAATGATTTTTTTTCTTCCGCGAGCGAAAATATCAGACCCTATAAATTTATCGGCGAAAAAAAAATATATTAACTTAATAGTTTAATTAAACATGTGATTAAACAGTTTAATTTAATCGAGAAAATATTGACGGCCAAGATTGAACCAAGAGAAGTAATAGAAGACATTAGTTTCGTGAATATTATTCCATACAAAATACGCACACAGCAGCTACGTGCGGAATAACTCACAATGACTTCAATTTAAGATTATTGGGGAGTTATTTACAGGTTATTAGGTATTAAATTATTTATAGATTATTTTATAGATTTTATTTTAGAATTATTCATATATTGTTATAGTGGTATTGTATGATTATTGAGAGTTTGTGCGTATTTTGGTAGTATAATTTATCGGCATAATATTGGTATATGTGTAAATAAAGATATTAGATGGGTATTAACGTAAAACCGAGCACGTCAATGAGTGAGAGTGGAGAATCTTTTTGTCCCATCGAAGAAAAGGATGGCCTAAAAAGCCGACAAAGGCTGAGACAAAAGGCGGCCATGTGACCGGTCAATTGTCTATTTTCTCTCTCTACTATTTTCTCATATGAATATAGTTTTTTTATCATAGCTTATATTCCAATCATTTTTGTTAAACTAACACTATTGTATACTAGTTAATTTTTCTCACATAAAATATAATAATAATAATAAATAAATAAATAAAAGCTAAGTAGCATATCATAAATCGCTATCTCACTGATTTGATAAGATTTGATAATAAGAGAATTAGACTTGTAAAATGTTGATTAGACAAATCAATACGGTTGACCCAAATATTTTTCGAGTGAGATTTATTTGCTCCGGATTTAGATTGAATCTAAGAACTTAAACACGACTAGAATAAACACAAAGTTATTGTCTGGTTCGGGAGCTGCGGGTCTTAGTTTTAGACCGGTTAATTATTCGGGTGGGGTTCGAATTGACTTTGTTTAGATTCAGCCATTCATTAGGTCGGATTCGAATCCGACCTGTTGACCCGAATTAACACATTTTATCAGAATCGAGTGAAAATGGAGAATAGAGAGACAAAACTATTGTTTTGAATTAACTTTAATGAACTAGCTCGAAGTATGTTATCAAGCCGTCAATATATTTATATTTTACATTTTATTTATTTTTTTATTGTTTCAAAATTTTGAAATTCACCAATAAATTAAGAGATAATGAGTCAAATTTAACAATTCTAATTTTATGCAAAAAAAAAAAAAGACAATTAACATTATTAGTAACTTAAAATGTTACTTAGGTTGGGCTTTAAAGAAATATGTAATGATATCCTTTGCTCAATTTCCTTCCACCTATAATATTTCACATAAATCTTAGCATTTATTGATTAAAATATATTTAGGATGTGTTTGAGGCGGCTGTGCGGTGTTGCACTATACTTTTTCAGGTTTGTCAAAACAGCAGTTCGTATGTGTTCTCGAAAAACAGTAGTTAAAAATTACGTTTTTCCCACCAAAACTGGCTACCTGTGGTGACTGCTTAAATGTCAAAGTCATATTTATTATTATTTTTTTAGATTGTTATAAGCCACATCAAATTTTTTAATAATAGCTTCTTCTTTAACAATTTAAAAGTTGTTTTTTTCGAAGAGTTTCAGCAACCAAAACAATATCTTAATTGTTCGAATTTGTCAACTAAATCATTGAACATTGAATCTCTCATTCTTTTAGCTCAATGCTCGTGCCAATTTTTAAAACCTTGGCCACGATTATGACTGAGTCGAGTTAACTCACGAGCCGTCTCAAAGTCAGCAAATAATATTTTAGATTAAAACAAGAAGTGAAGTTATCAATCATGAGTTAAGCTTAGCAAAAATTGTATAATTAAGTTCCGTCCGATCAAACTAGTTTGCATCATTTAGATATATGCCGAGCACAACTCACCTCTTTAGACATCTAATACATAGATTGATAATCCATCAATTCAATTGAAATATATCACACCTTTTTTTATAGAACAAATATTATATCAGGACGTCGCACATAGAGCTACGTGCGGCCTACCGATCCAGCTCCACATCGCGGCAGCTGAATTTTTTTTTTTTTTAAAAAAAATTGAAGTGTGACTAGCTCCCATATATGACTCACGGGATGTGTGGTTGGAATCAGACGCCGCACTTAACTCTAAGCTTAATATTTTTTTCGGCTTTTTGTATAAACAAAATATAAAGGAAGATTTGCATACATACAACTCAATTTTTATGTATTTACATATTTATAATATTGATTTCAGTTTTTACTTATATACCATCTTAAATATATATTTCACTTTTTAAAATGTTGAAAAAATAGTATTTTTGATGCGGCACTTAAAGAATTGGGTGGGCTAAATGTAAAAATTGAATTTTTTTGATGTGAAGAGTGTAAATACATAAAAGTTGGGGGAATGCATGTAAAAAGGAAAAATTTTGCAGTTTGGCAGAGCATCAGCATCCCGTAGGGGGGAACTCTGGCTGTTCAAATTGGCTTTTTGCGGGTCTGGTATCTGCGCGGGTGAGCTGCTTGCGGGTGGAGACGGACACCAACCAGAGCAGTTGTCGTCTCTGCCAAACAAATTGGTGAAAAAGTAAGTTCAAATCAAAGAATGTGATTTGTTGCAGTAAAAAAATTTGCTGCGGAGAGAGAAATGTGGAGGCCCAAAGGAGTTCCTTTGTTCATAGTAAGAGAATCCTTCTCTGTTTCTGGTTTTTTTTAGGGTTTATCTGCTCCACTGGAATGGTCCTGTGAGGATAGGGCTGCAGTAGGAGTGAGGGTTTGCGGTTTCTGGCTGGCCTGCGCTGTGGAATTTTGTCGGAAGCTGAGTTGTGCTGTCGTATTTGGGCGGCGATAGGTTTTGGGCTTTATTTTTGCAAGCTTGTGGAAGGAGTTTCGTCTGAAATGCTGATTCTGTTCTTGTTGCGGGGATGAATTTCTGCTTTGGATTTTGTTTCTGAGACTGTGCAAGTTGCTCTGTTTCACTTTAATGTGCGGTAGACGGGATTTCTCTCTCGTGTTCTTGTGGTGGGATAGTTTGTGGGGTTTAGAAGTTTTTGTTAAGTTGGTATGGAGATGAGAGGGATTTTTCTGCTCTTTTCGTCTCGCTGGATGCTATGCTTGCTGCCATTGATGTCTTGGTTGGATGTGAGTTCTTCCAATCTTTCGCCCTCGGGTATAAACTATGAAGGTTTGTGGATTCTTCAACTTAACTTTGTGTTCTTAGACTTGTGAACCATACTTTTTCTTGTTGCTGTTTCTTTCTCTTTTCTGTACAATTTTTTTTTTCTAGCATTTGATAGAGCAAACTATGGAGGTTGGTTTAATACTAACGGCGCTACACTCTTAGGTTTTTCTTTCAAGCGCAGATTTAGGGTTTTCTACTAGTTCATCTAATTTATTTACAGTTTGCGCAATTATGCTTCTTAGATCATTTCTGATTTTTGAACAGATATTTGGCTTCTAATGTATTCCTTGAACTAGATCTATGTCTTCCATTGATTTAGTGCGTTTTATTTCAATTTAATGAGCCTTTTGAGTTATTTTCTGCTCCACATTTTGGGCTCTGAACTATCCTGTTCAATATAGTCGTTGCATTGATGGCCATAAAAATGGAGCTCAACGATCCCTATAATGTCCTGGAGAATTGGGACATCAACTCGGTAGATCCATGTAGCTGGCGGATGGTGACCTGCTCTGCTGATGGATTTGTTTCTGCTCTGTAAGTTTATATGGATAATCAGTTCTGTTAGTTTCTCTGTTCTAATAACAGAAGTGAAATTTGTTGTCTTGTTGAATAAGTTGACTTTATCTATTCTAGGGGTCTTCCCAGCCAAAGCTTGTCGGGTAATTTGTCACCTTGGATTGGAAATATATCGAATTTGGAATCTGTGTGAGTTATGAAGTTATTTTTATTTTTTTTGTAAATCTAAAGTTACAGCATTGTGTTGATAGAGAGCAGAGGCTGTTGAGATATATATTCAGGAAGTATTTTCACTTATTGTTTTTTTTTTTTTTTTGAATTTTACTTGTAGGTTGCTGCAGAACAATGCAATTTCAGGACCTATTCCTTCTACTGTTGGAAGGCTGGAGAAGCTTCAGACTTTAGATCTTTCCAATAATCATTTCAATGGCAGCATTCCTGACTCCTTGGGAGGACTGACAAATCTGAATTACCTGTAAGAGTCATATATAAATATATTTGCAGTGTCTAGTTCAAGTTTATTTACATTTTGATATATAAATGTATAGTGTAAAGTGTCAAAAATAGTCCACACTATTTAGATGAGGCCATTTTAATCCTAGAGTGTGCACACCCGCACACACATATGTAATAAAATTAGTTCGGGAAATTTTACATAGCACACAAATTCTTGTGTATTTGCATATCTCAAATCTAAACTTTGATACATACATAGCATTTTGGTGCTTTAAACCTATGCATGAGGTGTAATTCACTTTTAAAAAGTTATAATAGTGCTATTTTTTATTTTGATATTAAAAAATTGAGTGCTATGTGTGTAAATATGAAAGTTTAGGTGTGAGCTATGTAATTACACAAAAATTGTGTTCTAAATATGTAAATGCCCCAGTTAGTTTTGATGTTTTGTGCAAATATTTTCTTTGTTAATGCCAAGGTTATGTGGGTTGAAATTAATAAAATTTATGCTGTTCCACTGTTAATATTCCAGGAGACTGAATAACAACAGCCTTTCAGGGCCTTGCCCAAATTCATTATCTAATATCAAAGGCCTCACATTGCTGTATGTAATTCTGTTATCCTTTACTCTATCCTTCTCTTTTCTTTGATGTGAACTCCGGTACATTCTAGCACTCTATAACATTAAAATTTTGCTATAAAGCTCACAAAACAAATTTTGATTTATGCTCCTGTAGAGATCTTTCATTCAACAATCTCAGTGGTCCATTACCAAAGTTATTTGCAAGGACATTCGAGTATGCTTTCTTACCTGATTGATTTCTGTTAGTGATGTTGTAGCATTGAAAATGATCGTCATCATCATCAGTCTAATATTATTCTATTTTTCAGTATTGGTGGAAACCCTTTAATTTGCGCAAAAAACTCAGGGAATCGGAGTAGCTGTCCCTCCTTGTCTTTGAATCCCATTTCGTATCCTCCGGATGATCTAAGGGGTAACAAAAATTACTTTTAATGCTTTGTTTCTCATGATGATGTTTTTTCTTTAATAATTTTAGTGATTTATGTTCACCAATATGCTAATTAATAGGCATCTTGGATTTCTCAGCCCAGTCGCATCACAGAGCCGTGAGAAGCCGTCAGATAATCATTTTGTTTGCTGCGAGTATTGGATCTCTATTAATTGTGTTGCTTTTGGTTATGCTTATTTGGTGGCGCCATCGATGCAATCGTCAAATTTTCTTTGATGTGAATGGTGAGATTCATTACTTATGGATTTATTTAATCTTGTCGATATAATACCATGTTAACATTATTTAGATGTTGAAGAGGAGTATGTTATGATGATGCCATGACGATAATTTGACATAACATGAAAAGGGAGTCAGGATTTAGAAAACAAACAGATGTTCTTTGAAATATCAACCAAATTGATTAAATGTAGGCACATGAAAGTGGTAAAAAAATAATTTTTAAAATTGAAGGGGTGAGTTATAAAAAAAAGAACAAGAGAAAAAGAGCTACAAATATAATGATAGAGAAAGCAAGGATGATTTCAAAGATTATAGAGATAGTAGTGAATATCAGGTTTTGTTTAGGTTCATGCATTCTTTAAAAAATTATTAGTTTAACTATAGTTGTTTAAAATGCCATACTTAAGATGGTTTTTATACTTAAAATGCCGTGGAACTTAAATTTTTATCATATTTATCAGCATATATTAACGTGATTATCTCTCTGTACACTTTACAAGTATTCCTTATCATTAAATTATATTGATAAATGATAACAATTTTTTGTTTAGCACTACTCTCAAGTGAGTGCTTATTGTCGTGTAGTGAGTGCCTATTTTGTTGACTAGCTTTCCGGTATCATACATTCATATTTCTTCTGAGTGTGTAATGTTTCTTAAAGCTTTGGTTCCATGAATAAAAATATAAGTAAAAAAAATTTGCATACGTGAATTTAGTGAACAATCATAGTCTGATAGTAATATTATAAATTTGCTACTTTGAAATTTATTATTTTTCTAATATTCTTTACAAATTTTCAATTATAACCCCATCATTCTCTTATATTATAATATTCTTATGGCACTTCTTGCTTAGAATCACTCACCGTAACTTTAAAAGATATATTGTCACTTATATCACTATTACTCACTATAATAGATCCCCACTCCGTGCACTTCTATCATACTCATGCATCATTTTATCTTCTAACAATATGAAAAATAATTTTTAGATTGTGTTACTTGTGATAGGTTTAATATAGAAGAATGGGGAGAATCATATATTTAAGATGGTTATTTTTATTGAACTTCAAGAGTATTCCTTAGAAGTGAAAAGTTGTTTAATTTTAGCGCATCTCTCTGCTAAAGTGAATTCTAAGATGTCAGCTTGTGCACTTTATGTTGGTTTTTTCGCCTTACGAGTACCTAACATTTTTTTATATTGTTTGTTTACTACATGCTAACTTGAACAACTAATGGGAGGCTAAATGAATTTGAACAAACGTGAAACCTCCATTAGATTTGCTATAATTATTATTAAAACTTAAAGAACCTCTCTAATACTTGCTACTAGTATGCTTTAGACTTAACCATATAGAAGAAATGAACTTATCTTGTTTTATTGTTGTGTGCGCTACCTCCTAGTAGTCATCTAACATAATACTATATTCTTTTTTATATATTGAATTCTATCAAGTTTTTTATTTTTATTTTTTCATTTTTTTACCCTTAAATTTAATCATTAATTAAATACATGAAAAAGTAATGATATGAGAGCATGCAGAATCCTACTTAGAAGTGTAGATTGTTTTTATTCCTCTATTATAAGCAATATATCCTTAAAAACCTATCTAATTAACACCAAATTATTTAAAACATTCTGCATATTTTGCTCTAACTCGTAATGGCCTGAACTCTTACCCATCGAGTTATTGTTTGCTTTGGCCTAATGGCTTCACATTTTTTTCATATATGCATACTTCTTTGGAGGTCACCATTCCAAGAGTGCTTCCATATTAGCACATTTAACATTGGTGTATTTAATGAAATTCCAACCATCACATCAAAATACTTCATTATGCCTGCGAGTTTAGCTCATTCACAATCTTCTCGTAAGTAACTGACATCCTCATCAATGTTCTTAATCCATAATCATCAACCAGACATATAGGATTCTACAAGTGGCATCTATAGATTCAAAAGGTGGCTTACAAATGTAGCATTTTTTTATCTATGACACTTACTTTCCATCATTATGTTATTATAATGCTTGGATGCCATTTGTAACACTCCGAACTGCCATCCATCAAGATATTGTCCTCTTTGGCTTAAGTCCTCATGATTTTGTTCCATTGGTGTAACTTCTGAAGTCACCCATTCCGAGTGTGCTCCGGTAAGGGCTAAGCACACTTAACATTGGAGTTCTTAATAAAATTTCAACCATTACATCGAAAGATGCTTTTAGATTTAAGAGTTCAATTTCATTCTACTCAAGGAGTTTAACATAACTTTTTTCCCATTCAATCAAAATTATCCTTTGGATAAATTTTGATGCTTGATTAAATTACTTCAATTTTTTTTTGAAATTAGGTAAGCTACAAAATTTAATAATGTTACGTTGAATAGATTGTTATTATCTTAGCTTTGATGGTCAAAAGGAAAAAAAATCCATCTGGATATTTGAGAGAGAATATTACCCTGTAATATAATTTTTTTTTGGTATGTAAAGAATATGCGAACATATTCTGATTTGTATGAATGCTAGATCAATGTCTATTCGATTCTAACATTAGATTTATGTAGGGATTAAAGTTATGCTTTAACAAATATTTGTGTCAGGGCTTTAAAGATTTAATTTTGGTTTCAGTATCTGGGAGATTGTTTTAGTTTTTCTTCTTTCAATAGTTCAGATGTTTAATTTCAGTCGTAGGATAAACCTTTCATTCACCTTTTTTTTTGGAGTTACAGGTTTTTGGTTGCGGTACTCTTTATTCTTATTAAAATTTTCAAACATGCATCATTTGTATTTCTAATTTTTTTAGTTTTTATAGTGAAACTTTTTTATAAAAGTGTCATTTTCTTGTGTCACACCCTGAACTTGACTATTTACCAAATTATCTAACTTCTTTCATTTGCAATAAACACTTAAATCCCAAAGCTCAGTACATAATTTCCATATTTTTGTTTTTATTAAATTCTCAATGATTTAGTTATGAGCCTTGTTTCTTCTTCTTGTGTGTGTTGGGGGGTGGGGGGGTGGTGCATTTACATACATTAATACATACCAGTATAACACCCAATTCTTATGTATTTATATATCTAACACAATTTTAAATTTTACATTTATACCACCCAAATCTTTCATGTCACATAAAAATACCACTATTTTAACTTTTAAGTGAATACACTTTTCCTTAAATAGGTAAGGTGTCATATATATAAAAATTGAAGTTTAGGTGTTAAAAATATAAAGACAGAAATTAAGTGGCATTTATGCAAATCTTCCTTTTTCTGATAAAATTTGTATTTATTGTTCTTTTTTTTTGTATTTTATTTGTATAATTGATGTTTTTCAGAGCAATATGAATCCGAAGTACGCTTGGGCCATCTAAAACGATATTCTTTCAAGGAGCTTCGAATAGCTACCAATCATTTCGATTCGAAGAACATATTAGGGAAAGGGGGATACGGAATTGTTTACAAAGGATGCTTGCGGGACGGGACTCTAGTAGCTGTTAAAAGACTGAAAGATTACAATGCTATTGGAGGAGAAGTCCAATTTCAAACTGAAGTCGAAATGATTAGCTTGGCCATTCATCGGAATCTTCTTAGGCTCTACGGGTTCTGCACAACGGAGAATGAGAGATTGCTTGTCTACCCTTACATGCCAAATGGAAGCGTTTCTTCTCAACTAAGAGGTCTGTTGTGCTGTCTAATCTGATTAAATTGCTGTTATTTCCTAGATTTAGTGTACAAGTGGCAAACTAGTAAAGCAATTTTTTAATTTGATTAAAGTTATGTTAGCATCTTGCTAAGTTTCTGCTGTTTATGTATATGTCATTACTTAGATATATATGTAGACTACCGTTATTATTCTGAAGATTACAATATAATAAATGTCACATTAATCTTTTAAAGTATATCCGATGAAATAATAAAATTTAACTTTTGTTGTGTTTGAATTTCAAAAGTTTGCTAAATTGAAAGTATCTAGAAGATGTGTTTCAACACTTCAACAATTAAACTTTTTCTGTTTGTAGCATTCTTAATCAAAGAATGATATTTTTTAATATAATCTATCCATATTTGTTATCATCTTGGAAACAAAAAGAAAGAAATAAATCCTACATTATTAAGAACATTGGTGGAGTGAGAAGGTATAACATGTTATTAAGGAAAATAATTGCGCTTTTAATTAGTGGCAGAATTTGAATAATTCATGATTGTCGGTAGAAGTTTTATAAAAGGTGGTGAATAAAAAATAAGTTATATATTTTATGATTTCTAAAATAAACTTGTAACCGAAGAAGGGGAATATGAAATATATAAGATAGCTAAATGATAAGAGACCTAAGGGTGTTGATCAAATTTGATGCATAAAAAATGAAGCTTATTGGATGCTGATTACGAAGTTAAAAATGTTATGAAATAATTAAATGAGAAATTTATGGAAAAATTGATTTTGGGGAGCACAACAAACAGTATAGTGAAATACATTATAAATTGTTCTAAAAGAGCTAAGTGAAGTTGGTTTATGAAAAGATGCATGAAGATATGGCTTTTGGTTCATGTAAGATGCCTACTGAGATTGAGATCCAGTTTCATTCGAAAATATTGCAGTAATTTGTTTAACAAACCTTTTAAGTGGCAATTTGATAAACAAGATGAGTTTAAATGAATTAAGAATAATTATTTTAGTATTAATATTTAAGAACCTCATTTATGTTATTGATTATGCTAACTATAGAGAAATCTAATTTATGTGTCATACAATGAAGCTATAGTGCAATAGAGCACAGTCTTAAAAAAATTACATCAATTTCTGAGAAACAAATTGGTTTTATACTAGGAAAGATCTATTGTAGAAGTGATTTTTTTGTTAATATGATAGATAAATATTGAAAATATAGAAATGATATATATATGAGAAGGAATATGATAACAACCATATGAATTGATTTGATGTGATTTTATATAAGGATGATAAAGATATTTATTTTGTTAAAGATACGTATGATGGGCCATTCGCTAGTATTAGATAAGTAGAGCGGCCTAATAAATTTTCATTACTGTAGGTTCGCGTAAACATTCGGTTTGTATCTTTTTTATTGTTTTTAGAGATTTTTGCAAAAAAATATGCAGAGCTATATATCTTGGTTTATGTTTTTTTTTTGTAGATATCACTTTAATTGATGATACATCCACTGAAATAGAAAATTAGAGCAATGAAAGAAATTTGTGGAAGATAATGGTCTTAGAATTAGTAAAATATATATTGAGCGTGATATGTAGTTTAAATAAAAAATATAAAGTGATAAGTAGGTGTAATATGGTTAAGTATCTTTTGTTTCTTATGTAGAATAATGGTAAAATTTTATAGGTAAGGTTATGGTTAAAACAAAGAATTGCCTTTGAAGTTTTGTCTACTAACTGGCTTCAAGATAAATTTTATAAAATCACAACCAGACTTGCACTGTTTTATCGTTCTGAATGTTGTTTTGTAAAAAATCATTAGTATTTCATTGGAGTATAACAAAATAAGAATGTTAACATAAATGTGTGGCAAAATTTGAAAGTATAACTTAGTAAATAATTATATTAGATGAAATGTTAGAGTGATATTTATTGATGATAAGGTAATTGCAAGATAGATATGGTTTTAACATGTACAACTAATTTTATAAAATGCACCCGTTTGAAGCGCTGATTAAATTTTTACTAAAGGATTTATAAAGAAATTGAGTGGATCTACGTTACATGGTATTGTTCGAAATCATTTGCGAATAACATGTTTTGACACAACAAAGTATGCAATAGGTGTGAAGGAAGAAATGTCACCTAAGGCTAATGATACTGATGATGAGATTTTCTTGTAAAAGGTTCATAAGATTCTACATTGAACGGTCCAAATCTATTAGATTTAATGAAAAAGACATGCATTGGATTCAATCCTCATGTACTTTTGTTATGCATTCTTGATATAACCTGAAGTTATTTTTTGCTGAGCTAGTTTATGAGCATTTGTTTAACTAATAGTAAGCATAATCTGCCATTCTAGGTAGTTTATAGAATGCAACATCTTCAACATTTTCAGCATATAATTTCATTCCCACTGGATCTACCATTTTGCATTATGTCCATTCAACTGGCCATTTTCTATTTCTTGCAGAACACATTCATGGGAGGCCAGCTCTAAGCTGGTCAAGGAGGAAAGGCATAGCACTCGGAACCGGAAGAGGATTGCTTTATTTGCACGAACAATGCGACCCAAAAATAATTCATCGAGACGTAAAAGCTGCCAATATTCTCCTCGATGAAGGATTTGAGGCGGTCGTCGGCGACTTTGGGCTGGCAAAGCTTTTAGATCATCGAGAATCGCATGTTACGACTGCGGTGCGAGGAACAGTTGGTCACATAGCGCCAGAGTACTTGTCCACCGGCCAATCATCAGAGAAAACCGATGTCTTTGGATTCGGTATTCTTCTTCTCGAGTTGATTACGGGTCAGAAAGCCGTAGATTTCGGACGAGCTGCAAATCAAAAAGGAGCAATACTTGATTGGGTAAGTTTTTCATCTGTTATCTCGCCTCATTTTGGTCATCATTAGTATTGGCCAAAAAAACCTTCTCTCAAATAAATGTCATTATCGTCACCATCCTTATTGTTTGTTGCTCGCAATATGTTTTAAACAATATATAAGTATATTAATGTTCTTAGGAAGATTTACATACATAACCACTAAATTCTTATGTATGTACATGTCAAACACCTAAACTTCAATTTTTGCATATACGTAACCTTACTTATGCACCAACCAAACGTTTTTAAACGTCAAATTCTCTTTGTTATCATACTTTTAAAGCACCAAGAGCGCTATGTATACAAGTAAATATGAAAGTTGTAAATACACAAGAATTGTGTGCTTAAGTATGTAAATTTCCCTAATTATTTTTATGGCACAACATAAATCCTTCAAACCTTATTCCTCCAGGTAAAAAAACTCCATCAGGACAACAACCTAAGCTTGATGGTGGACAAGGACCTGAAGAACAACTACGACCGAACCGAGCTCGAGGAAATGGTTCAAGTTGCTCTCCTTTGCACCCTATACAGCCCTTCCCGCCGGCCGAAGATGTCCGAAGTGGTCCGAATGCTCGAAGGAGACGGCCTCGCGGAGCGATGGGAGGCCTCACTGAAGCTCGACACGCCGAAATCTCGTTCCGCAGAGCAACCCCAGCCAAAATATTTGGATTATGTCGAAGAATCTTCGCTCATGGAAGCCATCGAGCTTTCAGGCCCCAGATGATGATGATACAGAGGCATATATAGCTTTCAATTGTAGAAAAGGTTTGATTTTTTTTCCCTTCTTTGTGTGTTTTGAAGTTTGGTTTTTGGCTTTTTGGCAAAGGGAAGTTGGTTGTAGTTTTTGATAGGAAGATACTTTGGCTTTTCAAGATCATATTCTTGTTTTGTACAAAAGGGAATTAGCAGAAATGAATTTTGACATGTTTTGTGGGATAAAATATTACATCCGGACTCCGGACGTAGAGCTACGTGCGGCGCCCCATCTCAACCACGCATCCCGTGAAAGATGTATTTGAGCCGGTCCCACTTCAAATTTAAAAAAAAAAAATAAAATTTGAAGCTGCCGCGATGTGCGGCTAGATCGGGACCCCGCACGCAGCTCTACGTGCAGCGTCCGGATGTAATATTTCGTCGTTTTGTGGAGCCAGATTTACATCTTTTTTCAGGTAGATTTACATACATACCAGTCAATTAATTTATCTGTTTTTTACATATATACCATCCATTTCTTTTGCATTTACTCATCTCACACCCAAACTTTGATTTTGTAGTAAATGCATAAGAATTTTGTGTTATGTATGTAAATTTCTCTTAATTTATACATATTTAACTACTAAAATTTAAGTTTTACATGTATGAAAAGGTGTATTTCACCTTTTAGAGGTTAAAATGGTGGTACTTTTGATGTGAAGAGTTAAAATAGTGGTACTTTTTATATCAGAGTTAAATGCATGTAAAAAAAAAAAAGTTTAGGCGGTAGATATGTAAATATATAAGAATTGTGTGGTATGTATGTCAATGCCCCTAATTTCTGGTTATATAAATGTATGTCATTGAGTGAGAGTTTTCGTGTTATTTAGAGCTTTTGAGTTAACATTAATCTAATGTTATTCTTTTGTATCTTGAAGTACTGTGTTTTGGCGAGAAATATTACGTCCGGTTGACAAGAAATTGCGAATGATGTTATTGAATGCACGTGATGTGATTCACTCCGTTGTTTGCATGTAGATTGTAAGGGTGTCAATTATGGGAACGGTTGGGTCGGGTTCGGGACCGACCCGAACTCGACCCAAATAGTATACTGATTGAAAATTCTAATTGGAACCTGAGTCACCTTCAACTCGCCAACTTGAATCCAATCCATTTAAGATAAGGAAGAAACCATTATTTGGGTTAAAATTGGATCAATTTTGTGCTAATTTTGAGCTTATTTCAGGTTAATTCCGGGATTGGTAGGTTGATTTTAGTCAAATGTGGGTTGACGGGTCATTTTTCGGTTGGTGAGTTGACCCAAACTTGATCCTAAAAATTGGTTTGGTTGGACCTTTATGAAAATTTTGAGTGGTATAAATGTAAAAAAATTAAAGTTATACTTAGTAAGATATATATATTTCTATTTGTTATAAAGTTCTTACAAAGTTCTAAGAGTGTTTGAACGTATAAAAGTAGTGTAGATTTTTATCATCTGAATATTTAAGATATTTTAAAAAATTAAAAGAAATTTATACTATTTTTATTTTTGTAATAGAGACATTATATAAGATTATTAAAAGATATGAACGTTTTATATATATGATTCTAAGAAAAGGTGTGAATGATTTAGACATCAGAAGTCAATTGTTCAAAGTGCTCGTGATATAGATGGAGATTGATCAGTAGAATTTAAGTTGATTGGTTGAAGTAGAGTAATGTTTCGGGCCTATTGTGTGATAGAAAAGTACTACTTAGACTGGAAAGAAAATTTTATACGATGGTGGCGAGACCTGCAATGCTCTTTGGCGCTAATCGTTGGCCTTTAAAAGAGAAGCATAAAATTAAGTGCCTGTTTGGGGTAACTTATTGGGTGCGTCGGTGTTTTCAAAACGCCCGCCCTGTCGTTTAAATAGAGCGTTTTGGGCTGGATTATAGGTGCCGCCGCTTATTCCTACCGCACATTTCTACGTAATATTGTAAGCAGCTCGCTCCCGGCGTCCCGCTTATCCCCTCCGTGTTAGGTAAAAAATTCCATCGGAGCCCATTCGCTCGTCGTCTCTCGCCCCTTCGTAGGTCGATCTCCTCCGTTCGAAATCATCTCCTTCGCGTCTACTGGACATCGTCGCCTCGCCTCGCAGCTCCATCTCCTCCGATCGTCGCCTCGCCTCACAGCTCAGCTTCGATTCCCAGACCCAGCCTCGCCTCGCAACTCCGATTGTCGCCTCGCCCTCGCCTTGCAGTCTCGATTCCCAGTCCTGTTAGGTATTCCCAGCTTCAATTCCCAGCTCCGATTCACAAAATTGAGGTACAGTGATGGAATGTAAATTTTATTTGCCGCGAAGAACTCTCACGCGACGAACTCTCCGCAATCGAATGATCCTTCTCTCGCGATCTTTCTTTCCCGCAACGAAGGCGATCTACGGTGGCTGTCAGATGTACGATTTTTGCTGTTAAGGAGATGTGGCTGTTGGTGTAAGGCATGATTCAAGGGTTGTATGATGTTAGAAGAGGGAAGCTTGGATATAAGAACTGAAAATTGATGTGGATGCATTTGTAGTGATCAAACAACAGCTTTTTCGTTGTGCTTCTCACTTAAGATTGTTTATTGAGTAGAGTCTTGATTTTAGAAATGATTAGATTAGAAATGCATATTTTGAGAGTATACGAACTAGGACATATACATATGTTTTTCTTTTTGTCTCAATATATGAATCATATTATATGTTTTTTATTAAATTGTTGTATTCTGATGCATAAGAATTCTAGTCGTATTAGCCCTCTTTCTATTTTGGAACTTTGCTTTTCCGTTCGAACTCATTTGGATGAAAGTTTTTGGTATGTTTGTTTAAAGCCCTTCAATTTTATCTATTTTTCTTCTCATACTGTTTATATAAACAACTTTCTAAACAGCTTTCAGGGGCATAATAGTCATTTCTCTACAAACAACTGCGAATCAGCTGTTTTCCAAACGCTCAAACCAAACAAACAGACAACTTATCCTAATCAGCTGTTTATCAGCAGGTTATCAGAATAAGCAGCTTATCTGAATAAGCTGGATAAGCTGCAGCTGCCCCAAAACAAACCCTAAGTTAAGTGTTGTCGAGACGAGAATGATTAAGTGGATGATTGACTCTACACTTAGATATAAAATGTGAAAAGAATATATCCAATGACAGATAAAATTAGAGAGTTGCCTTAGCTGGTTTGGCCACATTAAATATCAACAATTTGATGATCCGATTAGAAGAGTAGATGTTTTAGATTCGATTTATGTTATGAAAAACAGAGGTAGACGTAGAAAAACTTGAGCTTGTTGTATAAAAAATGATCTTGATTTATTAGATTTAAATGAAAATATGACATTAAATAGGACTAAGTCGAGAAAAAAAATATTCATATAGCCGACTCCACTTAGTGTGACTAAAATTTTTTTATTTTAAAATATCAAATATTAGTAAAATTGTATATTTTAAAATATTTCTTTTTAATTTTAGAATAAGTTTTTGTATATTAATGAAATTTTATTAATAAAAATAAGCTGAAATTGTTAATTTTCTACAACAGTTGCAAATAAGCTGTTTTCAAACCGCAGAAACCAAACAGTTCAACTACTTATTCATTTCGAAGCGTAATAATACATTTCGTCACAAACAATCGCAAATCAATTCGTTTTCCAATCTCTCAAACCAAACAGAAATAATTTATCCAGATCTGCTAATGAACAACTTATCAGAATAAACTGCTTATCTGAATAAGCTGTATAAATTACAACTCCTTAAAGACACCCTAAAATTTTGTTGTTGTTGTTTATGTTGTAAGAATAAAATATATTAAAATATTAATGTTTCGATTTTATAAATATTCTTAAATCTTATTAATATTTAATTATCCCTATAGCTGGAAGCTTAAACCCTAATATTTATACCTATAAACCTCAAAACCCCAACTCGCCGGGGAAGAAGAACACTAGCTGAAACTCTCCAACCCAATGCCGTCGATGGCCGCATCCATTGTTATCAAGGCGGCGAAGAATCCTCTCAGCTCTGCACTTCCCCGCTTCGTAACATGGCGCAGCCCCGGATTCCGGTGTTTCTGCAGTAGCGGTCTCGATGTGCTCTCACCAACACTATCTGAGCCGGAGCTCGACATGGAATCTTCTGCATACACTCACTCCCTCATTCCCGGGCGAAAGTTGCTGGATTCCTTCAGGGAGGAGTTCGAGATTGGTTCTCGCACCATCACCATTGAAACCGGGAAGATCGCCCGCTTTGCGAACGGATCCGTCGTCATGACCATGGATGAAACCAACGTACTCTCTACTGTTTCCTCTGCGAAAACGGATGGTTCCCGAGATTTTCTGCCCCTTACGGTACATCTCTATCGCACTCCATTAATCGTATTGTTTCCTCTTTGTTATCTGGTTTTGACAGGAGTGTTAGTGTATAGCTATGAAAAATCCTGTGATTTAGTATAATTTGAGCAAAAGCATGAAGAAGATAGAGAGTTGGAGAGGATAAGATGAGTAGCCCAATTGTAGTGCTTCTGGATCTACTATGAAGTTCTATTACCTACTATAGAACTTGGTAGGTAATAGTATGGACCATGGATTTCAATACCAAATCGACCTTCAATTATAAAGGGGAAAGACTATGGTCGATCGATTTTATCTAAAAAATTATAAGTTTTAATCGTGAGTTCAATTTCATTGTTTAGCTGCCACTGCATTGTTTTTTTCTGAATGTGGACTTCCTTTGGATACATTTTTCTTGTTTGCGATTAATTCATGTTCTATATTTCGTTGTATATGTTTATCATAAACGTGAGAAAGGTTGACTATCAAGAAAAACAATATGCCCAAGGTGTCATCCCTACAACATTCATGCGAAGAGAAGGTGCTCCAAAGGAACGGGAACTTCTATGTGGGCGTTTAATTGATAGACCTATCCGTCCGCTATTCCCTGCAGGCTTCTACCATGAAGTCCAGGTATTCTTTTGCCCCTCAAAAAAATCAAAAAGTACTTAGTACTCATCAAACATTTTGGTGCAAACATTTTCTCTATCACATTGTATGTAATAGGTTACGGTGAACGTTCTTTCATCAGATGGAAAACAAGATCCAGATGTAATGGCTGCAAATGCAACATCTGCCGCACTTATGCTTTCTGACATTCCTTGGGGAGGGCCTATTGGTATGATACGCGTGGGGAGGATCGATGGCCGATTCGTTCTTAATCCGACCATGGATGAGGTATTTTCTATGGGGTGGCATTTCAAAATTCAATTTTCTAGCATACTTTTTTGATTTGTCCAGTGAGTACTTTCATTGTAGGCATTGCAGCTTTGTTTAAACCTTGTTATTTATTCTTGCTATACGCTCTTATTTATTGAAGAGCTGGCTTAGGGAACCTAATTAGGTTCTGTTAATTGTGCAGCTGAGCATGAGTGATCTTAATTTGGTTTATGCCTGCACTAGAGACAAGACTTTAATGATAGATGTACAGGCTCGTGAGATATCAGAGAAGGACCTGGAAGCTGCCCTAAAGCTTGCACATCCTGAGGTTAGGCTGATTGATTGTGTTTGCTTTGTTTTCTGATTGATGAGTAATGTCTTCTTTACATATAATTATTTTGGCTAGGCTGTTAAGTGCATTGATCCTCAGATAAGATTGGCTCAAAAAGCTGGAAAACAAAAGAAAGAGTATAAATTATCAATGATCTCAGACAGGACAATTGGGAAGATCAAAAGTTTGGCAGAAGGACCAATTGAGGCTGTTTTTACTGATGCAGCTTATGGAAAGGTTTTTTTTTTTTTTTGCTATCTTCTTTATTTTCATTGTACTTTTTTTGTGAAAGATATATATTTTTGGTTGTCTTATATTTTCTTTTATTAATATCTTACCTTTTTTGCCTTAAAAAATAAATCTTTAGCCAAAGAGGCTATTCTTGTTTTTGTCAGTAAAGACCCAAATTGTGCTATAAAGAAAAAACCTCAGGAATAGTTATTCTTCTTTTCCTTGTATAGGATATTTCGTTTTTGCTTTTAAGCATTAGAAAATTTGCCCCATGCAGTTGCTTAGATCAATCAACCTTTTGTGTAATACAATTTTTCTTTTTTTTTTCATAGTTTGAGCGTGGTGAAGCCTTGGACAAAATTACACAAGATGTAAAGGCAAAACTTGAAGAAGAATTTGATGAGGACAGTTTGAAAGTCTTACCGAAGGCTGTTGACATGGTTAGGAAACAGGTAATGTATGATTCTTGTTAGGAATAAGTCTTTTCTTGTGCTCTAATTCCACTTCTTCTCATTGAACGGCTTCACAAAGGTGCATTTTGGTCTGCAGCAAAGCATTTTGTTTTCAGAACTCTTTTATGTTCATTAGAATTGGATGCATTGCTTGTACAACTGCTCTGCACAAGTAGGAGCCTAAATGTGGTCTGGCATAAGTAATAGGTTAACAAAAGGGGGTGTTCACTGTGGACCAACCGGCTCGGATTATTGATTTATGTTTGAACTGGCTGGAGTGGCTGATTTGATATGATTTTCTATTGATCCGGTATTTGTATTTAGATAGTTTAGGAAGAAGGGCCTTAATTTCTGATCGTCAGTAATAACATTTTATCTACTTGACAAGTGGATATTTTCTTAAAGATTATCACACACCTAAATTTTTAATAAAAGGTAACTAAACTATTATCATAAAGGAAATTGAAGTAGAATCATAATTTAAAGAGGCTATTTAATTTTCTTAACCCTCTTCTGGATGTCTGGTCGTATGATGTACCGATATTTTGCCGTTACAGTTTTCTTATATGCATTTTTTAGGCTTCTAGCTTTGTTGTAATTTAATAGCAGCTTATCTCTTTAACTTGGCTGGGAATATCCTTCTTTTATGTTAGTCAAGTTTGTACACCTACTTTTTAGCTTCTTTTATTGAAGGCTTACTCACTGTATCAGGCTACAATATATATTTGTGGTCCACTCATGTAGGTTTTGGGAAAGGGTTAATGTATGTAACCTTTCTCCTACATTACAAAGAGATTTCTGTGATTTGAAATCGTATCCTCAATCGCAGTGGGTGCAACCTAACCGATGCTCCAAAGTTTGCTCTATTATTTTATGATTAAAGCGCCAAAATAGTCCGTTGTCTATTTTGATGGGGTTGTTTTAGTCCCATGGATTATAAAAATACTAAACAGTCCCCGGACTACTTTAATGCCGGTTAAAATAGTCCTCGTTGGGGACTATTTCAATCCAAATTAAAAGAGTCCGGTGACTAAAATGACACTTTTATAAAATCTGGGATTAATATGATCCTTTGCAATGATTCAAGTGGCAATTTTGATACTTCTTTCATTATTTTATTATTGTGATAAACTGCATTTTCATATTATACAAATGCGTTGCATGATTTAGCATGGTTTTAATTTTTTGAGCTGACTCCACTCACAACATCGTTAACCAAACTTCAATCTTTTTTTGACTTCTTTTAATAGATTGTTCGTAAAAGGATTATTGATCAAGGTCTGCGGGTTGATGGGAGAAAACTTGATGAAATCCGACCCTTGCATTGTGAAGCTGGCACCTATCCCATTTTGCATGGATCATCAATTTTCTCTCGTGGCGATACTCAAGTATGAATGTTGCTTTGAGACTCATCTTCTTGATTTTTACTTAATTGGACCTTATTTTTTACAATTAAAATTTAGGGAAATTTATATAACAATTCTTATGTATTTACATATCTCACACCCAAACTTTCATATTTAAATGCACCGCACTTTGATGCTTTAAACATATGCAGGAAAATGTGCATTCCACTTTTGAAAAGTGCTAAAAGTGCTATTTTTTATGTGATTTTATAGATTTCCATGCTATGTGTGCAAATATGACAACTTAGGTGTGAGATATGTAAATACATGAGAATTGTGTGCCATGTATGTAAATGCCCCTTCAAATTATGTTATAAAAATTCTTAAATTCATGAATATTCTCAAAATATTTTATATAGGTTTTGTGTACTGTAACCATTGGTGCTCCAGGAGATGCACAGCGGTTGGATTCACTTGTTGGCCCCTCAAAAAAACGCTTTATGCTGCATTATTGTTTCCCACCATTTTGTATTAACGAGGTTGGCAAACGTGGTGGTTTAAATAGACGTGAAGTTGGACACGGTAGGTTGTCTATGTCGTCCTGAAGCTCATACATTGTTGATGTTAACATTTCAGCATTTTAAAAGTTATTGTAACTTTTTTTTTACTGTTTAATTTATTGAACTTTAATGTCACCATTTGTTATTTTGATCCTGTGTCTGCCAGAAGGAAAAATATTTTATTTATTTTTGAAAAGACTTCACACTTAGTTATTAGCTAGCAATATTGTAAACCATACATAATATTTTTTTTTGGCCATTTATATACCACTAAAAAATTTGACATTACATTAAAATACTGCATAGATTTATGACACCAAAGTGTTATGAGTATAAATATGAAAATTTAGATGTTATATATGTAAATAAATAAGAATTGTGTGGGATGCATGTAAATTTTACCTTTTTATTATGATACTTTAAGCAAATCATTGATGATAATATAACAAAATTTTCACCCAAGTCTTATGCTCTATTTTGATGAGTGACTTGACAAAATTGGTGGTTCTCGATGATGGTTTCAAATCACATTTTCATGCAGACTAAATTATTATTTGTTTTCTTTGCCTTTATCATTTTCTTATCGACTCTATTAATTATATGTTCTTGAATTGACTTGTCTTCTAAGCATGCATACATACATTTGATCTTCCTGCCATGCCCATCTGCTGCATCCTTTCTTTATCACTACACACAGGCAGAGCCACTGCTTTGCCATTTGCAATTTTGTTTGAGGGACATTGATACTGGAGTTAACTATAAATGGCAATGCAAATGCAACTTTTATGACTGACATTAAGTAGAGAATACAACCAAAGACATTCGAAATTGGGAATTTGCAGAAGACACTACACAAACCCAATTAGGACTTAGGTCAACAGCGGTGGTGCTGCAGCGGTTTTCGGAGAAATAGCAAGTATGGAGGGCTGGAGGGTAACAATGGAAGGCCACGGTTGGCTGTCGGATGACCGGAAGGTGGGCGACAATAGGGTATGGCGAGGTGGTGGCAGCAGGGAGGTGGCTGGCAAGGTGTTGGAAGGGGGTGGCAGGAAGGTTGGAGATGGCTAGAAGGTGTGGTGGCAGGATGTGCGGTGGTTGGGTGGTAGGCGATTGTAGGAAAAAACATAGGTGCTGTTTTCTGTGTTGTTTCCTGGGTGGCTACAAGGACGGCAGCAGCGGAGGGAGGGTTGTAGGATGCAGGGAATGGTAAATAAACAACACATCAGGATTAGTTACAGTCGGAACACCACGCCTTTGCATATAGCTCTAAGAAGGGGATTTGGAGATGTCGACTGCTATCCCGACATAATACAAATAAGAAACATACTCCAAAACAACATAAAACGTGTGTCTATATATATATATATATATATATATATATATATATATATATATATATATTTATATACACATATATATATAAAGAGGAGTGTCCCCCTGATACGGGAGCTAAAACAAAGCTCGGGCACGGGAGCTGAAAGCTGCAGGTGGGCCCCGCGAACTATCACAAAGAAGCGTAATAGCAAGAGAACCCTTGAAGTCAGGAATGAAGCGCGATTCAGAAGGAGCATCATGATCCGGGAAGAAGCAGCAAGCGAGATTGTGAACTATCGGGATCCGGGAGGAGGCATTGCAAGACTGCCACACCCATCTTCATATAGGAAGCATCTTTTATGGATCCTTTTGCCTTCCCCCCCTTTGTTGCAGGAGTTTTCCTTTTTATTTGTTTCCCATTTTTCTCCTATTTTCTGTGTGTGAGAGTTAGTTCTTGGCTATGTTGCTTCTAGGTTTCTTGTGTGGAGTTCTTTTCCCTATTGCTAGTGTTGTATCCGACGATAGGCGGTGGTCCGACTGTATACTGCTCCGAGGTGGTGTTGTTTCCTTCCAATCTCTCCTTATCATCTCTTGATGCTTCTCATTCCTCTTCCCTAGTCACCGACCAACCCCATCACCCTAAACCAGTTTGCCACCACGTCTACCCTCACCACAACTTTGCTGTCCAGCTCACCTACAATCCACCAAACACCATCTCAACCTACCAAACAACCACTCTACCTTCTTCACCTTTCCCTACTACCTCGTCAACGCCACGATTGCCTTCGGATCTCTTCCAAAGTCCTAACCGGAAATTAATCTATCATTGTATTTCTTTTTTACGTTTGAGTCGTGCTTTAAACCCATTTCTATACTACTAAAAGTTTGTTTTTGTGTTCTGCTAAATCCTAATTAATTCCGATATCATTTGGTATGAGAGCTAGGATGACAAAAATCTGGAAGATATTACTTTCAACCATGATCGGGACAAGGAGATGAATCCGTTCCATAAGGAAGATCATAGTGACGAGGAATATCAACCACGCCGTCTTGATATCCCATATCAAAGGAGGTCGAGTATAGAGGCTCCTTATGGAGGTCAACGGGACTTTGACATCAAGATAAACCTCCCAGAATTTGAGGGAGGTATGGACCCTGATGAGTTTATTAATTGGCCGCAATCAGTCGAACAAATTTTCGAGTATAAAAATGCACCAGAGGATAAATGAGTCGAGCTCGTTGCCATTAGACTAAAGAAGTGTGCCTCCTTATGGTGGAAAAATCTATAAGGTAGAGCAGAAGAGAACGTGGTGAGAAGATAACTAAGTGGTAGAAGATGAAGAAGACGATGCGGAAGAAATACTTCTCACCCCAGTATCGCCAGGGCATATTTCTAGAACTCCACAACTTACAACAACAGAATCTTTCAGTTGAGGAGTTTACAACCCTGTTCGATCACTTGCAGCTGAAGTGCAAGCTAACGGGGCCAAAAGAACATACAATAACCAAATATCTCGGGGATCTGAAACTCGCCATTAGCAATTTGGTACAGTTGCAATCATACTGAATGTCAGGGGACGTCCAGAAACTAGCCTTGAAGGTGGAAATGCAGCACAAGCAAATCCGACAACAATCATCCTTCAAACCATCATCTTCAACAAAGCAGTCACCATCGACTTCTACAGCGGACAAGGGTACTTCAGGAGGAAATGACAAAATTAGATAGAGAACTGATAAAATAGATTAGAGTGGGAAGAAGCCAGAGAAAGGTGACACCTCCAATATCGTGCAAGCCAGGAAGTGTTTCAGATGCTACGACTACCATCACATAGCCTCCAGTTGCTCAACAAGCTAAGTCGTTACACTCACAAAACAAGATGCCGTTGAGGAGGCTGATGTGGAGTCCGACGATAGTCCAGAAGAAGAGCTTGAGCTCCAAGGAGATGAGGGACAAGCATCAGTAGTTCGACGAGTACTGCAGTTCGAGCCAAAATGGGAACAATCCATGCTAAGACTGTATTTTTTGCACCAAGTGCACCGTTAAGGGAAAGGTTTGCGGACTGATGATCGACATTGGGAGCTGCGAGAACATGGTGTCCACATTCATGTTGAAAAAGTTGGGATTGTACACACAAAAGCATTCCAATCATATTCCCTTTTCCTGAATGAAGAAATAAAATGAGATACGTGTGGATCAACAATGCTTATTTGATTTCTCCATCGGAGACTACCTACAGGAACGAGTATGGTGAGATGTGGTTCTTATGGATGCCTACCACATTCTATTGGGTAGGCCTTGGCAGTTCAATCACAGGACTCAACATGATGGGTTTAAGAACATTATTCATTCAGGAAGGATGGGAAATGTATTGTTTTTACTACCTGCTAAGGATGAGAAAGGTGGGAGCGATACAGAGACAACCCACTTTCCTGCAATCAGTTAGAAATGCCCCCGTAACACTAGCATTAGTGCTGGAGGAAAGTGAGAGAAAAGGTACCAGTACTATTGCAGGACTTTCAGGATGTTATGACCGACAACTTATCCGAGGGGATACTGTCACTAAGGGACATCCAACACGTCATAGACCTTATGCCACGATTTGTATTGCCAAAACGACCAGTTAACAGATTGAGACCTATAGAGTATGAAGAACTACAACGATAGATGTAGGATCCATCGCTAGGGGCCTAGTCAGAGAGAGCACCAGCCTGTGTGCGGTGCTTGCCCTGATGGTGCCCAAAAAGGATGGATCGTGGCGAATGTGTATCGACAGTTGGAACATCAAAAAGATTATCATCAAGTGCTGATTTCCCATTTTCTCCTTGGATGATCACTTAGACCAACTACCTGACACCACTATTTTCTCCAAGCCCAACTCATGCAGTGGGTATCACCAGATACGGATGAGGCCAGGAGACGAGTAGAAGACCGCCTCAAGACGCGACGGATTTTATGAGTCAACCGTTATGCCTTTCGGTCCATCGAACGCACTCAACACTTTCGTAGATTAATGAACCAGGTATTTCGGCCTCACGATGGAAAGTTTGTTGTTTATTTCGATGACATTCTAGTATACAGCCGATCGGATGATGATCACTTGTATCTCTTGAAGACATTTTTCGAGGTACTGCGAGCCGAGCAAATATATGCCCATCCAGAAATGTCACTTCATGACAAGTCATGTATGCTTTCTGGGTTATATTGTGTAAAGTGCAAATATTAGATATGTCCCATAAAGATAGATGCCATTATCAGCTATCTTTCACCGAGCTGAGGCAATTTGTGGGGCTAGCACCATTCTATCAATGATTCGTCAGAAACTTCAGCACTATGACCTCTCCTCTGACCTAACTTCTGAAAAATGAGTTTGCTTGGACAGCAACAGCTCAGGATTGTTTTGACACACTGAAAAAAAATGTGACTCAGGCGCCCGTGCTAGCATTACCAGACTTCAGCCAACTTTTCGAGGTAGAGTGTGACTGGTTCTAAGCCAGAGAAGACACCTCATCACTTTCTTTAGTGAGAAGTTTAATGTGTCTACGAGGAAACACTCGACTTACGAAAAAAAAATTCTATGCCATCTTAAGAGCTCTGGAGCACTGAAGTCATTATCTATTGATGAACGAGTTCACACTATTTATGGATCACCAGGCCTTAAAATTCCTCAACAGCTAGAATAAACTGAAGGGGCAACTCGCCACCTAGTTGAAATTTCTAGGCTTATTTCAGTTTGTACTAAAACACAAGGTGGGAAGCCAGAATCACATAGCGGATGCACTGAATCGTCGATGTTTATTGATCACATCCATGCAAGCTCGAGTTGTGGGCTTCGAGGTGATAAGGGATCTATATGAAGCAAACAAAGATTCCAAAGATACATGGGGGTAATGTCAGGAGAAGCTAGCAGGACAATATTACCGCATAGATGGATACTTGTTCCATCACAGTCAGTTGTGCATTCTCAGGTGTTCACTAAGAGTGACCATTATCCAGGAAGGCCAAAATTGAGGATTAGCAGTCATTTCGGCAAGGAGACAACTCTCGCCCTAGACAATGCATGATTTGTCATCTGGCAAAGATAAGGGATCTGGGCGCAGGATTGTACACGTCACTTTCAGTATCCGAGGCACTGTAGGTAGACGTCAGCATGGATTTTGAGGTAGAACTTCTAGGGATCCAAGTAACAAGGACCTTGTAATGCTTGTAGTAGACAAATTTTTCAAGATGCCCCACTTTGTACCCTGTCACCGGATATTAGACGCCTCTCACATCGTCGATCTATACTTTAGAGAGATTATAAGGCTGCACAAAATTCGCAAGGCCATCACTTCCGACGAAGACGTCAAATTCGTGAGCTACTTCTAGAGGACACTGTGGGGAAAGCTCGACACCAAACTCTAATTCAACTCAGCAGCTCATCCACAGACATACAAACATAAGTAGTGAATCAGAGTCTTGATAATCTCTTGAGGTGTTTTGTGGGAAAAAAACATAAAACTATGGGATCTTATTCTAGCCCAAGCTGAGTTCACCTATAATCGATCCATCTACCAAACTAGTAGATGTACTCCTTTCAAGATTGTGTAAGAACACAATTCTCTCACACCACTTGAATTGGTGCTGCTCCTGCCCTCTTCGGAAATCAGCAAGAACGAGTTCACGAGATTTAGAAGCTCCACGAATAAGATGACAAGGAGATTGCTAAGCAAAACCGCAAATATAAGGTACAAACAAATAAATTCAGGAAGAAAGTAACGTTTCAGGAAGGCTATCTCATATGGATTCGATTGAAAAAGGAAGGATTTCCCATAGGCTCATTCGGGAAGCTCAGGCAGAGAGCAGATGGACTTTTCAGAGTATCTCAGAAGTTTAACGACGACGCTTGTAAAATTGACTTGCCCGGAGACTACAACGTTTCAGTCACGTTCAACTTCGCCGACTTGACACCATACTTTGAAGAGCCGGGAGCTTCGAAGCTTTCCCAACTCCGAGAGACCGATGTGGGTGCTAAAACAGCTCTCGAGCACAAGCACGGGCGCTGAAAGCCGCGGGGCCAAACCGCAAATTATCACAAAGAAGCGCGACAACAAGAGAACCCTCACGAAGGCAAGAAGAAGCTCGAAGCGAGATCACAAGCTCACAATCCTGGAGGAGGCATCGCGAGACTGCCACACCCATCTTCGTAGTGGAAGTTTTTTTTTGGATCCTTTTGCTTTCCTATCCCTTTCTTTTGCGTGGTAGGTTTTTTTTTCTTGTTTTTCTCTAGTGGGAGTCTATAAATTTTTGATTTCTTGTGTAAGAGTCAGTTATTGGCTGCGTTGCTTTTAGCTTTTTTGGGTGGAGTTCTTTTCCCTCTTGCTAGAGTTATATCCGATGACAGGTCGTGCTCCGACTGTATCCTACTCCGAGTTAGTGTTGTATCATTCCAATCTCCCCTTATCTTCTCCCGACTTCTCTCATGTTTCTTCCCTAGACACCGACCAACCCCATATCTCTCCACCACTCAGCCACCATCTCTACCCCCACCACAATCTTGTCTCTAACTCACCTAAAACTATCAAACACCATCCCAACCTACCAAATAGCCACTCAACCTTCCCCACCTTTCCCTATTACCTCGCTGACGCTACCACCGCCTTCGAATCTCTTCCTATAGTCCTAATTGGAGATTAGTCTATCATTATATTTCTTTTTTCCGTTTGAGCCGTGTTGTAACCCAATTTCTATATAAACAAATTTTTTTTTTTGTGTTATGCTAAACCCTAACTAGTTTCGGTATCAACCACCCAATGGGAGGCAACCTCAATCGGTCAGATAGACCACTAAATTCATGGTTTACTTGGATCGGAAGATCCTAGACCTCTCAGGCAATCCCGCGAGATTTCTGTCCCGCATTAGTCTCCCGGTTTTGGGGGAGCTTTGACCTTATTCGTCGAAGGTTCTGTCGGCGCATTAAACGTGGTGGGGTTGTGTAGCCTCCAAGGTTGAAGGGTCTTCAATTGCGTCAGTATGAGCACCCAAATCCCACTACTGGTTGCATTAGTTCCCAAAACACCTCTCAAGCTTTCCTCACCTACGAGCACGACCCATATCGGCGCAATCTTCGCGGAGTACACTACTGAGTTGAACTGGGTTTACGTGTCATATATATATATACTATTGAATTTTCCCAAAGTAACTCTTGGCTGACTCAACCCGATTTGAAGTGATGCAGCCGAAATCTCCTCGAATAATGTCAACTCTGGCGGCAACCTGTGAATCAAAATGTTTTGAAACTCTCTCTGAACGGGTTGCATTATGTCTGCAACCCGCTCTTTTGTCTTGTGGTCCCATGTCATCACTAAGATCGATCCTCTCGGTACTTTTTTGTTGGTAAGAGCACCTGTAATCTCAAACTTTGTAGAAGGTAGAAGACTATGCGTTTGCCTTTTTTGGTGGAGTAGGTGTTCCTGAACCCGTCATGTTGAGTCCTGCCATCATAGTGCCACGATGTCCCTAGCAAAATGTGACAAAGTTTCATGGGCATCATATTGCATCGAACCTGATCCTACAACTAACTCCCAATTGAAAACTCGGCAAGACAACTGCTGTTTATGTTGATCACATTCTCCTTATTCAACCACATCATGGAACACAATTGGGAATACCTCTGAGTCATGAGACTGAATTTCTCCATCATCTGCGTAGATGCCACGTTTTTGTTGCCCCCTCCATCTATTATGATGAGACTACATACCTTTCTTTTCACAGGGCAATGAGTGTAGAATATGTTGTGGTGAAGTTACTGTTGCTTTCTCATAGCCTCAGTTTGAAGGTCTCGTCGAACCACAAACATTTCACCCTTATCTTGAGGAAGCTAGTACATCTCACCCTTCTCTTTAGTTGTCTCTTCGTTGCTCAATTCCTCCACTGCACCTTGTTTGGTAAAGAATTCAACTCAGCTCATTGGGTAGTTGGAAGCGATGTGTTCAAAACTGCGACATTTGAAGCATTTCTTGATTGAGACTGTAGTGCGCGTGTTACTTTTTTTAGGCTTCTCACTCGGAGGGACTATTTTTTTGCTGACCAGCGTGCTCCACTCTCAGAGTCATGCTCCTTTTGAGGTCTCCAATTGTGGGTGGTTATATGACTGATGGTGGTTACCTGCTTTACTTCAACTGTCTTTCCACTTTCATTGCTAAGGTCTGCACGTCCCTCAATGTCTAAGAGGGTTGCAGCTGGACCACATTGATGACGAGTTTTAGGTCTACCAAGTACCTAGCTATGGTGTGCTCCGTCTCTTTGGCTCATAATTCAACTTAAGCTGCATAAATCTACTGTGTACTCCTCAACTGTTAGTTCCTTCTGTTGCAGGTAGTGAAACTTCAAGAAAATATGCCGGCGGTACTGTGGGTAGGTACTGTCGCCGCATCGCCTTATTCATTTTCTACCGATAAGTGATTCTGTTCTGTCCTCTCTATCTCTCCCTGTTTAGGTTCTTCCACAAAAAAGAAGCATTTTTCTTCAGCTTGATGGCGCGAGCTTCACTCTTTTGTCATCGGACACCTCTTTATATTTAAAAATCCGCTCAACAGTTTGCATCTACTCAAAGAATTCATTTATATCTATTCACCCTTCAAATTCTGATAGGTCCACATTTTTTTCTGAGATCTCTATAACTTTCAACAGACACTCCATCTTTGTATCTTCTAACATCACTCCATCTCTGTATCCTCTAACATGCATCACATGTTTGAATCCTTTAACAAGTGCTTCATTTTTGTATCCTCTAGCAGGTATCTCATGTCAGTATCCTCCAGTAGACACCTCATTTCTATATATTTCAACAGACACTTCAGCTCTAGGCCTCCATTGATATTTTACCCCAAGCGTTGTGGCCTGTCTTCTTCTCCATTAGAATTATCCCTGCGGAAGGGATTCAAGTGTTCTTCTTGTGCTCTTTTACAAATTTCAGTATTATGGTCGACGGTGATCCCGATTTGTGTTCTTTCCACAATTACATCGAGCCGATGTACCACTTGATAGAATAGTTATTGTATGTCGTCCATGATAGATTCTTGATCAGATTCCGAAAATTGTCTCCTCGGGGGTGTGTTTAGGGTTTTGGGTGTCAGAAGGTGGAAGAAGTTGTGTAGTGTGGAGAGTAAAATTTTTTGGGAGGGTGGTGGGGTGTGATATGGCTGGATGCTAGAAGCCCCAGGATATGATTTGGGTTACACTATCTATGATACCAAGTAATATCAGATTTAACTCCAAATGACCACGAAAATACAACTTTTATTACTGGAATAAAATTGAGATTACAACCAAAGACATTCATTACTAGGAAATAGTGAAAGACACAACACAAACCCAACTAGAATTATTCCTACGGAAGGGATTCAAGTGTTCTTCTTGTGCTCTTTTACAGATTTCAGTATTATTGTTGACGGTGATCCTGCTCTGTGTTCTTTCCACAATTACATCGAGTCGATGTACCGCTTGATAGAATAGTTATTGTATGTCGTCCATGATAAATTCTTGATCAGATTCCGAAAATTTTCTCCTCGGGGGTGTGTATGGTTTTGGGTGTCGGAAGATGGAAGGAATTGTGTAGTGTGGAGGGAAAAATTTTTTTTGAGGGGTTGGGGGTTGATATGGGTGGATGCTAGAAGCCCTAGGATATGATTTGGGTTACAGTAGCTATGATACCAAGTAATATCGGATTTAACTCCAAATGACAATGAAAATGCAACTTTTATTACTGGAATAAAATTGAGATTACAACCAAAGACATTCAATACTAGGAAATAGCGAAAGACACAACACAGACCCAGCTAGGGCTTAGGTCGAGTGTGGTGGTGGTGCTGTTTATGAAGAAATAGCAAGTATGGAGGGCTGGAGGGTTGGAAGGCAACAATCGAAGAGCACAGTTTGCTTTCGGATGGCTGGAAGGCTAGGGCAGCAAGGTTTGGTGAGGTGGCTGCATCAAGGAGGTTGCTGGCAAGGTGTTGGTAGGGGTTGGGAAGGCTCATGGTAGCAAGAAAGGAGGCTGGAAGGGGGTGGCTGCAAGATGAGGGGTGGCAGCAAAGTGGGAGGTGGTTGGGTGGTAGGCGGCTGCTGTAAAATAACAAAGAGGCTGTTTTCCGGGTGGCTGCAACAAACACAATGAAGAGGACAATGGAGGGAGGGTTGTGGGATGCAGGGAATGGTAGATAATCACCACTTAAGGACGAGTTACGACTGGAGCACGTTCTCGCCTTTAGATAAAACCCTAGGAGGGAGAATTGGAGATGCTGACCTATGTTCTGACAGAAAACAGATCAAACTGACTCGAGGACAGCATAACACAAATATATATAGCTTCCGGTAAAGAGAGGTGGCCCCCACCTAATGTGCGACAACCCCAAGGAGTCATATAAACCACTCGAACCATGGTTGCTTAGACCAGAAGATCCCGGATAGCCCAATCCATCCCGCGGGATTTCTGTCCAGTGTCAGGAGCATCCTGCTCCCACGTCAAACATTTACATACATATAACATAATTCTTATGTATATACACATCTAACACCTAAACATTTCTATTTACATGCATGCCACTCAAATCTTTAACATCACATCAAAAGTACCACCATCATTATCTTTTCTAAAGTAAAATACACATATTCATGTATAGGTTTATGACACCATGGTGCCATGAGTGTAAATATCAAACTTTGGGTGTTAGATATGTAAATACATTAGAATGATGTGGTATTTATGTAAATTTCCCTTTGTTTAATCGCTGCACCTAGCCTGTCTTTAGAAAGTACGAATATGCATTTGCAGGCGATGCAGCTTTCTCCAGTTTACTATTTTAATTGTTGTATTCGCCAAATGATAGGACATGAAAGTGACATTAGGATCAAGAAGGATGTGCCATGCAACCAACATGAAAGAGAGAGAAAATACAATCACTAATGATAACAAGATTTATATAGTCTGACTTCAATCAAGCCTAAACCCATGTAAGAGAGAGAGTCCGATTCGCTATCGAGCAAGCGACAATCATAATTTACAATCTAATAACTCCCTTTCCCAATTCTCAAGTACACCTACACTGGATAAAGGAGAAATAATCTTGAATTTCACAGAGAGATTACTTTGCATTGAGAAATTCTTGGTCTTTTTCAGGGCATTTACATTTATAGCACATATTTCTTATGTGTTTACATATCTCATACCTAAACTTTCATATTTATACACATTGCACTCAAATCTTTAATATCACATTAAAAGTAGTACTATTTCTCTTTTTAGTGGTGAAAGACACATTTTCATGCATAGGTTTAAAGTACTTAAATGTAATGTATGTAAATACGGAAGTTTAAGTGTGAGATATGTAAATAAGTAAGAACTGTGTGCTATGTTATGTAAATTTCGCTTTCTTTTTTGCATGCAGCTTGAAGCTGGTAATTTTGCTCTAGACTTGAGAGGTTATGTCAAAAAAGAAGAAAGAGGGCTCTCTAAATCGCTTGTTTGCGAGCCCTAGTAAATGCCTTCTATGTTATAGCTGTGGAGGAATCATATATGTGGGGAGAGAGGGAGAGATACATTTTTGTTTTTTCCTTAACTTTCATGTGTTGAGCACAATTATTTTTAGATTGACCTGTTATGATCATCCCAGGAACTCTTGCTGAGAAGGCTTTGCTAGCTGTTTTACCACCAGAAGACGAGTTTCGATATACTGTTCGTGTTAACTCTGAAGTCATGTCGTCTGATGGTTCCACATCAATGGCATCTGTTTGTGGAGGTATTATTATTTTATGTTCGGAAGATTTACATACATAACACTCAACTCTTATGTATTTACATATCTAGCACCTAAACTTCAATTTTTAGATACATGCCACCTTTCCTATGCAGGAAAAGATGTCTTTCACTTTTTAAAAGTTAAAATTGTTGTATTTTTGATGTGATATAAGGGATTTGGGTCATATAAATGTAAATAATAAATTTTAGGTGGTAGATATGTATATACGTAGGAATTAGGTTGTATGTATGTAAATGTTCAATATTTGCCTTTTCACAGCAATATTTTTACTTGTTCTAGAATTTGTTCATATTTTTCTCTTTTATTCTCAAGAATTAATACTCTATGCATAAAGTTCTATGCTGAACTAATTACCGTTATAAATTATGTATAGTGAAGAGTTTTGAACATTGGATGTTAAGTTTTAAGTCAATGAAGTATAAATACTGATGTGAGACATTGGCGCACCCCATAATGACAGGAACAGGGACACAAAATGTCCTACCGATAAAAAGCTTCTAGGAATTGTACTAAAAGTTCTTAGCAATTCAATATTAGCTTTTTAGATAAAACCAGTAAATATAATCTATTTAATCTATTGAGCTAAGGTTATAATCAAATTTATGATAACAAGAAGAGATTTTAAACATTTGATGAATTTGTAAGCCTTATGACTAGTCACAGTTGTCCATCTTAAGGAGGAAACATTTTGATTATCCAGTTTAAAATTTATACAATAAATAAACAAAACTATAAGTTCGACTTTAATGGTACAGCATGTATAAAGAACTACTATATTTGAACTGTATTCAATAGGTGTATTATTACCATGTCAACGAACAAATATATATTTTTTGATTTCTTATTTTAGTTTAGCTTATATAAGGCTATAGCATGAATTACTCATAGATACTTTTGTCTTTGGCTCTCTAAATTATTTAAAAAAATTAAATTATGAAAATTTCTTGAAATAAGTTATTGGAACTTTTTCTAATTACTAAAATCTACCTTTTTTAGTGCATAAAATATTTTGCTTCTATCTTCTATTGCTGACTTGAATTGGGTTATATTTTTTGGAAGGCTCATAATCATGATTTTTTCAAAATGTGGAAACCTTAGGTTTTCAAAATTTAATAAAGAACGAAGGCGCCATTTAACTGGTCTTTTTGTGCGTGGGCAAATTTATTACATTTAATACTTCTTTCTAAATTTTATTACTTTTTTTGTTAAGTATTGGGCAACGTAAATGGTCTCATGATGCCTACTAATTCTTGCACTATGGCGACATAGATGGCCTACGTAATTTTTTATATTATTTTTATATAAATGATTAATATATCTTTACAAACAAAATTTCTTTTCTATACATTAGCGAATCCCAAAGGTCATTTTAAATAGATTCTAATTGATTATTAACATCGTCAGAAGACCAGTGGTGCTGTGCATTTAAAGCGAAGTAAATTCATAAAGTCATTTTAATTCAATTTATCACGAATTGTTATGAAATTCATACTTTTGTTTATTTGTTCTTTTCTCAAGCAGCCAGGATTAAATTGCTGTGATGGTGTAGCCTATGAGGAGAGGATATGCAGAAAATTTAAATTAAATTGAAAGAACTGGATATATCAGAAAAATCTGGCATAGGCTATGGATTATTTCATAGGACCACCACAAAGTTACTTGCTATTTCAATTCTTTTATAATCATAATAATGATTGTTGTTATCTGTGCGCGCTTTCTCAATTTTGTAGTCCTTGTGTCATTATGCTGTATTTTTTTTGGAAAGTTTACATACGTAGCACACCATTTTTATGCATTTACGTATCTCACACCTATACATTCATATTTACATATATTGAATTTTGGTGTTTTAAATCTATGCATGAATAAGTATATTTGACTTTCTAAAAAGTGGTAAAAGTGCTATTTTTGATGTTATATTTAAGAATTTAGTGCTGTGTGTGTAAATAACAAGTTTAGGTTTGAGATATGTAAATACATAAGAATAGTGTGCCAGTGTATGCGAATGCTCTTTTTTTTTTTTCATTTGCTCCCCAAGTCCTGATATTATATATATTTTCTATAGGTAGTTTGGCTTTGATGGATGCTGGTATACCTGTAAGAGAACATGTTGCAGGTCTTTCAGTGGGTCTTGTCAGTGAACTTGACCCATCTACTGGGGATATGAAAGAATACCGCATTCTTACAGATATACTCGTAAGTTTACTTTCATTTTGTAAATATAGTTGTCATCATTCTTTTTGCAGCTTATTTGATTTATGTGAATTTTTTGGTATAATTACATGCATAACACTTGAAACTTTGCTATTGACAAAACTAGCACTTATACCATTTTTTGAATTACCAACAGGTGCATTTACGAGTGCTATTATCAAACCTTATGAAATTTGATAAAAATAAACAAAATATGGGGTGGGGTTTTATTGTGAATTTTGATATTTGAGTGCAAATTTGAAAAAAAGTGTGAAAGAGGGTGCTAATTTTGTACATATCAAAGTTTCATATGATATGTATAGAATAAAGCAGATTTGATTTTTCCCATTTTTTTAACAACATGCATCTGAAATTTGTTGAAGTTTCTTCACCGTTTGAAATTCGTTTTTGTTTATTATGTCCTTCATTTATCTACTATAAGGGCCTTGAAGATCACCTAGGAGACATGGATTTCAAAATTGCTGGAACAAGGAAAGGTGTTACTGCAATTCAATTAGATATAAAGCCCGCTGGAATTCCTTTAGACATTGTATGCGAATGTTTGGAAACTGCCCGAAAGGGTCGTCTCCAGATACTTGATAGGATGGATGAAGAACTAAGTTTGCCACGCATGTTGAATGATGGAAATGCCCCACGACTAGGTTGCTCTCTCTCTCTCTCTCTCATATGCTTTTCTGTAATTTGGGAATTATATTGGATTTTACTGGTAATTTCAGCTACTATGAAGTTGGATGATGAATCTCTTCGCCGCTTGCTTGGCCCACTAGGTTCACAAAGAAAAAAAGTTGAACAAGAAACAGGTACTAACACCATCTTGCTGCCGGTATTGTACTTAGTCTAATTATGGAGCCCATTACTTTAAAATACGTAGAACAGAAAAGTGCAACTTGGACTTTCATGTTTGGTGATATCTTGTATTATGTATTATGTATTATGTTATTGGTGTTTACTGCATATTCATTATATGAATTACAGCACTTAAAGCCTGGTGGCTATTTTTATTAGTCTTTTTAGAATTAGAGGAAAAACTCTCGTCTTCTCATTAAAACAAATCATAACTGTATGTATGATTTAGACTAACCCTCATAAAATTGGAGGGAAATTCAAATTATCGTGGTAAAAAAGGAAAGAAATAAAAACACAATAATGAATAATTAAGCGAGAATACTTTCTCCCTCTCAATCTTAATAGCGAACTCACAATTTCCCAAATCGGATATGCATATCTACACTCCACCTCAGGTTGGGTTGTATATGCCATACATCCTAAATTTGCTGCTGAGATCACTGAAGCGGTGCCGAGGAAGAGTTTGGTAAGCATTTCAGCAATCTGATACTAAGTTGGGATATAACTTAACTGAACAACTCCGTCATTGACCTTCTAAGAGTTGAAATGTTTGTTAATTTCTATGTATTTGGTTCGATCATGGTTTACCAGATTCGTTGAACTACTGATGGTTGATTGACTATCACTGAACATTTTAATAGAGCTTTGGATCTTCATGTGAAGTTCCACCAGTAGTTTTTTTTTGCCGCATCCCTTCATAAATTCTTAGGATTAGGGCACGATATTCAGATTTTGTACTGCATATTGTCACCACAACTTGCTTTTTTGCTTCTCCAAGTAACAAGTTTACCTTATACAAAATGAATAGTAACCCGTGGTAGATCTTCTGAGTCAATTATCTTGCTTAACTAGCGTTTTTATAGATCTCAATGTCACAGTTCTCATTTTTCTTGAATATTGTTACTTATGACTCACAATTGGCTAAGGGGTATTCTTGTATTTTGTACACCCCTTAGCATCTTCTTTAGCCACCTTGTATTATATATAGAGGTGAGTGGGTGAGGCTTTATATGAAATAAGGATTGGTGAGAGCCTAGAGAGAAATTCTGTCCAAGAATTCTAGAGAGGGAGATTAGCTTGTGGCCAAGGTGAGGAGAGCATCCTAAGGGTCTTGGGAGCCAAGAAGATCCTTGAAGATGAGGGCTCATCTTAAAGCTATGTATTCTCTCGCAAATATCTTAGTAAGATCGACGATGTTTTCCCTCCCGTGGATGTAGATCCATTTGGATCGAACCACGTAAATTGCTTGTGTCTCTTGTTGTGTTTTTCCTTTCTTTTCTTTGAATGTTATTCTAGCAACGACGATTATCCCACAACAATTGGCGCCGTCTGTGGGAAACAATCGGCTCTTCTCGGCTAGAGGCATTCGGCATTCAAGAATCAGCAAGGCGGTTCTTGGGAGTGCGGCAGGCTGAGGGGTGTTCGGCTGGAATCAAGAAGGAGAGGAGCTCTACGGCGAGGCCGGGTCGGCAATCCCGCAAGGTTCGGCAATCCGAGCGGGCTCGGCAATCCGACGAGCCGAATTTGGCAAATCAAGAACCGCGGTGGAGTAGTTTGGCTGGCAGGACAGAGGAGCGGCTCTGAGGCAGTCGGGAGACGAGAAGGCGGAGAATCACGGCGGGTGAGGCCCGGACAGGAGCTCGCAACAGAGGGTAAATCTGTGCAGTCATTTCTACTAGGAAGAATATTCCCTACCGGGAAATTCCTCAGCAGGCAACCGGCAGAAAGAATTTTGCAAGCAAGAAAGGGAATCTTGCATTTCTACCGGGAGGAATATTCCCTCCAGGAAATTCCTCAGCAGGTAGAAGAGAAGGAATTTTTCGCATTCCCAGGTGTTCTGCTGCTCGTCCAAGTGAACCGCAGCCTACAGGTGTCTAGCAGGAATTCCCTCTAAACCGCAGGCAGCAGGATCCATTAGGCTTGCAGAGCTACGGCAGTCCTGCAGGCGGTCATCCAGACTGCAGGTGATCTTCGACTCGTTGGATCCTCGATCGCGAGTGGTATTCGACCAAGCATATCATCTCTTCAAATTCAGCAAAAGGTGCTCAACAGGGTAGATTTAAGGCATTTGTGGGAATCTAGTCACAATAATGGGATCCACCAAATTTGACATCGAGAAATTCACAGGGAAAAATGACTTCGGCTTGTGGAGAGTGAAGATGAGAGCTCTCATCGGTTCGGCGAGGCGTAGCAGAAGCTTTGCGAGGTCCGAGCAGCATTGTCGGCCGACCCGACCGAGAAGGAGAAGAACGTCATCCCGGACGGGGCTCACGGTCGATAATCCTAAGTTTGGGCGACAAAGTCGTCGAGGGAGGTGTCGAGGAGACAAGCGCTCAAGCCCTTGGGCCAAACTTGAGAGTACTTTATATGACTAAATCTTTGGCTAATCGGACTTTTACGAAGCAGCGCTTATACTCATTCAAAATGCACGAGGACAAGTCAGTTTCGGAACAGATTGACGAGTTCAACAAGATAATAGATGATCTCGAGAACATTGATGTCAAGATGGACGACGAGGATAAAGCGTTACTGCTGTTAAACTCTATTCCTAAGAGCTACGAGCATTTCAGGGATGCGATGCTCTATGGTAGAGTACGGACTATTACCTTGGAAGAGGTTCGATCTCCGATCGAGCCAAGGAACTTCGGAAGAAGCATGCCATGAAAGAAGAGGCCGGTGGAGACGGTCGACGGTTAGAGGAAGACCAGAAGCAAGAAAAGTTCCAAAGGCGATCGAACGGATCAAAATCCGAAAGAAGAGCAAAAGTCGGTCTTCTAAGAGATCTAACAAGTGTTACCACTCGCCACAGAAGGTCACTTCGGGAGGAGCTGTCCGGATAGAAAGAAAAACTTTCGGGAGAAGCCTAAAGATTCGGAGAAGCAAGTGTAGCCTCGGATGGCTATGATTCGGCAGAAGCTTTGGTGATATCGGAATCGGAATCCGAGCAGGAGTGGATCCTCGACTGCGGGTGCTCCTTCCACATGTGCCCTCACAAAGATTGGTTCGAGACACGCAACGCCGCAAACGGCGGGTCCGTACTACTTGGAGATAATAAAGCTTGCGAGGTACTTGGCGGCAGAACGGTCGAATAAAGATGTTCGATGGAGTCGAGCGGATACTTCAACACGTCGGGTACGTTCCGAGCTCAAAAGAAATCGATCTCTTTAGGTACTGCGGAGTCGAGCGGATACACGTTCTAGGCGAGAGAATGGTTGCATCGAAGTAGTCGAAGGTTCTCTCATCGTCATGAAAGGGGTCGGAAAGAATGAGTTATACTCTCTAATTGGAAGAAGCGTACATCGCAACTACTCGAATGCGGTTCGATCGGAAACCGACAAGACCAGATTATGGCATATGAGACGGGCACGTAAGTGAAAGAGGCTTACAAGAGCTGTCCGACGAGAATTTGTTATGCGAGGATCGAGTCGACGAATTAGGATTCGTGAACGAGTGTGTACTAGGGAAGGCTACCGGGGTGAAGTTCTCTACGGAAATCACACATCTAAGAAGCCACTTGATTACGTACACAACGATTTGTGAGGACCGACCAGGGACTCGGACTCGTGGAGGAGGAAGATACTTCATGTCTATCATCGACGACTACACTGGGAAGGTATGGGTCTTCATCCTTAAAACTAAAGATGAAGCTTTCGGCGTTTCGAGGACTGAGTTAACTCTCACTCGAAAACAAGACAGGAGCAAAGCGAAGCATTTGAGAGCCGATAATGGTTTAGAGTATTGTTCGGAAACGGTTCGAAGAGCTGTGCAGAAAGAACGGTATTACAAGACACTGAGACGATCCGGAACACTCCTCAACGAATGGCCTAGGCGAGAGGATGAACGGGACTCTCTGAGAGAGTGAGATGTATGCTATCTGAATGCGGGTCTACCCAAAAGTTTCGGGGTGAAGGCTGTGTCAACCGCCCGCCACCTTATCAACGGATGTCCATCGACGACTTTCAATATGAAGACTCCTTTGGAGATGTGGTACGGAAACCGGGTAACTACGATAACTCGAAAGTTTTTGGATGTATTACTTACGCTCGTATCGGACGGGATAAAGTTTAGACGAAGAGCTTTGAAGTGCATTTTCATTGGATATCCACCTGGAACCAAGGGGTACAAACTTTGGTGTCTAGATCGACAAAAATGCATCATCGGCAGAGACGTGACATTCGATGAATCCGAAATGGCAAATTTGCGAAGCTTCGTTACCAAAAACGAGTGCTGCTAAGGAGGGTTCTTCAATTGAGGTGGAGACTGCGACAACTACGGACTTTGAGCGATCGAAGGACCATTGTGAACATTCGGGATGAAGTGACGGAGGACCGACGAGAGACAGAGGCGGAAAACGGATCGGATGATTACGGGTCGACAAGAGACGGACAAAGAAGAACTATCGGACCGCATGAGAGATACGGTCGTGCGGATATGATCTTCTACGCCTTAAGTGTTCTTGAAGTGATAGAAGAAGGTTCGAGCCGAACAACTATAAGGAAGCTTTAAAGAGCAAGGAAAGAAATAGATGGGTTGACGCCATGAATGAGGAAATGGCCTCTCTGATGAAGAACAAGACTTGGGAACTTGTGGATCGACCAACAAACAAACGTGTAGTTGGTTGCAATCAAGAAAAAGGAAGGCACACCAGGTATTGAAAAGATCAGATATAAAGCCAGACTCGTTGCAAAGGGATTCACTCAGGTAGAAGGAATCGACTTCAACGAAATTTTCTCTCCCGTGGTAAAGCATTGCTCCATTAGGATGATTTTAGCACTAGCGGTTCAATTCAATTTGGAATTAGAGCAACTAGATATCAAAACTGCGTTCCTACACGGAGAGCTGAAGAAACCATCTACATGGATCAGCTCGGATGGGTACGAGCACACCGGAGACTAAGGACAAGGTTTGCTTCATCGAAGAAAGCTTTATACGGATTGAAACAAAGCCTGTAGACAATAGTACAAACTTTTTGATGAGTTTATGCTTGAAGATCGAGCTTTGTCGAGAACGACTACGACGGTTGTGTATATATGAAGTGGCGGGACGAGTGAAATAAGTATGTACTTGCTCTTATATGTAGATGATATGTTAAGTAAGTGACGAAGCGGGGAGGAAGTCCGGAAGATCGAAGGTATGCTCAATTCGAATTCGATATGAAAGACTCAGGACCTGCTACAAAGATCCCAGGAATGGAGATCGAGAGACGAGAAAAAGGGCGAACTTATTCTTATCTCGAAGTCTTATGTTCGTAAAGTTCGGCGAGGTTCAATATGCACGAGGTAAAGCGGGTTGCAACACCGATTGGTCGGCGACTTCAAATTATCGAACTCTCAAGCACTCGAGACCGAAGTCGAAAAAATACATGGAGGGTGTCCCCTATGCCGGTGGGGTCGGTAGCATCATGTACGGTATGGTGTGCGACGAGACCGGATCTAGCCTACGTCGTCGGTGTTGTTAGCGGGTTCATGGCTAATCCGAGGCGGACTCATCTGGGAAGCTCTAAAGTGGATTCCGAGATACTTAGAAGTACTACGGACTTGGGGCTACTCTTTAAAAGACGGGAAGGCAACGAAAAAAAGTTAGTTGGTTACGTGGATTCCGATTATCGTTGGAAGCATCGACACCGGAAATCACCGACCGGATTCATCTTCACCGTCTTCGATCGTCTGTCGGTTGGATGTCTAATCTTCGATTCGTCGTAGCTCTCTCAACTACGAAGTCGAGTACATCGCCGTGATCGAAGCAATCAAGGAAGCCACGTGGCTAAAGGCATGGCCGAAGAGCTCGAGATACCTCAAAGGTGGTAGTCGTGTTCTGCGACAATTAGTAGTCTTATTCATCTCACCGGGAATCGGATCTTTCATGAAAGGTCCAAGCACATTGATGTGAAGCTTCATTTTGTGAGGGATGTCGTCGCCAAGGCTCGATAGTGGTGGAGAAGATACCTGCGAGGAGAACCTCGCTGACATGCTCACCAAGGCGCTTACTATGGCTAAGTTCGAACATTGTTTGGACTTAGTGAACTTTACCACGGCTGAGGGCTCCTCGGAGGGGCTCAGTGGAGGGAATCATCTTTTTTCGAGCTTTGAAATTGAGAGTCGAGGTGGAGAATTGTTACTTATGACTCACAATCGGCTAGGGGTATTCTTGTATTTTGTACACCCCTAAGCATCTTCTTTAGCCACCTTGTATTATATATAGAGGTGAGTGGGTGAGGCTTTATATGAAATAAGGATTGGTGAGAGCCTGAGAGAAATTACGTCCGAGAATTCTAGAGAGGGAGATTAGGCTTGTGGCGAGGTGAGGAGAGCATCCCAGGGTCTTGGGAGCGAGAAGATCCTCGAAGATGAGGGCTCATCTTAAAGCTATGTATTCTCTCACAAATATCTTAGTAAGATCGACGATGTTTTCCCTCCCGTGGATGTAGATCCATTTGGATCGAACCACGTAAATTGCTTGTGTCTCTTGTTGTGTTTTTCCTTTCTTTTCTTTGAATGTTATTCTAGCAACGACGATTATCCCACAACAAATATCAATCTTCATCTTGTAGTCATCTTTTGGTACCTTAGGATTCGAAAGACTACTTATAAATGATTTTTATTTAGATCGTTCATATGCTTACTACACGCACGTAAAAAGTAATGTCAAATCCTGTATGTGATAGATAAATAAGTTTCCCCTCAAGTCTTTGAGACCTTTTCTTCAATTGGGGTATTATCATCTCTTTTTGATGCTAGTTGATTGGGATCAATAGGAGTATTTGTTGGTTTGCATCCCAACATTTCCGTCTCCTTTAATTAATCATGGATATATTTTCTTTGAGATATGACAATGCTTTATTTGGATCTAGATACTTTCATTCTCATGACGTATCTTAAAGTTCCAAGATCTCTGATCTCAAACTCAGAAGTCATTATTCTTTTGATTATTTCAAGTTCCCTTGCGTTATGCATGTAAGAATAATGTCATCTACATATGCAAGAAGGATGACTATCATATCTTCTTTTTTTGATTTCATAAACAAAGTGTGATCACTTGACACTGGTAGTACCCATTGGTAATAATAATCTTGTTGAATCTTTCAAACCATGCTCTAGGAGATTGTTTGAACCTAATCAATGATTTCTTTAGTTTACACACCAGCTGACTATTTATGTTAATCTTTAATTTTGAAGGTTTCTCTATATACATTTTCCCCTCAAGTTCTCTATGAATAAATGCATTTTTAATGTCTAGCTGCTGTAACGACCGGTCATGGTTGACTACAAATGACATTAATATTTTTACTGTGTCGAGCTTTGTCGCTGGTGCAAAGCTCCCATTGTAGTCGATTCTATAAACTAAGTGAACCCTTTTGTTACAAATCTACAGTTCTTTTCCCATGTGGCAGAGTTGTTATGATCCAGTTACCATTCTTTTCAATGTCAAGAATCTATTCTTCAGTCTTTTTCCAAGTAAGAATAGATAAATAAAAGATTTGTAAGAGGATAATAATTTTACATGTCATAAAGTCTTTTATCAACTATTTTTTGCATACTTGTGCTCCTTTCTTTTGGTGTTCTTGATGTATTATATCAATATCTGTGTAAGCACTTGGGGTGTGTGGAGTTGGTTTCAGTGATATACATTTCTGATTTTGCATATTGTTCCTTACACGCTCATTTGTTTTTTTTGGTGTACACATGGAGTTATTGGTTCATGGTGGGAGGTGTGAGAGGACCTAGTGAAATAATAGGTTCATTTTCAGGTTAATTTGTGATAGTGGGGACAATAGTGGGTTCCTTGGGGATATAAGGGAGATGGGCTTGAGGTTGCCGAATGGTATCCCAAATACGATAGTAACTCCAACTCTATCTCTGAATGTTCGATTGGTGTAATATGGTTGATTTTTAAAGAATGTGACATCTATGGAGCTATAAAATTTGTGTATTTCTAGAGAGAAATATGTGCCTCTTTTTGTTTGAAGAGCAACCCATAAAGATACATTGATTGACTTGAGATCAAGTTTGGTCTGATTAGGTTGATATAGATGAACAAAAGCAATGCAACTAAAAATTTTTTATTGGTGGGTTAGAGGTGAATGATTGAATATTTGGGTATAATTTCATGAGGTTGTTCAGAGATTTGTTAAAGTTTAACACTCTGCTGGTCATGTTATTTATGAGTTAGGTCGATGTGAGAATTACATTCTCTTAAAGTTTTTGGGTACATTGTTAGAAAATAGAATTGATCCGGCCACTTTGAGAAGATGTCTGTTCTTTCTCTCAGCCATACCATTTTGTTGGGCTATGCAAACACAAGAGCTTATTTGAATGATGTCGTTTTTGAATAGATAAGAGCTGAGAGTGGAGTTTAGTAGTCATTTGCGTTATAAGTTTTAAGAATTTGAATTTTGGTCTGAAATTGAGTGAGGACTATATTGTGGAATTTTTCAAATATGCTTGTAATTTCAGGTTCTTCCTTCATTAGAAATGTCTAAGTGTTCTAGTGTGGTCATCAATGAAGGTGACAGACTACTTAGCCCCCATTTGTTTTTTTTTTATTTTTTAGGTCCCCTGGATATCACTATGAACCATGGAAAATGGATTTGTTGGTTTATGTTTCTGGCTTGGGTACACTTGTCAAGTATGTTTAGCAAGTTGACAATTTTCATACTACTAAGAGTTAGACTTTTATTGTTAAAGAAATGGGGATACATTTTTTAATATAATAGAAGTTAGGATGTTCAAGGCGAAAATGCCATAATATAACTTGAGTTTCATGAGAAATAGATTCAGATAGAAGACTTGACTCAATTGATTGTGAATGATGGAATGATTCTTTTGAAGTTGGAGTTCTAGTGAGTAGATAAAATCCATGAAATATAACATCACTGCCAATCACATTCCTTGAGTCTATCACTTGAAATATACACTAATTAGGATATAATTTAGTAACACAATTCATGTCATGGGTGAGTTGACTGATAGATAGTAAATTGCGGTGAACTTTAGGAACATAAAACACAAATTGAAGAATAAGATCTTTTTGTGAGTTTCACACTTTCTCTTCTTTCCAAAGATGAGAGAGAGCCAACTCGGTTCTATTTGCAACACAGTGTTTGCAAGCATGAAATGATTGGAAAATAGTGATATCAAATGTCATGTGACCAGATCCTCCAGATTCCACTATCCAAGGTCGATTCTTTTTATCGAAAGCGGCAAGAACAGATGGAGTACTACCTTGATGTACTAGAAGGCTAGAATAAGACTCAAAATATTTTCTTAGAAGCCTTTGGAGAGCTTCAAGTTGTTCCTTGCTGAATGGATTCTGTTTAAGGGGCCTATCTTCCTTTAATGATATTTTGCTTGATTTTTTCCATCACTTTTGACTTTGTTGGGCTTCCAATATGTAGTTTTTCATAAATTCTCCAACACCTCTCCTTCAAATGACTAAGTTTTTTTGCAATATACACACCATTGTCTATTCATCTTTGATTTATTGTCACGTGCTAATTTGCGATTGTATAAAGTCGAATTGTCAACATTTGCTGTAATGGGATTATCTGCCATCATGAGTCTCTTCCTGTTCTTTTGTCTTCTCACTTTAACAAACACTTCACAGATTAAGAGAACATGTTTGGTCCCCATTATTCTTCCTCTTCATCTAGCTCATTATTGATTCTTAATGGTCCTTTTTTTTTCAACAATGGTTTTGTGAAGGGCAAGTCTCATGAGCACTTCCATGTGTATATTTCATACATATTTAGTTGGAGCCAATATTTGGAGAGTATTAAAATATTGAGTACCATTCAACTCACTTTGTCATAGGTCATATAATCTTGTTTCAATGTTAAAAAAATTAAAGATGTTGTCAACACGTGAATAGGTTTCCTTGGTGGCATCCTAGATTTCCTGTCATTTTGTGCAGGACAAATTTTTCTCCAATTTCCATTGTCATGGAGTTGAGAAGCCATGACATGACCATTTAATCTTCAATTTTTCATATTTGATGTTTAGGATCAGTAACATTTGGTGCAAGATTTTTTTCGTTGAGGTGATTATCTTTCCATTAACCACACATGTACATTAACGATGATTGAAACTATCAGAGGAAATTGTTGTCATTTAGTTTGTAATTAGTGATGTAGGAATAGACTTCGGATATTGCAGAACCAAACATCTAGGTTTGGGGTTAGACATTACTTATGAAGTGAAAGTAATAGTTTTCATGCACTATTTGGTCAACATCAGGATTTTCACTGAAGAAGGGATCATCTGTCATCAACACATAGTTTCTACTAGAAAAAGAAACTGTTTATTGCCAATACAAAATTTCTACTGGAGAGAGAAGCTCTCCGACGCCGATACTAGATTTCCATTGTGAACTGTCTATCATCAACATAGGATTTTCGTTAGAGGGAGAGGGAGAGAGTTCAGACCTAGCCAGGCGGAATTGATTTTACTAGAAAGAGAAATTATCGGCTGCAAAACTAGAGGCATCAACAAAGAGAATATGATTCCCACTAAACAATTCCGAAATCGTTGTTTGCGAGACATGAGGCGACGGAAGTGCCGTCTTAGCGGAGTGCTCTGCGTGAAAACAATGTGAATCGTTGCTTGCGGGAAAGGGAGCAAAGAAAGCAACATCTATGTGTACTGTTCAGCATGAAAATATCGAGTCATGAGCGCTCACATGAACTACGGAAGCCTGTGGGAGGCAGCGAGAGTTTAGAAAGCTTGACTAGCGTCTGCGATCCAACATGGAGCCGGGAGGATTTCGTTGGCTGAAAAAGAGATGTAAGGTTTCTTCCCTAGCTTTGTTACCATGTAGAATTAGAGAAATAACTCGTCTTCTCATTAAGCAAATAGCAAATGTATATATATACAACTTAGACTAACCCCCATACAATTGGAGGGAAATTCAAATCATCATGATAAAGAAGGAATAAAATAAAAAAACATAATAATGGATAATTAAGGGAGAATTTTCCCACTCAAATGTAACAGTTGACCCCGACTTTCTAAACCATATATGCTTATCAACAATCTATACATATTAACTTTTTATGAATTTAGCCGAATTTGTGGACTAAACCTAAGCCCATGTACTCATAAAAAGAGGGGAAGAGAACACTTTTCTGAATCTCTGATTTGTGCAAATGTGGGATGAGGGTTACAATGTTGCATTTAAGGAAATTTACATACCTAGCACATAATTCTTATGTATTTACATATCTCACAACTAAACTTCAAATCTATACATTAAAAGGTGTATCTCACTTTTAAAAATGGTAATAGTATTATTTTTAATGTTATATTAAAGATTCAAGTGCTATGTGTGTAAATAGGGAACTTTAGGTGTGATGTATTAATACATAAAAATTGTGTGCTATGTACATAAATGCCTCTTTTCATTTTTATAAAATTCTCAATAGTTTGATGCTGTTACGAGTAAATGCATTGGTTCAGTAGTTAAAAAAAAACACCTTTGTGCTAGTTTTTTAAATTTTAATATTCTTAGTGCTGTATATGTAATTATCTGTTTTTTTTTTAATTCAAAGTCTAACAGCGGCTTTTGCTGATGTGTTTTCTTCAGTATGCATTGCCTTTAATTGTGATGGCTTATAGTGTAATAGCTACATTGACAAATGTATTTATTTGTTGAAATAGGATTATTACTGGCATAAACTTGCTCTTCTAGATTGTTTGCGCAAAGCTTTGGATGTCCACTTCATTGTACTTCTTTCACAAATTTATTATATTTTTATGGCATTTATATACATACCACACAATTCTTATGTATTTGCATATCGGACACCTAAACATTCATATTTGCATGCAAGCACTCAAATATTTAACATCACATAAAAACGCCACGATTATTTTCTTTTTAAAAGTGAAATTCACTTTTTCATGCATAGGTTTATGACACCAAGGTCTTATAAGTGCAAATACCAAACTTTAGGTGTTAGATATGCAAATTCATAAGAATTGCGTGGTATGTATGTAAACTGCTTTATATTTGTATATGCTTTTCTCTTGCTGATCTCTGTAAAGTTAACCCGTTCAGTTAATTATCTCGTTTTTTTTTTCAAAGTCTAATAGCGGCTGTAGTGTTTTCTTCGGTATGCATTGCCTTTAATTGTGAAAGCTTATAGTGTAGTAGCTACATTGAAAAATGTATTCATTTGTTGAAACAGGATTATTACTGGCATAAACATGCTCTTCTAGATTGCTTGCGCAAAGCTTTTGATGTCCGCTTCATTGTACTTCTGTGACAAACTTATTATATTTTTGGGACATTGACATACATACCACACATTTCTTTTGTATTTACATATCTGACACCTAACATTCATATTTACATTCAAGCACTCAAATATTTAACAACCCATAAAAATTCCACCATCACTATCTTTTTAAAAGTGAAATACATTTTTTCATGCATCTCTTATAAATGTAAATACCAAACTTTAGGTGTTAGTTATGCAAATTCATAAGAATTGTATGGTATTTATTTAAATTTTCATATATTTGTATATGTTCTTATCTTGCTGATCTCCATTAAGTTGTACTCATCTCTAAATTGTACACTTTAACCGATTAACCTGTTCAGCTATTTTTAGTGTTCGCAAGCTAACTTTTTTTTCTCGGATGTTTATTATTTATTTATTTTTTGCAATGTTAACATCTACTTATAGAGGAAGACAAACAAATGAGTTCTTCCTGTATGAAATTAATTTTTTCTCTTTTGCTAATCTTGGATATTTCAAACTGCTCACTTCCATCATGTCTCTTTTGAATAGGAGCTAGGATTGCAGTGAGTGATGGGATAGTTACCATAGTTGCTAAAACCCAATTAATTATGGAAAAAGCTCAGCAGAAGGTACTTCCAAAAGTCTAATACGATATTGTCGATCTTGTTTTTGCTTTCTAATATATTTCACTTACATATTTCTTTTTTTACCTATCTTTGGTGTCAATTAAAGTGGAGCATAAGATTGTTTTTATGTTTTGTTTCATCTTTTGACCCATATTTATAGAACTCCAGAAATATTATATATTAGGAAAGCATACACAATTTGGAGTAAAAAAAAATTAGTTATACAATTGATTCCCAATAAGTTCACTCACATAGATTTGTTAGGTGACATTCACGGGCACACACCGTTTGATGAGTTAGTATGCAGGGAGCTAATCTAGCAATAATTCATGAAAATTAATTTCATGTGCACATAGTCGATGAGGTGGCATGCAAAAAGCTCATTCAGGCAAATTCTATGGAGATTAATGCTTAATTAATTATATAAGTTGATATCTCCCATTAAATTGTTGTTGTTATCTCCCATTAAACCTAATTAAATTGATATTGACATCACATAATTAATTATATAAATTGATGTACTTCTTCATGATGATATCGGAGTTAACCCTCGCTACAATGGATATACAAATTTTATTACTGAAATTCAAATAGGTTCCAACGACGACTCCTCAATATAAACATTATAAACATGCAAACAGAAAAGACAACGACGACACTGCGGAAAATAAGAGAGGAAGTAACACAAAACACATCAATGACTCTCTCTAGTGGAGAGCGGTAGTTTCGACAGGACCGGAAGGGTGCAACAGTAGTGCTGGAAGATGATGGCCAACAAATGGTGGTTGTGCTAGAAGTTGTGGACAGCGACAGGGAGAGGACTGGAGTTTGATCGACAACAGAGTCGGGCCGGACAAGAAGGGCGGTTCCAGGGGAAGGGATAATAGTTTGCTGGGAGGTGCGGGGATAGCTGGACAATAGACTTGCGGCAGTTGAAGGGACAACAAGGCTGGAAGGAGATCGGGTGGCCACGACTAAGGGAGGTGAAGAAGATGGGGCAGGGAGGAAGATATGAGGGGATAGAACACCACATATACATCCTTAGCGAGGGAAGACGAGGCTCCATACAAAATCTGAAAATAACTATCAAACATAACCTGAACCCTAATTCCAACAACAAGCAACTAAATAGACCCCCTTTATGCGGGAAACAAGAAAGGAAAGGAGAAAAGACAAAAAAGCAAGGGGTTGGAAGGCATTTCCGCCCCTTCCAATTGTTGCTCGGGCTCGCAGGAGTCAAGGGCGGACTCCATAGATGTCCTTAGGCCTCGTAGGATTCGGGACAAGCCCATAGAGGCTGCTTGATTTTGCTCGGGACCATAAGAGTCGGGATTGGTCTCTCCAGACACCGCTCGGCCTTGTAGGAGTCGTGATCGAGCCCCAGATGCAGCTCGATCCCTCTCTAGACTGATTTCTTCAGATCGGGTTCGCTCGATCTAATTGTCAGTCGGTTCAGCCTACTGGCCTCAACCTCACGTCAATCTTTTAGGGTTGAAGGAGCTTCAAATTCATTTGTTGATGCTTTCAGTTGTTCATTTGTAGTCCCAACAACACCTGGATTCTACTGGCGACTGCCCGTCGTCCAAGTTACCTGAGGGTCTTTCCCAACTTATGGTAAACATACACATCGGTCCAATCATCTGGGAGTTTAGTGTTGAATTGAACTCGTGTTTTGCCTCTGCTGCTGAGCACTCCCAAAGTCATCCACGGTCGACTTAACTAGATCAAAGGTGATGTTAACCTGAACCTCCCCACACGGTGGTGGCACTGGTGGTAAGGTTTCGATCCATATATCTTGAAATGCCTTTTGTCGCGCTTGTATCATGTTCAGAGCTGGTGTCTCTGTCCTATCATCCGTTGTCGTCACCAAAACTTGTCCCAACGATGTTGCTTTGCTGGTAAGAGCACTTGTGACCTCGGTCTTCGCTGAAGGAAGTATGATAATATGCTTCCCATCTTTGGTGAATGAATATTTGTTCCTAAATATATCATGCGGAGCCTTCCTGTCAGACTGCTACGTTCTCCCCAACAAAAGATGAAAGAAATCCACAGGGACCACATCGTAGCACCCCTGTTCCTGTAGCTGGCTCTCGATTGAAAACTCCATTAGGGATTTCCGGTCAATGTTGTTTTTGTTCTTCTTCAGCTATGTCGGTGCGGCTGGGTATGACTTTGAGTCATGATGCCCAATTATCAACCACCTGTGTAAACACCACGTTTTTAGTGTCCCCTCCATCAATGATGAGGATGCATACCTTCCCGTTCATGGTGAACTAGGTATAGAATATATTGGGAAAAAACCACTGCAAATCCCTCGTATCAGTATTGGCCTGTAGGGCCTGTTGAACTACGTGTGATTTTCCTTCATCTGGTGGAAGATTGATACACCTCACCCTGGTCCTCAACTATCTCCTTGTTTCTAACTTCCACCATGACGCCCTGATTCGTGACTGTGTGACTACCATGCTCGTTGGATAGCTGGAGGCTATGTAGCCGTAGCCATGACATTTGAAACACTTCCTGGTCAGCACATTGTTGGAGGAATTACCTTTTTCCCGTTTTTTCCCGCTCTGATGCCAAATGATATTGGAACTAATTCACAAGGTAGCGGAAACGAAAACAAACTATTATTTGCACTGAATTATGGTTAGACCACGACATAAACTGGGAAGGAAAATGTGACACTGCAACAACACTCTTCGGCTAAGGCTGGAAGAGAAGATCTAAGGGCTGTGGTAGTGTCGGCGAAGCAGCAAGTGGAAAGGGAATGGTTGAGAGGGCTGTAGGGTAGGTTGGAAAGGGGGAGGGGCTGGTTTGAGGGTTGGAAGCGTGGGACGACAAGGAAAGTTGCAGGGAAGGAAGGGGAAGGGTGCTGGGCTGGCCTAGCGTTTGGAGGCTTTTAAGTTTGGATCGGGCTAAAGAAATAGTGCTGAGCACTGGTTCTATTTTTTACGCGTTTGTCGTAGATAGATGCAAGTGAGGCCCACATCTCAACATTAAATGAGAAAATTGAGAAATTGGATTGATGTTCAAAGAATACTGTATGTCTAGAAATCTAAATGTTTTGAAGCATAGATCATAACATGCTTACCTTTTGTTAGAGTTGTTATAACTTTTAAATGTATATTTAATAAATTCAGCTGAAAGCTTACGACATTTATGTGCTTATCGGTGAACAAAATCCATTAATTCGATGGAACATTGTGTTTAATGTTTCAACCAAACATTTAGGCAGAACTGAGGATTCCAACAATAAGGAAGGTTCAAATATCTAAGAGGTGACGATATTTATACTCTGCAATACGATTTTGTTAAGGTGTTTAGAGGTCTAATTTTTGTGAAGTAATTCATTTCTTTTGAAGAAAGTCATGAAATTCAAGTGACATATATTCACGCCTAAAATTAGATCATAATATTTTGATGTGAGAGAAGCTGGATGTCAGACAAGCAACAAATTTTTTGAAAGATAGAAACACCTAAGGCAAAGAAAGTAAATCTGGGTGCACTTGTTTTAATCAGATGTAAGTTAAAAAATTTTGTAATTTGCATGTGGTATTACATTTGGTACCCTATACATTACTGTTGATCAAATTAAAATAAATTTTAACTCTACTAACATGTGATGGAAACGAGAAGATATTTGTGTTTTTCCCAAATATGCATGTTGAGCTGTCAATTGAAATAAGAGAAGTAAATTGATATTTTTCTTCTAACAAATGAGAGTTTATTAAATGAGACAATATAAATGAGGTTGGATGACCTTATCTTTTGTGATACAGACCATTAGTTGATTTATCGAATTATAGGATAATGAAATCACCTTTGAGATGGATGGATGCTAGAGAAGTAATTGTTCAACTTCATACTCTTTCATGAGTATTTTTTCCATCATGATCATGATTATTTTTTGTCAAATTTTCTATTCAGATGAGATTAATTTGCAACATATGAGATATGTGGACATCTTTCATTGTATGGTTAAATATCTCCAATAGTTTTGATATATAATTAACTAGCATTAACAATCTGAATAGAGAATGATCTAATGATAGTATTGGATATTATGAAGGAGATATGAACTACTGATTATATGATTAGAAGCACCAAAATTTTGAAAATTATGATGAAGAGAGTAGTATATTAATATCTTGAAGCCCTAAAGCCGATAGCGATTTCATTCACTCATCATTTTTTATTCAATCCTCATTTGTGACTACTAAACCAATAATTTGTTTATTAACTGCTGCTTGTGCAGAATTTGATTGTTAATTATGTGGACATTTTTGACATTCTTTAATAGCATGTTTTGAGATAGTTGCAAAATTTCGTTGTACAATTTGTAGCGAGATGCTCATAACCCTTGCTACTGTAACATTGCATGTATTACTCATCTTTCTTTTTGTTCTTCCCATGAGCTGCATATGCAACAATATCTTCATGCGCTTGAGTTGAAATATAATTTGTGTCGCAAGTTGTTGCTCCTTATGAAATAATTCTTTAAATCACACTTTCAATAATGTAGAAGGGCGCGATTCATTAAGTTGGAATGAACTGCCTCAAGTTTAAGTCTAACCTTGATAAAAATTGAACTTTTTTGCTTTGTTCTTGAACTGAACAAAAAAACTAAAGTCTTAACATTTATTTTATACTGAGCAGAACAACAATAAAGTATTTCAAATATATTGTAATCATAGTACTCTCAAACTTCTTATATTGCATTTCATTTTCAATCAAACCAAACAACCCCTTAGAGAATCAATCAATAGAAAGCATGATGAGTTCGAATTGGTTTAGTTAAGAAAGCTAAGTATGAATCAAGAAGTAATCACAGGAACTATGCTAATGATTTGAGTTCACACACATGTATGAGATTGATGCGGGCTCTTGTATCTCTTGTGTTTAGATGGTGGATTGCTCAGAACAAGACTGATGGTGATTGATGGAGAAGACTACAGTGAAAGTAGTGTTAGACGGGCTTCAATTGATCTTATTTTTTTTTATCAGACTACTGACGAAGGTGATAGTATGCAGACTGCTTTGAACTATGGAGATGATCCAGAGAATAAATTCTCAAGTGTGCAGAGTTAGGATTGAATAGGGTGAATTTGGTGTTGAACAACAAAGGACAGACCCTCACATGAGCAGGTTAGAGAGAGGAGAGTGAATCCTTACGATATTGAAGACAAACGAACAAATCTCTCATGGGATTCTCTTCAAATTAGAGTAATAGTAATTCACCTAGAAATTTCTAGAGGATTTTCACGAGATTTTTTTGAAGGAAAAATGAAGACTATTTTAGTGCATTTGTTTTGATACCATTACAAATAAAATGGAGCATAAAATTATTCCAGTTTTATTCTTTTCTAGGGCCCATATTTATATGACTCTAAGAGGATTGGATAACAGGATGCATACACAATCAAGAGCACAACCACAAATTTTTATGTACGATTAGTTACAATCAATTCATGCACATGGATTTCTGAGGGTGCATTCAGAAGCATACGGATCGATGAGATGGCATGTTGGGAGCCCACCTGATCATAATTTGTGAAGATTAATTTTATGAGAACGCAGTTCGATGACTTGCCATGCAGGGAGCAATTCTAGCCATAATTCTTGAAAATTAATTTCCAATACATGGGAACAACACTAATGAAGATTATGCAAATGCTAAATTTTTGAAACAAGAATGCATTCTTGCTTGTGAAGAAAAATGAATTTATTTTTTCTTGTTCTCTCATAAACTTGCGCCGAAAAAGCATCATCTTTTAAGGGTTTTTTAGCTCAAAAAGAGAAAAAGAAAAAAGAAAAAAGAGAGAGACACAACCACCTTCATTCTTATGCACATTATTATCATGATAAGCACGAATTCATCGCTTTTTCCTCTCATCTAGAGAAAGCCATGTCATAATTGGTTTATTCTAATAATATGAGGAATGAGATTCAGGTGGTGCCAGTGGATTTGTGAACACCCACATCTTTTCTATTTTTGTTATTTCCACAAGAAGCTTCAACATTCCTTCTACCTCATCCACTCATTATTAAATTCTATTTGATCATGATAATTTACCTTCTTGATTGGGATACAAAATCTGAATTCTTTATGTTTTTTAAAATGAGAATAGCAGTTGCTAACATGGCATTGAAACTTTGTGTTTACACATTATCTGCAGGTGTTGATATGAGATTTTTGTAATGTTGTAGGTTGATTTTCTAGTTGGGCGTCAAATCCAGGTTGGTTCCATTTACAAAGGTGTCATTTCCTCGGTTAAAGAATATGGTGCTTTTGTGGAATTCAATGGCGGCCAGCAAGGTCTTCTTCATATTTCTGAGCTATCACATGAACCGGTGAGCATCAGCATTAGACCCTTCTTGATTTATAAATATAATTAATTAATAAAAGTTTCTTCTAATAATTGTTTACTGTGCCATGTTTATTTTGCTGAATCAGAATGCATAATTCATTTTCAATAAACTTCTATTTTCTTGTTTTATCATAACTGAAAATTCAATTATATGATTATGTTTTTATTCTTCTTTGTAATTCTTATTTGACTGGCCACTGTTTGTTTGTGTATTATGCTGCAGTATCAATCAACTTATTCTGTTAGCTTATCTAGCAGATTGCATCTTTTAAATCTTTTAGTTGTTTTTCTGCTTTTGCTTAATATCACGGTTTGGTCCTTGGGTTTTGGGAAAGCTCTCTTATCCGATTTTACAAAGTGGATTGCACATCCTGTTATCTTTTTCGGCTAATTGCAGACGATAAGTTTGGCAGAATACAACTAAAAGACCATGAAAAAATAATTTTTATTCATTTAAAATTAGATATTTGCAGTGGTATGGCAAGTTTATAGACATTTCAGAGCTCTAAATCTAAGTATGATTTTATAGCTATATCCATCAAACTTATAATGTATAAATAATCGGTATCATAATAGGCAAATCCTATACTCACCAAAGTATACATTGCTTTATCCTTATGCTTTATGTATTACTTTGAAGTTAGTCTACTGGATCTAACTCGGTGTTACTTACTCGAGATAACCAGGGGAAGGATTTCATCCTTTACCGCAAAGATGATAACCTGTAACAATGACAACACCGATCTAGGGTTCCTATATGTTATGGAAAGATCAAGGGATGTGGAAAGATAATGGGATGGGTTTATTAATAAGATAGATAACAGTAGAAAACAAGGTGATGGTGATGACAAAAATCCATAGCAAATGGCGGCTGGACAGCAGCTTGTCAGCAAGGTGGACGCTGCAGAAAGTCTTCAGACATCCGGGAGAGATCACCACATCGATCCAATCAGGCTGTCTACACTCCACTTGAGAACGATTTATGGATGCAACACTCAAAGAAAATTAGAGAGAAAACTATCTCTATTGTAGAAAATTGAAAACTAGAAGTCCCAAAACTCAGGTTCATCACATATCTAAATAATCAAAACCAAAATAAACCCTTAGTTACTATTCTAATTAGAGCACATAGGGACCCATGATTTGGCAGCAGCTAACAAGCAAGAAAAACCTCATTGTTTGGAAATTCCATGAGACAGAGACAACAACTCCCGCCTCAAAGAAGGCGCCCCATGACACTCGATCCCAACCCCATGACTTTCACTAGGCACAAGATCGTCACGTATCAACAAATTTATAGAATGAGATAAGTTTTCGTAGAAATTAGAATAGAAATAATAGATTGTATTATGCCAACACCAACTCAAAACGATACAGTCCTGAATACATAAATGATAACCACCTACAATTCGATAGGTAAGCGATCTCTCCCAAACTCTAACCCTAAGATTCAAGAAGACAACCACACCTCTCTTAAGCCAAGACATATTAAGCCGTATTTATCCTCCATAATAATTACTAACAAATAACTAAATTGTCCTTTGTCTTATGCTTAACATAAGTCTTCAAATTATTTTGGCGGCTTGACACCCACATAGTTGAGCACGAGGAGGACAATGCTATAGGTAGAGGTCCAACATTACTCATCTCTAAAAAAAACACATTGTTCTCAAGGTGGAAGAGAGGAAACTCCTACTAGATCAAGTTGTATGACTCCGACTCATAAACTGACTCAAGTCTGACTCTCGATGTCAGTACTTAACTGAAATAAGTGATGGCTTGTTGACACCGCATGAGGATTGCGCCAAACCCATAGCTTGAAGCATTCGTTTTACGATGAATGGCTTGCTGAAATCAGGTAACACCAACACAGTTACACTTGTCATGTGCTTCCTTTTAACTTCTGAGAATTCTAGTTCGCAATTTTCTCCCACTAAAAATTCTTCTTCTTCAATTGCTTCATCAACGACCACGCAATCGAAATGTAACCCTTCATTAACTTTTGATATTATCCTGCAAGTCCTAGAAATCCTCCAACCCCTTCAATTACTTATGTAGTGGCCAATCAAACATAGCCGCCACCTTCGATGGATCCGCCAACACCTCGAATATTGTCAATTCCTTTAAATGGTCAATGTGGTCTTTCTAGTAACGACTATACACTAGGAAAACATCAAAGAACACCAACGCAAACTGAAGAAAGGTGGAGAAAATCGTATTCTCTTATTTCTTAAAGATTAAATTACAACTCCTTATATAATAAGGAATGACTAGTGAATGATTAATTTCAACAATTACAACTTATCAAAGAAAATATCTCAAGTAGGAAAGAAATATGACATTATAAGAAGGGAATAAAGGAGAATAAAACTAAAATAGAAAATTCAGAATTCCGCAATCCCCCTCAAGGTGGGTCATAGATATTGTAAAGACTCAACTTAGCATTCCAATTTGTGAAGCTACCTACAGGGTAGAGATTTAGTGAAAACATCACCTACTCGAAGATGAGTTGGAATTCATATTAAGTGAATAGTGGCTCCATTGACATTTTTAGAGATACAATATTTGTCAATCTCAATGTGCTTATTCTTACATGATGCATGAGATTCTTTACAATACTAATTGCAGTTTAGCTATCATAGAACATCTTTATGGGATTGAAAATGGAGTTTCCCAACTCTTTTAGTAACTTTTCGGTCCACATTCCTTCACAAATTCTCAGAGTCAGTGCCCGATACTTAGTTTTTGTACTACTGTTGGAGATCTCTGCTTGTTTCTTGGTCCTCAAAGTGACAAGGTTTCTCCAGACATATGAACAATACCCAAAATGGATCTTCTGTTCGTGTGTTCTTCTGCCCAACTAGCATTTATGTAAATCTCTACCTCCCTATTTTTGATTTCTTACATAGTAACATATGACAGTAATCTTCTTAAGAAATATCAATACTCTTTAAACCATCTCTAAATGTTATTCATTCGGACTATTCATATGTTGTCTCACAATGCCGACAGAATAAGCAATATCATGTCTAGTGTCTGATAGGTAGATAAACTTACCCATAGTCTCTAGTATCTACACTTTTCCACTTGTATCTTTTCTTCCCCTAAATGTAACTGTCTGATGAAATTCATAGGAGTCTTAACATATTTGCACCCCAAAAAGTCTGTCTCTTTTAGTAGGTCTTGGATGCACTTTCTTTGGGATATCACATTACTCTCTTGGACCTGACCACTTCTAGACCACTTGTTTCTTGCTGCCCCTTCCATCCCCTTCCCTATTTGCTGTCACCCTTTCAACCCCTTCTTTTCTTATTGCCGCCTTTTCCAACCCTCTTGTGCTTGTTGTCTAGTGACTGGACAACCTTCTTTTAACTCTCTGGGTCACCCTACTATCTTCAACTCTCAGTTTCCGCCACCTCAAACCACAGCCTAACACCTTCAAACCTCGCCTTAATGGGTATTTACTTCATTGTTTTTCCAATTTCAACTGTCTTTACTTGTAACCCCTTTTTGTTTTGTAATAACAATATTTGCTTTCCCTTTTATATTTTGGGTTCACTTCAGTATCGGTCATCCCATTAATGACAAAGTATCTCTCCCTGCGATAAACTAAATCATAGGCATCCTCTTCTTCAAAGATGGACACCTTTGTCTTCCTTATGCCTGATTCTCCTCCCCAATTTCCTCAACTGAAGCTCATCCCACCCATGAAGTGAGGGTTGGGTTCCCTTCCTAGACCCATAATGATTTTCCTTTTTTCATAAGTTTGACTCACACTATAATCAAATCAGCTCGCTCTCCCCACAAGCTTCTGAATCACCTTCTGCCTGGAAAGCTGTCGCAACAAGCCATTAACACTGTTGAATGCAACCGTCCGTTGGGGTCCCACCCACCATGGTTCCTTGTTCTGGGCCTAGGTCCCACCCACCATGAGGGTTATTGTATGCTTGTATTCTCTTAGATGCAGCCTTCCGCCGGGGTCCCATCCACCGTGATTCCCTTATTGTCCTTCACTTGATCCCACCTTCCGTTCATTCCAACTATACAAATGTTATGTTATTCCTTCCAAGTGCTAGCGCTCGAGTCCTCTCCCGATTCCTTTGCTTTATCCCGCGGTTCTAGATTCGTCTAAGATAGCGACACAGCCCTGATGCCACACGAATTCTTCTGATTGATACTGCTCACATTTGCTCCAGCGTTGTCGCTTGATCCCGCGGTGGGTGGTGACAGGTTTGCGTGAAACTCCATGATATTCTTCACCATTTCTTATGGGGCCATGAATCTCCCATCCATGGATGAGATTCGACGCTCCATAGCCTCCATTCCATATCTGATTTGACTCAATTCTCTCTCTAATTTATTGTTCGAGGCATCAACTTTTCTAGCCTCCATTACCTCCAGAGTAGTTTCAATCATGAAGACGAAACTCTTGTACATTGCGATCTCGACTGTATAGTGAGATTATATCACGAATGCAAAAACCTATATGTCGTAATCCCATTGTTGGCTCCCAGCTAGCTCAAATCGCGACTGTATCACGAGGTTTGATCATGAAGGCGTTCTGTACACTGCGATTTTGTCGTTGGCTTCCCAGCTAGCTCGCATCATGACTGTAGAACGAGGTTTATTCACGAAGGCGGAACCCTATATACTGTGATCCCTTTGTTGGCTTTCCAGCTAGCTTGAATCACGAAGTTCGGTCACGAAGGCGGAACCCTTTTTTTCGCGATCCCGTCGCTGCTTCCCAACTAGCTTGAGCCGCAACTGTATCACATTACACCCAGGATGTTGCTGTGATACTAATTTGATAGGAACGAAATAATTTTCTACATAAATTAGTGTAGAAGTAATAAATTCTATTTCGCCGATATCAAGTCAAAATGATACAATCTCAAATACATAAAAAATAAACACTTACAATTTGAGAGGTTGGCGATCTTTTCTAATCCCTAAGTCTAAGATTCACGACACAAATTACATCTCTTTTAACCTTAAACATATTAAGCCTTATTTATTCCCCACAATGATTGCTAACAGATGACTAAATTGGTCTTTTAGTCTTCTGCCTAACATGTCTTCAAATTATTTGGCGGGCTTGGCGTCGACTAAGTGGAGCACGAGGTCGACGGTGCGGTTGGCGTCGGTCGAACACACATTTCTTACTACACTCATCATGTGAGATGCCTTTAACTTAATTTTAGCATAAATCCTCTCCAAGATGATGTAATGAAAAAGAGTGAATGAGATGGAGAGAGATAAAGATGTAAGGGAAGGAGTAGTTTGGAGGTTGGAGAGTTGTGATAATATCAAGAGAAAGAATACAATGTTCCATAGGACCATTAAATAGACAATGTCCATTATTCATATAAAATGGTTAGTAATTTAACACACTTGCCGTCTTTTTGGTACAATTCTCAGTTAGTTAATTGGTTGAAGGCTTAAACTTATGGCACAGACATAACTTTTCAAGCTCTTTTTATGCCTTCTATTATTTTTAGTGAGATTTATTTACAGGATGTCTACTTTAATTTTGTTTTCACCGCCTCTTACCTTTTTATCATTTTAAATGTATTCAGAGCTTGCATTTAAATGTGAATACTCAATTCGCTTTTATAGTAGTTAGCTACTCAAAACTTTGATTAGTAAATTGCCAAAATAGTCCTCTTAACTGTTTACATTGGGTCATTTTAGCTACAAAGTTTATAAAATTAATCCCCCAACAGTTTTAATGGGAGCCAAAATAGTCTTCACTAGAGACTATTCCAATCCAAATTAAAAGAAATTAGGGACTAAAATACTATTTGGACTAAAATAGCCCCTTAGAAAGAATCAGGGACCATTTTTACACTTTTCTTAAACTTTAATTATATATATTTTTTATTATGGTTGGAGAGTTGTACTAATATGAGGAGAAAGAATACAATATCCTATAGGACCATTAAACAGACAATGTCCATTATCCATATAAAATGGTTGGTAATTATACACACCGTCTTTTTGGTAGAATTCTCAGTAACTTAATTGGTTGAATGATTAAACTTATGGCACAGACATACCTTTTCAAGCTTTTTTAATGCTTTCCATCACTTTTAGTGAGATTTATTTACAGGATGTCTTCTTTAATTTTGCATTCGCGACCTCTTAGCCTTTTTTCATTTCAAGTGTATACAAAGCTTGCATTTAAATGTGAGTACTCATTTCACTTTTATAGTAGTTAGGTACCCAAATCTTTGATGAGTAAACTGCCAAATAGTCTTCACTCTTTGGGTCATTTTAGCCCGAGTTTATAAAAGTGCTAAATTAGTCCCCCAACTGTTTTAAATGGAGCCAAAGTAGTCTTCACTAGAGACTATTCCAACCCAAATTAAAAGAAACTAGGGACTAAATTAACATTTTTATAAAATTCTGGGACTAAAATGGGCCCTTGCAAAGAATTAGGGACCATTTTTACACTTTTCTAAAACTTTAATTATATTCTTTCTGATTATGGTTGAAGCCTTACCTTCTGAACATTGCTTATCTCTATATATCGCTGCAAACCAACAAAGAAGAAATTTTGAAAACAGAAGTTAAGCATTTTCTTTGCACAGCTATCAAAAGTCTCGGATGCTGTATCTGTTGGTCAAGAACTATCAGTAATGTGCATCGGTCAAGATGTGCGTGGCAACATTAAATTATCTTTGAAGGCCACTCTTCCTAAGCGTGGAGCTGAAAAAAAGAATGTGGAAAATATCAGTCCTGTTTCTTCAGATAAACAAGCTGTTAATTATTGGCCTACCCTAGATGATGTACCAATTGGAGAAGAAAACTCGAAAATTTCAATTCTCAGAACTGAAGTTGAAGGTGAAATCGAAGGCGAAAATGTGCAAAATCCTGCATGTTTGAGGCCATCTGTGGTTGTCCGGAGTGCTGCTGAATGTGATGCTAAGGATAATGCCAACTCCCGGCACATGAATAAGAAAACTACGACAAAATCTCTTCCCAGACCTTACAAACCCGTCCCTTCGCGAAAAGAAAAAGTATCAAGTAGATCTAGAACTGGTGTTTCCTCTGAAAAAAGTATTGCAAGTTTGCTAAATGTTTCGTATGTTACAAAAGAAGAAGAATCCTTACCTCTGGATGTGTGCAAAACTAAATTGTCGAGCGTAACCAATGTTAATGTTAGTTCATTAAAATTAGGAGATAGATTTACAGCAAAGATATACCAGATACGTGCACATGGATTAGTACTTGAACTTGCCGGAGGTGTGCGGGGAATGTACAAATTTGAGGTAATTTGTAAACTTTTAACATTTTATTCAGAATGCTGCTTAAAGATTTCTGCATTCTTGTAGTTAATTGTGCTTCAGTCGTTCCTGCATTTTTCTTTGTACATACCAGCATGCCACACATTGTTATGCATTTACATATCTAACACCTAAACTTTCATATATACATGCTTAGCACACTATTTTTAACATCACATAAAAAATACAACTATTGTTAACATTTTAAAACTGAAATACACCTTTTCACGCATAGGTTTATGACACCAAAGCGTTATAAATTTAAGTATTGCACTCTAGGTGATAGGTATGTAAATCCATGAGAATTGTGTGGTATGTATATAAATTTTCTTTTGTATATGTGTATTTGACTTTTAAAAATTTAGTAAAGTATTTTTGATGCGATGATAAAAACTTGAGTGTTATGAACCTAAATATTAAAATTTAGGTGTTAGATATGTAAATATACTAAAACTTGTGTGGTATGTATGTAAATACCCCTAATAATTTTAGTCAGCGGTCATAACTTTGCTGGCAGCTAACACTCCTGGTTTTTGGCTTGTAGGTAAATGGTAGAAAAGATTTTGAAGCAGGAAAAGAACTTCACGTTCAGTGCACCAGCTTCTCAGCTAAGGGAATTCCTGTTTTTTCATTGTTGGAGGACAAGTAATTCGATAAAATATGTCAAAATTGTCTCTTGACTTTTTTGTCAGATGCCTTTATAGTCCCAAGAATCTATAAAAGTATCAATTTAGTCCGCCCTCTTTTAATTAGCGCTAAATAGTTTTCTCATAAGACTATTTCAATCCATATTAAAGAAGTCTAGAGATTAATCCAATACTTTTATAGACTCAGAGACTAAAATGGCCTCATGTAAATAGTCATGGGACTATTTTTACATTTTACTCCCAAGTAATTCTGAAGAGTAAATCCATCTTTTGACTAACTCCACAAGAACTATCAACTTTGCTTTGAAGATTTATGAGAGCTGGCTCTATGTTGGTGGTGAAGTGCTGAGTTCTTTCCTGCTATCTGAATGCAAGTAGAATTTCCTGTATAACTAAGCCTTCTGAACAGGAAAGGAGAAGCTGTGATCGTCTTTTTTAATTTGTAAATCAATGGTTTTAGATCTTGTTTTCCCCCTTGAAATGTAATTTTTTCTTTTTCTGGTTTAACTCTGTAAGATTGATCTTTTAATAGAGGCATGTGGAATGATTAGTTCAGCTTTTTATTCTTAATAAAATTTTTGTATTGCATAGATAAAAAAACTTATTTTATGCTTGATTTTTTATTGTCGATGATTTAAATTTAGGTCTGTTTAGCTGTTGAAAAAATAATCTGATGTTCAAAAAGCTTCGGTGGCTCTACAATTTTTTTTTTTTTAAGAAGTCAGACCGTGGCTAGAAAGTTGCCACCGCACTGGCCAGAACCTGTGGTAAAATGCAGATTTCAGCGGTAGCTTTTTGAAAAAACAGTCTAAACGTAATTTATCCAAACAGACAAAACTGCGATGTGGTGCCGCATCGCCACCGCACAGCACCCCAAGCGAACCCTTGTGCTAAGCATATTGAGGAATGATGCTATCTAGGCTTTATTGTGTCCACTCAAACTTCTAGGAATGATTTTCCATCAACATGCATTTTGTAATTTATTATTATTATTATTGTTATCGTTATTATTATTACCATTACTCTTGATGTGGCACATTATTATGGATCAAGGATGGAGCCTACAAGTACAAGAAGATGGACGTACTATTGGAGCTCGGTTTAGGAGAGCTGCTTTACATAAAAAGCCTCCATTGATCGGTAGCCTGTCTAAAAGGAAGATTTTGAAGATATTTTGAAGATAATGAAGGTATCATTTTATGTTTATTTTAATTTATACATGATGTCAAGTATTTTGTTTCTGATTGTACGCAATTGATTGTGATAGCTTGAGCTTTTTAGGTGTTTTATATCATTTAGAAATGGGCAATCACAAAAGGTGGTTGAATTTAATAATTAATTGATTGATTGATTAAATTGATACAAGGTCAGCCATAGGTGGTTACCCATGGACGCAGCCCCATTTTCCATCCCGTTTCATTTGAAGTGAAGATGTGCCTCTTAAATTGTGTGGTGGTTGTAAGTATTAAAAGCCCTAGTTTTCTATGGAAGAAAAGCAATGTTGCTTTGAAGAAATGTTGGAATGAATTACATTTGTTTTAGGTTAGTTTAGTGGTGGAGTGACCAAGGAAGAATTTAGTGTTCCTCCCTCCCTAATCACTTAGGTGAGTTATTAGGATTTACCAGTGTTTCTTTTATTTTTGTGTAATTTACTCTGTGTTTTTCTTTTTCTTTTCTAAGAAGTTTATGGTACTCTCTAAATTATGTGCTGTGAAATTACCTAAAGCCATCTCCCAAAAATTTCCATCCAATTTTCGACTCAATGAGTCGGCAATATTATAGGATTTCTTCGATCTAGTCTCTGTCCAGCGAATATTATGGTTCCTTAAACTCCAAAAAAAAGATCTCTAAACATTACCCAGTGTTGTTAACCTCAGTTTTTACCTAATTTCAATTTCTCAAAAATTTTCCACTGTAACATGAACTTTTTTAAATCCACTACATGTTTTGGATGGTTTTCAGTCCAGAAACTGTTTTATGTGGACCTACTTATAAAGAACCATCCAAATCAAAATAATTACTTACCCAAAATTTTTAAAATTTCAGATTAAAACTAGGCTTTTATTTGCTTACATTTGAATGCAAGATCAAATCATTTGGAGCTTACTTCCTATAAGTATACTATTGCATTTTGTTTAGAGGCTGATTCCGTTGTACAAATGTTTAAATTAATTTCAAGAAAAATACCTGGAGAACTCCACAATTATAACTTTTTAGATCCAAATTAGACTTCCTCAACTTCAATCCACATTTAATTTCATGATATTTGTTTGCTGTGGAGAAAGTTCGTTAAGGGTTGAAATTAAAGATCCTATTATTGATAGTAATCCAGGATCTTCTTTCTTGGCCATCACTACCTCAATGTATCCAACTCCACTATTCATTTGCCTGAGTATTACTCCTTACACTCTTCTACCATCTTAGAAGAACCCAATTAGTTGTTGATTGATTATATTGATCACTTATAAACAATCTCTTGATATATATATATAAGCAAGATTCTTTCAAAGGTGAAGTTGTAACTTAGAATAAATCTAGTTGACCTGACCATGCTTTCATTAACTTTCTTTAAATGTTGGGTAAGAGCCATCTATGGCTCCTACCTTATCCAGTTTAGCTTCAATTGACACTATAGAGGGCTTCATATGTTTCTTGTGTATCTTTCATATTATATGTATTACATTGCTAAGTTTCACTTTATATGCTCATTTATGTATGATGACTTTATTTAGTATCCAAATAATGTTTTTATATAGAAAACTCAAAGTTGAGTGAAATTAATGATCCTTAGATGTTATATATGCTATTATATTCATCACATCCACCTACTATATCTTGGGAGGACTTACATCCAATCGCATACTTCTTAAACACTGTTCAAGAATTTTATTCAAGCTCATGGCTACTTTATGTTGATGTTGAGTTTGAAGGAACATTCTCCTAATATAAATTTGATGCATGGTACAATAGTTTTTTAATTTTTTAGAGTGATACTTCCCATTTTCATATAACGAGCACTTAATTTTACTTGAATATCATTTTTAACTAAGCTCGTCTACTTCGCACAATTGGTTAACATGTTAAATTTATTTTTAGGAAAATAAATATAAATGCCTCATACATCAAAGCTTTTGTATCTATGCTCTCTCCCATTCTTTAGAGGTTATAAAGTATTTTTATTTGTCAATGACAATATCCTCATAAATTGTGGATTTAATAAATCTCAAACTAATAATTTTACTCATTGAGTAGAAAATCTTATCTTTCTCGTTCAGATAACCTAACATTGGATACTATAAATTTGGTTATTGTTGCACTAGTTGCGGATGCCTTCATTTCTATATTAGCGTTGTTACAAGGGGAAAAAATTTGCGTACGTCAACCGTACACAAGAGTTGCGTACGTAAAAAGATACACGGGGGTTACACGAGAGTTACAAGCGGATTATAACCCCCTTGTAACTCCCGTTTAACTCCCGTGCAACCTCCCTGTAATCTTGTAATCCCTGTAATGGATGCAATAGAAGCGCGGTTACAAATGAGTTTCACGGGAGGTACAAGGAGGTTATAGCATGCTTGTAACCCTCTTGTAGCCCCCGTATAACCCCCGTGTAATTTATTACGTACGCAGCTCTGCATATGGTTGACGTACGCAATTTTTTTTCGTTACAAGAAGTGTATGTTTTATTTTCTTAATCATCGCAAAAAATATAACTTCTCTATCCAATAATTAATGTTTAATGTGCATAACTTCCTTTAGTGGCAAGCTATTAGATAGGCATCAAGTTTCTTAGGTTGTGAATGTGCTTAACTTTGTTTATCTTCTATGTGCTGTCATTTCCTGCCTTGATCATTATATCTCCAACATTTATAACATTTGGGGAATCTTCATTAGCAATAACACTTTGCCATAAACCCCTTGTCCATTAATCTGTCTTTGAATCTTTCTTTAAACAAGAATGGAAATATTGTCAATCTTTTATATCTTTATGTCCATTAATTTGTCTTTTAACCCTGTTGGATAGTTCAATTATCTTGTAATTGATCCAAACTCATTGATGCAATTACCTATCAAATCTATCCCTAACATTATCATGAGATAGACAAATTAGTGCAAATGTATATATCTTATTAAATGTACTTGTATAAAGTGCCTTCATGATACATATTATAGTGAACTTATTGAGGATGTTATAAGTGACATCCATACCAAAGGATATGATGATTATTGCTTTGATTCACTAATTTGTATTAAAAGCCTTCCTACTTTATAATGCTTTCAATTAATATAGAATAACAAAAGTGAGTATACAATACCCTAAATCCTAAAACTATTACATATCTCACACGTAAACTTTCATATTTACAGACATAACACTTTATCTATATATGAAAATGTCGGTTTGATCGTTAAAAAGTGTAATCAGTATTATTTTTGATGTGATAGGAAAGAGTTGGGTGCTATACATTTAAGAATGAAAGTTATTAATACATTCTTAGAAGATTTCCGAACACAATTGAAAGGTCAAACAAATGCTGACACTAACAAGCCTATACTCGAATTGAACGTCTCAGCAAGACAAATCCAACGAGCCTAATATCACTCAATTCCAACATCGTTAAGACCATTAAATGCCCTATAAACGCTGTCTAATCAAGGGAAGCTCTCTGGACCGTCCGATCAAAATGACTGCATTAATTGCACCCAAAATACTATAAATAGACATCTAACCCTCACATGAGGGGACACTATGCAATTATCGGGGATAATATTACTAAACCCCTCACTCAAAATACTTTTTTAGGATAAATTTGATATAATGTTTTTGACATTAACCCATAAATATTCACTAAATACTCTAAAATCGGGGATAGTATTACGTCCGTCGTTTGGATGTACAGACGACGACATAGTGGATGTCGTTAATTTGACCATGCCACTATGCAATTATCGGCACATATTTATGTTTGGACATAATATTTTCTCTACAATAGACATCTTTGTTAGGCCATGAGTTGTGACATTTACATACATACCACATAATTCTTATATATTTTCATATCTAACACCTAAACATTCATATTTACTTACATATCACTCAAATTTTGACATCACATTAAAAAAATATCACCGTTATTACATAAGTTAATGGCTCCAAAGGACTATAAGTGCATCCAACTTTGGGTGTTAGATATATAAATACACAAAATTGTGTTCCATTTTTGTAAATTTCTCAAAAATAAATAAATAAATAAATAAATTTGCATACATACCGCACAATTCCTAGATATTTACATACTTCATTTATATTTATTATATATTAGAATTATAGATGAAAATATGTATCTCACTTTTAAAAAAGTGAATATTTTTAATGTGTTGATAAAGATTTTAGTATATTATAAATATAAATATAAAAATTTAGGTGTTAGAAATGTATATATATGATTTGTAAGGAACGTGGGTAAATGATCTACATATATATATGATGAACTGTGTCCTCGACTTGTTGGTAGAGCGTCTGCTCACCATAAGTCAACTCAGGTCGAATGTTCGAATCCTCTCCAGACGAGTTGTTTCGAATCCTCTCCAGATGAGTTGTCCGCTATATTGACGTGATACTTGAATTGATTGGTTGACAGGGCCCAATCCTTAACCTAACGGCATTGCGAGTCCCGAAGTTTGGTTGGTGGCCCGTCAAACTAATCTTTTAATATATATATATATATATATATATATATATATATATATAGGGGTGTAAACAAATTGAACGAGAACAAATAGAGCTAGTGTTCGTGTTCGAAATGTTCGAACACATCACTGTTCGTGTTCGGTTCGTTTAACAAAACGAACGAAAAAAATTTGTTTGTGTTCGTCTCGTTTGTTTATCGAACGAATTGAACAAAAACTTCTTGGCAAACCGAACACGAATTGTTCTCGAACAACGAGCTTTTTTGACAGCCCTATCTTTGATAGTATATTTACTCAAAATGAAGCAAATTGATCAGGTATTCCGTACACATCAGGTAATCCATACTTTCTCAAAATGAAGTAAACTAAATAAGACGTTTAGAATTTTGTTTAAGGGTTTTTTTTTAATATATAGTATATTATATTAATTATAATATTATAATATTTATATTAATATAATCAATACTATAATATTATTATTTTTATTAATAATTTATCAAATATTATAATTTATAGAAGTTTAATTATTTAAATATGATAAATTTTTATAATGTATAATTATTTTTAAAAAATCATAAAATTTTTATATATAATTATTTTAAATTATTTTATATTTCAAACAATAAAAAATTAAATACGAACGTGTATTTGGTTCTTTTAATAAACCGAACGAAAAAAATTATTCTTGTTACATCTTGTTTTCTTATCGAACGAATCGAACACTGAACTTGTCGACAAATCGAACACGAGCTCGCGAACAATAACTTTTTTGACAGCCGTATACATATACATATACATATATACATATATATATATATATATATATATATATATATATATATATATATATATATATATATATATAATATTATTTCCGCAAGATGAAACAAGGATTCCACAGAACTGTACGGATAAGACCAGAAAACGCGGCCTGAGTTGAAGTAAAATAAGTAGACTAAAATTCGGAGCATTCCGCCACCACTCTCAGCCGTCCGCCGCCGTGGAAGTTTGTTGGCGTTCGCCGTACATAAGATTTTTGCCAAGCAGGAGTGGAAGCAGAAGAAGAAGAAGAAGATTCGAAGGGGATGGGTGTTTCGGCGCCGCACCAGTGGAAGTTCGCTCAGGTATTCGGCGAGCGGACTCCGGGGGATTTTATCGAGGATGGTTAGATTTTTCTTCTTTCTTTTCGTTTCTGAGCATTTTCATCGGTGCTTTTTATGGTAGATTACATGAAAACTTTGGTTGTTGATAATGGTGGCTAAAGTCTATATCACAAGTTGTGGGTGATGGGTTGATCATTAATGCTGGGAGTTGAGAAGAATGATTTGTGGATGAATTTCTTTCTATATAAATTCATGTAGTTATCATATATTGATGATCTCAGGAGTAACTTGGCAAGCTTTTAATAGCTTCTATATATTCATGAGGGTCCTGAGAGAAGTTCTTGAGTTTTTTCTTTTTTTCTTTTCTAAATTTATAATGAGTTTGCTGCCTTTAGTGAATGTAGATAGATTGATGAATCATTTAAAGGTCTTTGTGGAGGTGTGTTGATGGGCAATAATGATGCTCTTTGAACAAATAATATGACAACTTGCTAAAGTTAGATTTGTTCTGATTTCACTAGGATTCCTATGAGTAACTATGAGTTTGATCCAAGTGTTTATGTAGATATAAGTGGTAAAGATTACCATTGATGCAATGAAATTTCATGTCATATATTTATGATTATGTATTTTAATTTACTTACACTGGTTTCTTGATAGGAAGATTTACATAAATAACACGATTCCTATTCATATGTATTCACATATCTAACGTCTAAACTTTAACTTTTATATTTATGCCATCTTACTTATGCATGTAAAGGTGTATTTCACTTTAACATAATGGTATGTTTGATGTGATATGAAATGTTTTGGTGATATAAATGTTAAAAATAATAGCTTGGTATTAGATATGTAACTATATAGGAATTAGTTGGTATGTATGTAAATGCCCAATCTTGATAATATGTTACCTTCTTGTACCAATATGATGGAAACTTTCTGTTATATTGAACAGCAGATCTTATGAGTTCTTCTTTCCAGTTGATATCATATCTGCAATTGAGTTTGAGAGTAGAGGTGAATATCTTGCAATTGGAGATCATGGTGGTCGTATTGTACTCTTTGAAAGCACAATAGGAATTCATGTAAGTTGTTTTACTATATGTTTTATCAATTTTTTTTTTCTTTGTTGTTGTGTATCTCAGAGTTTTGTTAATTGTGCATCTATTCAAATTTCAAAGGAAGATTTACATACATACCCCACTACTCAATTTATATGTATTTGTGTATCTAACACCTAAACTTCAATTTGCCTCCTTACCTATGCATCAAAAGATGTATTTCAGTTTTTAAAAGTAAAAAAAAGTGGTATTTTTGATGTGATATGAAAGATTTGGGTCGTATAAATGTAAAAAGTAAAGTTGCAGTGTTAGAAATGTAAATACATAGGAATTGGATGGTACGTATGTAAACGCCCCAATTTCAAAGTACTTTTGTCCTTGACAATTGTGTTAGCCACATTCACGAAAAGAGCTCGAACACATGGATTATCCTACCCCAATTCATCCTAGGTACACTTATAAAACAGAGTTTCAGAGTCATGAGCCAGAGGTATATCTCTTTTAAAATTCATTCTTAATTTTATATTTCTTTCATTTCCCATATATTTAATTGACATATATCATTCTGTAGTTTGATTATTTGACGAGTTTGGAGATTGATGAGAAGCTAAGCAAGCTAAGGTGGTGTGCTGCTCCAAATAATTCTATGTTTCTTCTTTCAACAAATGACAGAACAATCAAACTGTGGAAGGTAAAAAAAGTGCTACACAAAAGGTCACAAGCATATTGGATCAATTTTCTCTTGGGCCATTTACATACATACCCCACAATTTTTATATATTTACATATCTAACTCATAAACTTTACTTCTTACATTAAGACCACCCAAATCTTTCATATCACATAAAAACTGCCACCATTTCAAATTGTAAGAAGAGAAATACACCTTTTCATGCATACGTAAGGTGGCTTGTATGTAAAAATTGAAGTATTGGCAGGTTGATATGTAAATAAGTAAGAATTGAGGGGTATGTGTGTAAAGCTTCCTTACCTCTTTTCCCACCTTTTGAACTTTGAAATGTAATACTAATTTGATTTTTGACCAGGTTTTGCCATATAAAGTGAAGGAAGTGAAGGAAATGAACCTGAATCCTCCAGTTTCTTCTGAAAATACTCTACTGGCTGAGAATAGTTACATGGCTAACCAAAATAAATCATCTATTATAAATGGTCATCGGCTTGATTGGTTGCCTAAAAGGCAAAGGAGCTTGTCTCCACCAAATTGCGGAGATCCTCTCTCAGTATGCTGATTGAAATCAGACATGTTTCTTCATGTATTTACATTAAGTACACGTCTTATATATTTTAGATAATTTTTTTTAATAGCTAATTGTTTGTTTCATCATGTTCTTTTGTGTAACATTTATTTTTATGCCATCCAAAAAATCTTCAGTTTTTCTGCCTTTCAACGGGATGAATTACCTTTTTACTGATCTTTTTACTTGATATCATAATTGGGAAAGTAAATAACTTGTCTGACATTGGATTTAGCCGAACTGAAATATTTTTTAATTCAGTTTGTCATGGTTATAAATTTTATTTGACTGGTAGCTTGTTTTGATTTGAGCGCTAGAGAAGTTCAGTATCTGCTGTGTTTTGTTCCATTAACTTGCTCCTTCACATCCGCTGCTAGCTGATGCTCAATTACTGATATATTGACCTAACTTCGCCTCTTTTTCTTTTTTCTCTTTCCATTTATGTGCCATGATGGCTCCATCCTACCAATTTTATGGATGTTAGTCCTTTTGTTCTCCTATTATGGCTAATTTTTATCCATTTCTTTTAATTTTGTTTTGATGACAAAGGGTCTGTTTGGGACGACTTTTTTATTGCGTTTCTTTTCAAACCACCACCATATCTGCATTTAGCTATTGTTTTTTTTTAATATTTTTTAGAAATTTTTGTGGTGAAAAGTTGATTTTTACAACCAAATATGCTAAAATGTGGTGGCTGTAAGAAAATTATTGTCTAATTTTTTCGGGAAAAAAATTATAATACATATAACAACTTAAAAAAAAAATTCCAACAACAGTTTTATGACTAACTTTACAAAAAATTGCAGCCTCCCCAAACGGACATTTAAGCCTTCATTTGTCTTCTATGCTATTTGATATGAAAGCGGCTTTTACAAAGATGGATATGTTGATTTACATCTATTGCCCATTATTGGGGTGCCAAAGACGATTTGCACTTGCATTATGGTAATCTTCATTGCGGGTTTCTCATATGTATCAAAATTGTGATGTGTCAATCTTTTAATTAAAATAACTAAAAAAAAACCAAATTAAACATAAGTTTATACAACTTTTTCTTTTTTTCCTGGTTTTAGTTATCCCAAGGTAATGTTTGGTCAGTTTGGTTGGTTGGGCTAAGGAAACAAGTAACAGCGCATATTTCTCCGGAATCTACACCAAGGATCTTGGAGGATCATTTATTTGACAATGTGAATTAATATTTTTCTTGCATTCTCCCATATGCTTTTGATATTTTCATACAGTCATATGATTACCTTGTAATATTCTTCTGAAGTGCCAAATTCTGTCATTTATAGTGGGATGTTTATGTTTTTTTTTTTTCTAAGAATACATTGATTGCCCTACCTCATGTTGATAACACCAAAGGTTGTGATGGTCTATGGATAATAACAGTGCCTTGTACTTTCAGATGTTTAATATGAGAGATGGACCTCACACAAGATGCTGGAGGGTATATGCACATGCGCACGATTATAAAATTAACTCGATATCAAACAATAGGTATTTTATGGTTCCAATTATTTATTTTTTTCTAGATTAGGGGTATTATATACACATCACACAATTCTTATGTATTTACATATCTTACAGTTAAACATCCATATTTATAAGCAGCACTCAAATCTTTGATATCACATCAAAAATAGTTATGTTATCACTTTTAAAAAGTGAAATACACCTTTTCATGCATTTGTTTATGTAAATATGAAAGTTTAGGTGTGAGATATGTAAATACATCAGACCTGTGTGCTATTTATGTAAATTTCCCTGTAGATTAAGCATAGGTGACATCGTGTTCTATCATAGCCAGCTCAGCTAAAGCATTTGAAACACCATTTTATTTATGTTTTGGTCAACTATTAGCTTCTTTTATCTTCTCGCTTGCAGTGATGGCGAGTCATTCATATCTGCTGATGATCTCAGAATAAATTTATGGAATTTGGAAATAAGTAATCAGTGCTTCAACATTATCAACATGAAGCCTTCGAACATGGATGATCTAATAGGTGAATAATTTGGTAATTTTAAACTTTTAGGTTTAGTTTCCAAAGAATTATCCGCTGGTTAGTAACGCATAGGGGCGAGCATTTGGTCTATTTGGATGGATCGATCTGCAGATTAGGCAAACCGATTGCAACTCAAATCCACAATCTGAAAAACTGAACCTATCAAATTTTTTATAAATCCGAATTGACCGAACTGAAATAAACCAAATTTTTTTATTGAAGTTTGATTATGAATAAACATTAAAAATTACATATCTTACATATATAATATCAATTCAATTTTATGAATCTCTATTTGTTTTAATCAAAAATTGCATATGCGACAATATTTGATTTTTTTTTTAATTTGTTTGACAGGAAATTAAAATATGGAAAGATTTACTTACGCACCACTTAATTCCTCTGTATTTATGTTTGTAACAATAGAATTTAATTGGGGAGGAAAATTTATAAATCCATTATTCACAAATAGGTTACATATATAGAGAAATCATTCCCCCCTTATTTGCAGACTCAACAAACATATCTCTCTTAAATTAGAGAAAGGAAATAAAATTCAGCAAACCCTGAAATAGTTGACTTGAGCATATCTTATTGGGGCATCAACATAAATAGCACACAATCTTATATATTTACATATCTCACACATAAACCTTCATATTTACACACATAGCACTTGAATCTTTAATATCACATAAAAAATAAAACTAGTATCACTTTTTAATAGTGAAATATACCTTTTCATGCATAGTTTTAAAGCACAAAAGTGCTGTGTATGTAAATATGAAAGTTTAGGCGTGAGATATGTAAATACACAAGAATTGTGTGCTCCTTATGTAAATTTTCCTTTTTTCTTGTGTCAGTTGCATACTCATGTATCTTCCATGCTTGCTAAAATTGGCTTCATTACATTTTTTAAATTAAGATTTTCAATCATGCAGAGGTGATAACTGCTGCTGAGTTCCATCCTACTCACTGTAACCTCCTCGCTTATGGTAGTTCAAGAGGTTTTATCCGGTTATTTGACATGAGACAATCAGCCCTATGTGACCGGAATGCAAGAATGTGAGCTTTAATTAATTTGATTACGATAGTACCAAGAAGCCTCGTTTGAATCACTAATTTTTATGTCAAAATACAGCATAAATCATCAGCCATCTTATTTTTCTTTCACTCTACACACACACACACACACATCTACATAATTACCACTTAATTCCTACGCATTTACATATCTAACACTTAAAGTTCAATTTTTACACATGTCACCTTACCTATGCATTAAAATATGTATTGCGCTTTTTAGAAGTTAAAATAGTGGTATTTGTTATGTGATGTGAAAGATTTGGGTGATATAATTGTAAAAGCTAGAGATTAGTGTTAGATATTTAAATACATATTAAACCTGAAGTTTGTTCTTACAGGTTAAAGGATCCAGAATCCCAAGGTGCTAAAACCTTTTTCACAGAGATTGTTGCTTCTATTTCTGACCTAAAGTTTGCCAAAGATGGAAGACATATTTTAAGTCGCGACTACATGTACCTAAAGGTGTTTATCTTCTATCTTGTGTTCCCTTGAATTTAATTGGTATCATAAATATTAAATGATTGGATTGCTATAATTATTTGCTTTATTGTTTCTTTTTTATTAAATTTTCATTTAATGAGCCAAAACCCTCCGTTGTGTTTGCAGTTCACTTCAACAATCTAGTATTAGTAGTCTTATGGAATTTCCATTCAATTAGTTATCTTTCCCCATTTCTACAGTTATGGGACATGCGCATGGAAGGAGCACCTGTTGCGACTTTTAAGATGCATGAGTTTCTCCGCCCTAAGGTATTTAATTTACTTTTATTTCTGGTGATCAGGTGAGTAGAAAGATGTCTTTTTGAATGAAAAGGTTGTCTTACATTTATACATTTATACTGCCCAAATCTTTTTTATCGCATAAAAAATACCATCATGTTAACGTTTAAAAAGGGAAATGCATCCTTCATGCTTAGGTTCGGTGATATGTTTGTAAAAATTGAAGTGTAGTTGCTAGATATGTAAATGCATGGTGTGTAGATCTTCCTAAAAATTAAGGCAGAATTTTGAAAATTAAAATTGAGAGACAATTTTTTTTTTCACCCATTTGTTGCCATATTAGCAAAATCAGATTGATTCAGGGATTTTCATGCATAGGATCTGGCCAACTAGTTATTTTGATGGTTTTATTGTATTCTACAAAATGCTACTATGGAAAGGCATGCTGAGATGTGTCTGATGTTTCATATCCTATAACTATAATATAGGTGAGTAAAATGTCAAAATAATCGCTCAAGTATTTATTTGTGATCATTATAATCCCAGAGTCTTTAAAAGTGTTAAATTAGTCTTCATATTCTTCTTATATAGGCTGAAATAATTCCCAAAAAAAGATTATTTTATCCCTTATTAAAAGTGTCTCGGTACTAAATTGATATTTTTTATACTCTGGGACTAAAATTACATCTACAAAAAGTCAGGGTTATTTTGACATTTTCTCAAATACAGGCTAGTCTAGTTTTGGTGGACTATATTGTTGTTTATTCAATTAAGCTTTATAATCTTAATTGGTGGCTTTTAAAATATAAGTAATTCAGATTGCTGTAGTTTTTGGCCCGAAGTTCTACCTTTAATCTTGTATTTTCCTGTAATTTTTTTTTTCAAATTTATTAATTCCTTTCAGTTCAGTGCAACTGTTCTATCTAGTTGGTTTTAATTGACAAATTTTAAATGCTTTGGTAGCTATCAGAGTTGTACAATAATGATTCAATTTTTGACAAATTTGATTGCTGCCTCAGTAGTGATGGCCATCAATTTGCTAGCGGTTCTTACAGGTTTACTAGAACTGTTAATTTGTACAATAATGTTCTTTTTTTATATTATTTGCTAATATATTTTCTTGTTTATGGTTATCAGCAATACTTTCAAAATTTTCTCACGTGGTGGACAGGAAAATGGACTTATATTGGATATTTGTAAAAATACATAGAGGTGTGCTTTTCGGCCACTTTATTTTTCTGATGAACTTTAGTACTTTACAAGCATATTTAAGCAGCTTTTTGTTATCTTTTCAAGCGTTTTAATGTTTCTCATAAAGTTCTCTTATTGGAAGATAACATCATATTTAAGTGTAATAACTCAAATATTATGGATGCATCGTGTGTTGGATTGAGGATACATATGAAGATATAATTTCTAGAGTTATGGAAGAATACCTTTAGAGTGCTGATACTAGAGTTTAACCCAAACCACGACCAAACGATAGAATTTTATTGTTGAATTCAAAGAAAATACAATGATGACTCTCAACATAGAACTACACCAACATGCAAACTATCATACGACAATGACGACTTCTCCAACATGAATAAAACTGTACAAAATAAGACAAAAAATGGTAGAAAACACAAACGGCTCTCTCAAAGAGGAAGGCAGCAGGTCTGGCTGGGAAGGAAGGGGGTGCAGTAGTGCTGGAGGGACCGGAACGGCGTAGGGCTGTTGGTAGGGTGCAGGGAAAGGTGGGCAGCAACCGGAAGATGACGATGACGGTCTGGACAGCGACCTGGAGGATGGACTGTGACCAGAAGATGACAAAGGCTGTCTGGGCAACAACCTGGAGGGTGGACAGCAACTAGAAGATTACAACGGTGGTTTGGATAGCAATTTGGAGGGTGAACAACGACTGTTGGACAGCAACCAAGGTGGACAGTGCCTGAAAGATGACGGCGGTCTGGACAGCAACTTGGAGGGTGGACATCGACCGGAAGATGACGACGGTTATCTGGACAGCAATGTGGAGGTGGTTTGGACAACCTGGAGGGTGGACAATGTCAAAAGATGACATCGGTTGTCTGGACAGCAACCTAGAGGGTGGACAATGCTCGTAAGAAGACGATAGCGGGTTGTGGCGGGGAGTGGTAACGATAAATTTCTTGGTGGGGTCGAGTTACAACTGGAGCACCACATGGACCCTTGGAGATGACACTAAATTGGACAAATTACAGCCGAAGCACTATTTCACCGTCAAATATAGCCCTCGGAAGGGAAGAACACCTCAAAGACAGCAAATTGAAATTTGGATAATAAAAAACTGAACCCAACACTAACAACAACATATTTATTTTAGGGATTAGTAAATATAATAGGTAAGGATCAGTATAAGAAAGAAATAGAAAATGAAGGGCATAGAATAGGCAAGGAGTAAAATAGGAGAATCCTAGAAAAGGAAAGGGAATAGGAGGGAAGTGAAATGGAAAGGGGTAGGGTACTGTAGTAGCTACAGTACCGCGACCCAGTAAGCTCCCACATCAAGTGTTATGTCATAAGAGCATACGGTGAGGATTTAAATGCAAAGTTTTTACCAAGTCATTAATATCTAAGGTGAGTATTACTAAAATGAAAATGCTAAGATGAGTGTTTGACGAAAAGGAAAAGGGGGCATTTCCATGCATACCACCAAATTCCTACATGTTTACATGTCTAATACACAAATGTTATTGTTTATATTTATATCATCCCAGTCTTTCATATCACATTAAAAATATCACTATTTTAACTTAAAAAAAAATGAAATACACCTTTTTATGCATAGGTAAGGTGAAATATATGTAACAATTAAAGTTTAAGCATCAGATATGCAAATACATAAGAATTGTGTGTTATGCATGTAAATCTTTCAAACGTAGAAGGTTATCTTGTGGAGTGATTATGGTAGAGGAATAATTTGAATGACCTCTACTGAATATAAATCTCTCCCAAACCCTAGATCTGAGACTCGCAAGTCAATCTCCTACATACAACATAACTCTAGACATAACAAGCTTAATTATACTTAACAATAATAATAATAGAAGACTAAATTGTCCAAGCGCACAAAAGATAAATGTGCCCGTAGGCTAGGCGCCATTGTAACATAGACACGTATAATTAAAGCTAAAAATGCTCCAATTAGATGACTATATTAAGTTAATATTGGAGCATTAAGGAGAAGTGGTAGATTGAATATAACATCGGTAGAAGTCGCGCAAAATGATTTGTGAAGGATAGCTTTAACACTTAGGCGACCAACATATCGAAATATGTATTCACTAAGTTGGCCTTAATTCGTTGGCATAAGGCAGCGATGGCCACTATTACTGATGTTATTTTTCTCTCATCAACTATCACTAGTTTTCTATGATGTTGACTTTCTCTACTGATATGATAATTTAGAGTTATGAGCTGATTTACCTGCATTGATCACCCAGGCCATCTCATTCTACTAATCCTCGAACAAGAAGAAGACTGCGCAGCTTCGCATGGAGACAGCGAGGTTCTATCATTTAATTCTGTGGCATTTGCATACATACTACACAATTCTTATGTATTTATGTATCTAAACACCTAAAAGTTCATATTTACAAGCTTACCACTCATATCACTTGCTTTTTTCTTTTTTCCAAACATTAAAAATGAATTTTTATTTTCTGAACTACTTGACAGGAAATAAGAATTCTGACTATGAAATTAGCAGTATTATTCCATGTGATATCACAGCCAAAGTGATCCACACGGCCTGGCATCCTACAGCAAATATGGTAGCCTGTGCATCTGCAAATAGTTTGTACATTTACTCTTCCTAATATATTTTCAGGTAATTTTGATTGCCTGTGCATCTACAAATTTTTTGTATATTTTACTGTTCCTTATATATTTTCAGATAATTTTGATTATTTTTTTTCTTTTTTTTCTTTTTTGCAAGATTTTAAATCCACATTGACATTGGATGGGACATTGATGGTTGCAAAGAACATTTCTCTTGCTCATCACTTGCCACTTGACTAAGCTCCAATGTTTTTGTCCTCTAAAATTGTAAGTTGGAGCTTCAAATCTCTCTTGAAATTTATTTTTTAAAAAATGGGCTTTGAGCAGCTATAGTTGTTTTTTGAAAAATTAAGTAAAATATAGTTTTGTCCAACACAAATAACTGTTGTGGGCCACTGTATCATCGCCCCAAACGCACTTTACGAGTCTGTTTGGAGCAACTTTAGCTGTTTAAAGAAGCAACTGTGAAGTTAATGCAGAAGAAATTATTTTTCAAAATGTTGCATTGGCTATTACAAATTTGTTTTATTTTTGAAAAATTAGATCACAGCTTTGTAGCAGCTACCACACTTTAACAGCTCGCTCAGAATATCAGCTACAAAAAAATTTTAAAAAACAACAAGAAAATAATTTATAAAACAGAACTATGGTGCCAACTTAAAAACAAAGTAGACAGAAAATTATCCCAAACAGATCTTAAATCCATTAATGATAAAGACGGCGACGAAACATTCCATATAAACATTTTTATAAGAAATTTCTTACATGGTACTATTTAGCAAAGGGCGTGCCTCAATGCCTTCCTCTCTTGAAATCTTGGCACTCTTCTTTCGTCCATCTGAAAATGATTTAATAAATATTAGGAAAATTTACGTAGATACCACCAAATTCCTATATATTTACATATCTATCATTTAAATTTTACTCTTTACATTTATACCACCGATATCTTTCGTATCACATTAAAAATACCATCACTTTACATTTAAAAAATGAAATACACCTTTTCATACATAGGTAAGGTGACATGCATTTAAAAATTGAAGTTTGGACGTTAAAGATATATGTAAGTTGATGGAGAAGACTATCTTTATTGTCATTCAATGATTGAAATGGGCTGGCTCAAACTGAGTCATTTGGATCCATTTCAGCTCGAAATCGGTTTGATCCGGCTCAAATTTAGTTATGTGGATCTGTAATAGATATATAATCTTTATAAAGAAAAAGTACAACAAGCCGATCTTGAGTCGGTTCGAACCGATTCATGCATGATTCAAAATCAGCTTGAAAACAAATCGATCCAACATTTCAGCACATAGATCGGCTCATTCTTTTCTTAATTCCGAGCCAAAATTCGAATCGATTATAGAGCGATTAATGGTCTTCAAGCTAAATTCACAGCTCTATATGTCATAAGTTTTCTATTAATACACCTGATAGATTACTTCTTCTTCTCTAGCTTTCTTGCCTTCTCTCCTCAGACTGCATCCTTCTCCTTTTTCCCTCTGCTGAAACCTTGGAAAATGCGCCCACTGCAATTTGTAAAAATTTAATTATGAGGGACATTTACAAATATACCACATAATTCTTTTGTATTTACATATCTAACCTATCTAAAATACCTGTATTATTGACTTACTTTGGGTGCTATATATGTAAATGAATAAAAATTGTGTGGTACGTATGTAATTATAATAATAAAATAATTTTAATTAAATTTTCTTTTTTGCCTTAATGATTAAATAATTTAATTTGCAGATTAGATTAAGAAATTATAATTTGTTTTAGTTAATATTTGGTGAGACTCACATTCTTTGCTGCGGTGCTGAAGGCTTCCTTGTGGGTGATGCTTGGATCTCTAGCTTTTATCCTTTGTATCTCTTCCCTGCATTTTAAGTTATTACTAATAAATAACGCGTAATTTTTTAGCAAAAAATTTTCAAAACTTCGTAAAATTATGTGCGCGTGCACGTGCACCTGTGTGTGCGTGTTGTGCCACCAGCCGTGACCTCTTAGTAGAGTATATATATATATATATATATATATATATATATATATATATATATATATATATATATATATATAATGTTTTTTAAGTTCATTGTTCTTATTAACATGATTACTGAAATAAATCGAAGACATTAATTGTCATAATATGATGTAATTCTTTCGGATATGGTGTAGAAGAATTACTTAAAAAATCCGTTTTCTTAATAGTGTCGAATATGGTGTATTATTGAATATCAAGTGAAGAAATACAAATTCCGTTTTCTTAATAGTTCTGTTGCTATTTTTTTTATGAGATTTAAAGTTGAAATATATTTAAATAAAATCATAAAATCAATGGTATAAATTAATAATGTAAGAAAATAAAATAAAATATAAGCAAAAAGATCTTAAATTAATTTATTATTTAAGCAAATGAGGAAATTGGCTTACTTGATAAATCGATTGTAAGCTGAGGGAGCTCTCTGCCTTTTCTCTGGTGCTGCAAAATAAAATAAAATTTTAATATATATATTTATTTTAAATATAATATTTGTAAATATTATAAATTAAATATTTTTTTAATTTATTTAAATATCTGCTCACACACGTTTGTTGATGGTGATGATTGTTGGAGGAGGAGAAGAACCTTCTGTTGCTACGAACTGATCAGCTTCTTCTTCTCCATCATAGCCGTTGATTTTGTCCACAGCCTCTCCATTAATTACTTGCTGTATTTCCTGGTAATCTCATTTAAGATTAATCAGCAATAATACAAATACCATAAACCTAACTTTTAGTTTATCATATTTATCCTTGCCAATTTTTTTTTTATTTATCATGTAATGTATATAGATCTTTTCTGATGTTCAAAATATTGTGGTAGTTATTACAAATTTTTTTTTTCTTTCTGAAAAAGTCAGACTGTAGTTAGAAAGTTACCACCGCACTTAATCAGGACCGTTAGACAGTTTTTTGAAAAGCTTTTCAAAATATAGTTTACCTAAACAGACAAAACTATAACGCGTTATGGTTTACCTAAACCGTAACGCCTCCCTAAACGGATCACATTTAGTAAATCCAAATTTAAACAGACGGAAGACGATAAATTTGATTTAATAGAGCCTTGGATTTAATTTTCCTTTTTTGGGTGTTTGGTTGGATTTAGCTTAAATCTGTCTAAATACTATTAAAACTATGTTACGAAAACACCCTTTTAAAAATAGAAAATAACTCATTTAAGTAATTTTATTTTATTATAACATAATAATAATAACAATTTTTGAAATTACAAAAAATATCGAAAGAGGTCCGAAGTGCAAACACATGATAAAACTTTCACTATTGTTGTTTGCAGTACAATACAATTGGTTTATATTCTGAATAAGGGGTATTTACATACATACTCCTTATATATTTACATATTTCACACCTAAACCTTCATATTTACACGCGTGCCCCTCAAATATTTGATATCAAATAAAAAATAGCATTATTATCCCTTTATAAAAGTGAAATATACCTTCTCATGAGTTTAAAACACTGAAATGCTATATATGTAAATATAAAAATATAAGTATGAGATATGTAAATACGTAAAAATTTTGTGCTGCGTATGTAAATTTCCCTTTGAATAAATATATTTTGATCACATTATGCAAAAGGATAGGGCTTTGATGCAATTTTCCAAAAAAAAAAGAAAAAAAAAGTATATTTTGAATTGTTAACTAATTTTTAAATATTGTTAGATTTGTAAATAATAATTTAGTCATGGGGGCTCTGATGCAAATATTTTCTCTAAAAAAACTAAAAAAATAAATTACAGTTCTCACCAGGCTAACTGATAGCAAGCCAGTACAGTGACCGCATTTCACTGTCACCACCTTCAGCAAGCTGCTGCATGGAACGCTCACCTGCATCCATGTAAAAATATATATTACTTTTATACCCAAAAGTATGGGTTTGTAAGCAAAATAATGAATTATTCTTGCAAATACTTTTACCAGCAAGAAGGTGGTGCAGAAGCTGCACTGAACATATCCAAGTTGACATGGGAGGTCTGAGAATGGACTGTTGCAGGTACTCATGGAGGAGATGAGCTTGGAAGCTGAGGGTGGAGGGGATGAAGAAGGAGAGGTGAACTCTGTAATAAAATTTTCAGTTTGGAGGTTAGATATATAAATATGCAGATGATAAGAGATGAATACAACTGACTTGAGCTTATATTTTCAGTATTGGATGGGGATGGCAGTGAGGTAGATTTTTATGTACTGCTTTACTAATGGCAATGGTGGATATAAATAGGAGTGATGTTGAGTTGAGTTTGAATGAGTTAATTGAACTCAGTATGGAAGATTTCGATTTTGAGTTGAGTTGAATCTTCGTGATAAAACATAACTGATCGAATCAAAATTTAGTTCGGTTTAAACGGTTTGATTATGAACAACTTAAAATTTAATTGTTTGTCGAAGTTTGATTTAGAAAAAACATTAAGTATTACATATCTTAAATGTATACTATGAATTTAGTTTCATGAATCTTCTATTTATTTTAATCAAATGTATATTAATATATTTTTTTAAAAAAAATATTGAAATACATCTTTGAAACTGAACTGGATGAACCAGAATTATTGGTTCTGCTCAGTTTTCGATTTTGACCAAATAATATACGCTCCCACCCTCATCTATTTTTGACCAAAGATGTAGCAAGAGAAGCTACTCATGATCATTGGCTTATTTGTCCTTTTATCGCATAGGAGCATTGATGATTATACAAATAATACATTGGTCAACTTTATCTATCCATATATCTATGTTTATATATGAGTAATTTTAGAATTCAATACCAATTACATATATATCATAATGGTTCAATCATATTTAATTTGCCTACCTACTTTCACTGCACGATTTATGCTTATTAAGGGAAGATTCGACGCTAAACGAGATTAGCATTGAATCTGAATTTTTCTTGTTGTTAAAATCAGAGGCGGTAAATTTATTAGCGTCGAAAATGTCCGAGGTTATAAGCGTTAGACTTAGCATCCGTAAATTTCATCATTAACAAGTTGCGTCATATCAATGGCCGACACAAAAATAGTGGGGCTTTTTAACATGTACTTGCATGAAATACATATATACACAGTATAAAAAAGATATGCCGCGCACCCCTTGGTTGGCATCCTTGGTATAAGACCTCTCTAGTCGGGGGTTCGAATCCCCTTTGACACTATTAGCCTTAAGAATTTGGTACTCGAATTGTTAGACATATTAGAGGTGGCTGGAGGCTCGTATAATAGCCTCTGGCCATTCATCTAAAAAGAAAAAAAATAGTATAAAAAGATGCATATCTCTCTCTCTCTTCTCTCTATCTACCTCTATCTCTATCTCTGAGCTATTAATAACATTGCTAGAAGTCTGTGAGGAAACAACATGGCTGGTTTGTGAAGAGACTGACCATTATCTGTAGCTTTCTCCTTTCTAAATCTCCATCTATTTCCCCCTCTGCCATGACTGAAGGAAGCAGCTATATGACCTCTCTCTCTTCATGTCCTAACGACAGAGACATGCACTGATGACTTAAATAATTGAACAAAATGCCCACTTTGAAACATGGATGTTTCTAGGAAGCTTATTGAATAAGGAAAAAAAAGTCAATTTGTCATACAAAAGTACTCATTTCTAAATCTAAATTTTACATTTGTCTCTTCTCCCCTACAAAAAGTTGCATCACTTATTAATTAGACTTCTACTTTCCTTGAATTGAATGGAATTTAATGCATGGAATCCAAACCAAGCCTTATAATGTACATGCAAGCATCTTTTCGGAAGATCTCATAAATATCATGCATACATACCACTGAATTCCTATGTATTTACATATCTAACACTCGAAAACGATGCTTTTTTACATTTATACCGCACCCGTATCTTTCATACCACATCAAAAATATCCCCATTTTACCTCTTCATGCTTGGTTAAGATGATACATGTGTAAAAATAAAAGTTTAGGTGTTGGATATGTGTGTAAATACCATAAGAATTGAATGGTATGTATGTAAATCATTAAATTTTTTTATTGCAGTCTTGCCCCAAGTAACGTTTTGTCCATGGCAAGTATTTAAAAAGGCACCTACTTCCTTTCTATAAGTATATGCATGCATTTAAACGTGGTCGTATTCATACAGTACAGCTTCTCCTGCAGGTCATTAATGGATTTTCCCATCTATATTCCTAAATGGAGCACTGTTCAAGATGGCTTATTGAGTTGCTCACAAGACTACTGTCCCCACGTGTGCGCAGATCCCACGTGCCATCTGCAATTGGCTAACACGTGTGCATGAACATGCAAGTCATGTACGTGCGTCCATTGTTATCATATTAGTGATATGACCTCTAAAACTTAGCTGCTGATTTGTATTTTTGGAAAATTATAATCAATGTGAGGAGGGTCAAACGGGGTAAATATTGCTTTTAGTTTCCACACAAATTATTGTGTAGGGACTTACTTTCCATCTCAGTCTCTCTGATTGATTTCGATGAGAAGTAATACTCACCGGAATCAATTTTAAGTGTATGCACAAATATGATCATATCCTTAAATATAGACTTTTTGTGTATATTGAACGAAAACTAAGTTGTTAAACTGACCTCACATGCTGAAATGGCTGAAGCGAACCTACATGCCGATGTCTAACTAATTTCATCTCTTCCATGAAGGTGACCTAGCCTATGGAGAGAGAGAGCTACTATAGATGGTCATTTACCAGCAAGGATGTGGGTTCATCATTCTTTAAAAGCGCCACCTAACATCAATGCACGATTATGTCATCAAGATATAATGGATGAGTGTCATATTTTACTAAATGCATTTTCTATTATTTTGTTCTTTTTATATAAAAGGGAAGTCAAGAAGAGAGGAGAGGATCTGGATCTTTTCTCGATGTCTCACACACTCTCTCAAAAACATTATAATATGAAAAACCTTCAATGAGCCATTTTTTAGGCTTCTTGGAAGTTCAAGTTCAATGCACAATCTGAAGACCATCTCTATCTTCTACCTCTCTTCTCGAAACATAAGATCTTTACCGAATTATATGTACTCAAGAACGATACACGACCCTATAATGTACTAAAAGAGTTCAACATTGAGCTTTTGATAGATAAATTTGATTATCCAAATCAAATTACTTCTAACAAAATTATATACCAAAACCATTGGTATAAAATAGTTGGAAGATTTGCATACATAACAATGAATTCCTATGTATTTCTCTAACATCAAAACTTTCATTTTTACATGCAAGTCATCTTATCTACGTATGAAAAAGTATATTTGTCTTTTAGAAGTTAAAATAGTAGTATTTTTTAGGTGATATGGAAGACTTTGGTGGCATAAATGCGAAAAGCAATTTATGTATTAGATATGTAACAACATACGGGTGATATGCATGTAAATGCCCCAAAATAATTGGTTTAATTCAGACTGCCATTAATGCTTACCTGCTCAAGCCTAGCGACTTTAATAGTCCGTTTATCATCCATCATATCTAGTGAAATTATGGTTAAAAACAATACAATAGCTATTTTGGCTCAAATGTGGTTATGAAGGCAACATGATTTATATACTCACTAGATTAAGATACCAAAAATTCCTTTATACAAACCCATAAATATATATAATTGGGCAATGTAAAAACACTTCATTGAACTGATTTTTGCTCTTATACTCCAGTCAACTTTTATGCTCTTTCAACTATGTCGAATATAAGAATATCAATCTGATGACAACCAATCTATCCAAGCTATATCAACATTGAAGGTCATTTCCAACACAATATTTGACTTCATATATGTAGAAGGCATTCCAATAATTTTTCATTCCGAGAAATTATTGCATCGGGAGTCCTAATGCAGGCATCAAGAGTCCTGATGCAATTTTGTATCAGGACTTCAATCAGGGTCTACCACGTGTACAGGCAGACCCCCAATTTAATACATGGGTGGGCCTATTTGTACACGTGGCTGATTGGAATCCTGATGAAAATCTGCATCAGAAGTCCCGATGCAATAATTTTTCATTCTAATATCAGTGATTGGTGGGCTGAAAAGGGTGTAAAATAATTCATAGCACAGATGCATAGAGAATTTCAAGAGAGTGTTATTTGCAATCGAGCTAAGAATGCAATTTGAAAACTTACTTAACATCCAATCCTCCTTGCATTTATTGAAGGAAGAACAAATAATCCGCTTGCGCAAGGCTGTAAACACTTCTCAATAATTGCTAATTGAGCCCGGCCTAACTTCTTGCATCAACTTGTAAACTTTTTTTGCAATTAAGCCCTTTTCAATGGCCTGTTGCCAGAACAGTTCTAGCATGTCACTTCTATCAGCAAAAGAAGCACAAATGCATTTATAAACCTTTGATGTTATCATGAGCTTGTTCTTAAGCATAGTATTCAAAATTTCAGAGGCTGCTATTGGCTTTCCAGCACTCAAGTATGAATACGACAGAAAAGTGTATACGATACTGTCTCCTGGAATGCCATTAACTTGCATATTTACATAAATTTTTTGAGCGTAATCTACCAAACCTCGTTTACAAAGTCTACGAATTAATGATCTGTATATGGACTTATCAGCAAAAAACCCTCTTTTCATTATATCATCAGGTATGCTGAGCACTTCCTCGAGGTTATTTTGATTGCAGTAACCATCAACAAGCCATGAGAATGTGCTATAATTTGGTGAGATTCCTGAATAAAAAAAACCGAGGAGAGCAATAGGTTGATGCTGCCCAAAAGAGAGATATGCACTAAAGATAAAAAACCAAAGGGGTATTTACATACATACCCCGCAATTTCTACTTGTTTATATATCGAACACCACAACTCTATTTTTTTATATTTATACCACTCAAATATTTCACATCACATCAAAAATACTAATATAATGATTTTTTTACATACATCCAAATACCACTATATATATATATATATATCACATCTAAAATATCACTACTAGAAGGTTAAAAAGGTGAAACCTTATGCATAGATAAGATGACATATATGTAAAAATTGAAGTTTAGGTGTCAGATATGTAAATACGTGAGAATTGAGGGTAAATATGTAAACCTTCATTTTATTTAATACATAGATAATGGGAAAAAATTTAACAAAAAAGAGGCTACCTAGCCCATTGAAACGCTTGGACCTTTTAGGCCTATTTTGTTGTTTTGTTCATTGAAAACCCAGTCCAAATACTTAAAACTCAGTTTCAGTTTCAGTTTCAATTTCAATCTCATCAAAAAATTTAAATTTTGATAGTTTGTATTGTTTCGTTGATATCAGGATTCAGTTTTGATGGCTTAGACTAAATTTTATTAATAAATATTGTAAGAAAACCTATTTAAGATACTAAACAAACAGAATTATATAATTAAAGGTCTAGTTACAACACATGAAATTTGATAAGAGCTTCAAAGATAGAATTGTAATAGAATTGAACAATCAGTTAAGAATTTTAGCAAAGGTAAATCTAAACCTTATGAGTTTCTGCTGAAACACCTTGAGTTTCATTCAAAACATAATCTAAATTCAAGTTTCGACTAAAACTCGTTAATCTAGCCTAAAACCAAAATATTAAACAAATGAGAAATAATCGAAAATGATTGCAAGACCAAATGCAAGGAAAGATACGCCTGAGATAGGATCCTGGGAAAGAAACCATGCTGCAATGGATGAATATGAAGTGGAAATATTAAAGGATGAGCACTCTTTTAATATTAAAGTAAAACATTATAAATCTTATATAATACACAAATGTTTTTTTGCTTCTAATAAATGTTACCCAACATTTTAAAAAGCGAATGAGCGAAGCAAAGCTTTTGAACGCCACATAAAATGAAGTGCAAGTTTCAGCATTTTAATTTTAAATATTTAAATATATTAAAATATATTATGATAAAATAAATTTTAAAAATTAAAAATAAAAAAAAAATTTCATGCCTGACGATATACAACTTAAAACAAGAAAATGAAATCACATTAGCTTTGAAGTGATTATGTAATAGCTATTTATATTAAATAATATTATTATAATAAATAAGCATTATAAAAAAGCTTAAAATGAAATTAAGTTAAAAATAAAGAATATATGATGCCAAGAAAAAAAATAAGAGCATCAAATTATAGGTGTGGTTAACTACAAGTGGAGGAGACTAACAAAACATACGTGTTACAATTGGATGAATGGAGAAGAGAATAAGATTAAAAACCTAAAAGAAAAGCAACAAATAGGTGGCAATGCTCAAGGCTTTTTTCTTAAGGATAGAAACTGAATCGCATATATTATATATTAAAAGGGGCACAACGCCAATTTAGAGAGAGCTTTAAATGGGACAATTCTTTGATACAATAGACAAATGACATTCAAAGATTTATTTTCTAAGAAATAAAAGTTTAGTGAAGTAGGAGTTGCCTCAATGATAGAAGTGGAGGTCCGAGCCACCAAGGCAAGGCTTAGTTCAAAAGGATGCATTTAGAAATGGCAATGCAAAAAGTAGATGAGAGAAGAGAGTTTAGATTGGATTAGCTGAGAGAAGAAAGAGATAACACAAAAGAAACGATGGTATTGAACTGACATGAAGCTTTTGTATTCGAAAAGAGGAGCTTGGGATAGATATTTATTTTTATTCTTGACCTTTTTTGTGTTCATTTCTTTCCATTTGAAAAGCATAAAATGTTGAATTACGTTGTCAAAATTCAATAAAAAAGAAGCTTAAAGCTTTCCACGCTTCAGAGCATATCATGAAGCATATCTCATACAAGAAAGCTTACACTTCATACCACAAACACTTTGATGTTCATAGTTTAAGAGCGTTTTGGAACCGCTTTGCTTCAAAGTGCATTTTTGTGCTTTGAAGTGAGCTTTTTGAAATATTACTGCTACCTAATGCTGAGAAATTCAAATCTTTAAAAAATGTGTTGTGTTGGGTGTACTCATCTTTATGAATCATTTCCAAATACACCATTTCAATAAATTTGATGTGTATGCTAATTTTAAAGAGAAAATTAAAGAGTGAAGGGAAGACAATGGCAACAATGACGATGATGATGATCTTGACAACGATGCTCATGAGAAACAAATTATAGTATCATTGCAGAATCATTTCATACATGAGTTGTTAAAGCAAGGAGTAGGCTAACAAAGAGTAGATTAAGAATGTGTGTTTGTTTTACTAGCACTAGTAGTTTAAATAAGCAATTTGAGGGATCAAACTAATAGCAATTTCATTTCAATTATTTTGTAAAGTTTACACCGTTCAATGTATAGGCTTCTTAAAATTAATTTATTATATAAGGAAACTCCTCTTAATAACACAAAATTCAAGTTAAAATAATTAATTATTTAGTGCAATGTGCTAACTTTAATTCATAATTGCTTAGCTTTTAATTAAGAATATTCTGCTAATTGGCATGTATGAAGTGCGACAATGTTTTTAGAAAAATTAAATGACTATAATTTTAGACAAGGTTAATTTGATTGGTTGAAGAACTTCATTGTGCAGCCCCGCACTCTTAAGGCAAACCATTCATGATGTAAAATAAAAGGGCCAAAAAGTTGAACGGTAAATAAAAAATTTAGTATTTTTCCATGATAATTTACTAAATTTTTAGGCATCATGTCATCTTATTATTCTTTTTATAATATGAATTATTCGCTGTTACAGAAAATTAATTTTGGGTATAAATAAAATAAAATAAAGCTATTAAAAAGCATCAGCATATAGTGAGATAAAACAACATAGATGCAAACAGTCATAATATGATTAAAATAATTTAACACACTATCATAAAAGAGAAATGTGTTGAATTGATCCCCTAACTCTTTGCAAGGACCATTTTAGTCCCAAAGTATATAAAAGTATCAATTTAGTCCCTAAAATCTTTTAACATGAGTTGAAATAGTTCCCAATGAGGACTCTTTTAACCCCCATTAAAAGAGTCTATGAACTAATTTAGCACTTCGATAAACTCTCGGACTGAAATGGCCCCATGTAAGTACTCAATGGACTATTTTGACACTTTACTCAAACATAAAATAACTTGAGGAATGAGCATTACCTGCATTTAGCATTTCAAAAAGGACTTCTTTCGCATTATCTAATTCCCCGACTTTGCTAAATCCATGAATGAGAGACTTATAAGTAAAATGATCAAGAACCAATCCTTTTTCCAGCATCTTGTTCCTAAATTTCCATGCAAAATCCATGTTGCCTCTCTTGCAATATGCATTGATTAATGTATTGCACGTAATAGTATCAGCTTCGATATTTCTCTCTTCCATCTCATTCAATAGTTTATTAACAGACTTCATCTTCCCCTCCTCACACAGCTTTCGAATGATTGCATTGTATGTCGGAACACCCGGTTGTAATCCTCTCACTTCCATTTCCTCGCGTAATTTAAGTGCCTCATCAAGCTCATTAACTCTACAAAATCCGTCGATAAGAGTTGTATAAGTCACCTGGTTAGGAATAGCGCCTTTAATTTCTTTGAAAAGCCTGAGCGCCTCTCTCATTCTCCCTTCTCTGCAAAATCCATGGATGAGAGCATTATAAGTCATGATATCTGGACTGACACCTTCCTTTCCCATTCTATCCTGAACAGCCAAAGCCTCGTAATGCATCCCCCTCCTACAGAAAAGTGAAATAAGCGTATTATACGTGAATAAATCTGGAATGACACCCTTATAATCCATCTCCCTCACCAACTTCTCTGCCTTCTCAACATCGCCGGATTTAAAACAAACGTGAATCATGACGTTATAGATGTAAATATTTGGCACGACTCCGACCGTAAGCATTTCATGGTAAACCTTCCAAGCCGTAGCCGTTCGCCTCGACTTTGCCAGCAGGCTCAACAAAGCGTTGCAAGCATGCGGATCCAGTTTGAGACCTTCGTTCTTCATGTGGTCGAATATTTGGAATGCATCCTCCGCCATCTTTGACTGTGAATATATGATTACGAGCCAGTTTAAAATTTGTGAATTTGTCTTAGGATCATCATAATAACTCAGTAATGAACTCAGCACAGCAGGAGATGAGAGAAATTCCTTGAAAGCAAACTTTTCAAGAAGATTTCTAGCCGTTTTGAACTGCCTGTTCTTAGTGAGGACAAGAAGCATGGTCCAGAAGGATTGGAGAGAATGGTTGTAGTGTGACAGAGATTGTGCCCATCTGAAGAAAATCCATGAAAAGGAGGCATCTTTTGATAGTAGAAGAAGAATTTGGTTTATATTTGAAGAGGTAAGGAAGAAACTGATTGCGCCATTCGACAATTTATGCCAATTCCCCTTCAAAATAACAGCATAAACACTTTGAATAAATGCAGTGTCACTTCTTCCGACAACAAGGGTGCCCATGTGAAGAAACCCAATTGATTTATTCTCTACAAGAACCAGAAGAGGTTTGGTATTAGTCGAATCAGATGAATATCTTTGCTGTAGTTTACTTGCACCATAACTGTTTGCTAAAATGTCAGCATAAAGAGAATATAAACAGTAGGAGCAAGCTTCACGCAATAAATTATACTAATATGAAATGATTATTTAAATAAGGTAAAATATGTTGAATTATTCAGTAAGATAAGCCAAAATATTTACATAGAAAATTTAAAACAGATACATGAAGTAATGGTTCATACAAACAACACGCTTAACTCTAGCATAAGGATGATGATGATGATGAAAATAGATAGATCCCACAGAAAATTCAGTCGAAAATTGAGAGCATTATAAACAAGAAAATTGCAAATCAAATTAGGAAAATTTCCTTACATGGCACACAATTCTTATGTATTTACATATCTCATACCTAAATTATAACATTATCATATGTAAGCATATAGCACTTTAGTTCTTTGAACTTATGCATGAAAATGTGTATTCCACTTTTAAAAAGTGCTAATAGTGCTTTTTTTTATAGGACATTAAATATTTGAGTGCTATGAGTGCAAATATGAAAGTTAAGGTGTGGCGTATGTAAATACATAAGAATTATGTGCTGCGTATATAAATGCCTCATCAAATTATAAGCTTTTGCAGCATCAATGAAGATACCAAAGGATGGTCAAAATAAATGAAAAAAGAATTTGTAATGGAATGGTAGCATAAAATCTAGCATATGCTGATAAGCCACCTATTTCTTTAAAATTACTATCTCATTACTCTTACAAATACTCCACTCAATTAATAGATTAAATATACATGTGACGACTAACTCAGAAAATTAACCTCTAATGCATTTAGAAAGTCATCCCAAGATTTAAATATCTAAAACCTCAAATAACAACCAAGTAAACGTAAATATTCCCATCCATACCTATTAGCTTCAACCCAACGGAAGATGATGATGGAGATTTGACAGTAACTGAGGATGCCAATCTATTTTTTTCTGTCTGTCGGGCAAGCCCATCACAAGCAGCCAATGGAGCATTTAAAAGTATCAATCGTCTTGACTTAAACTGATTGGATATAATTGCAGCTAAAACATCAACAAATTAAGATTTAATGCCCATTCAGGATTCAACTAAAAGTAATAGCATTTTAAATGTTTGGAGAGTACTAAATTTAAGGATAATTTACATACATAGCACACAATTCTTATGCATTCACATATCTCAAACCTAAACTTTCATATTTACATACATAGCACTTCGGTGTTTTAAATATATTTATGAAAAGTTCTATTTCGCCTTAAAAAAGTGATTATAATGTCATTTTTGACGTATTATTAAGGATTTGAGTGCCATGTGTGTAAATATGAAAGTATAGGTGTGAAATGTGTAAACACATAAGAACTGTATGCTGTGCATGTAAATGCCCCTAAATTTAATTGAGAACATGTGTTCAAAGAAGGCTAAGAGAGTGTAGCAACTATTTGTCCAATGAACTACTTAAAACATATGCATGTCTTCTTAAAAACTTACTGAATGATTTTGATGCTAGCATGGCTTCTGAGAATTTAAAGTTAAATGTTACTCTCTTGTTTATGTTAATTTTTTTCTTATTATTTTTTTAGTTAATAGTTTTGTTTTTATATAAATTAAAATATGTACCCTTCATCTTCTATATATGAGATCAAATGTTTGCTTTTTCATTGAACAAATGTATGTTTGTGTTGCTTCAATTCTACAAGGATTAAAAACTAGTCCCATACATTGTTCCATATCATCTTTGGTAGTTGTACAAGTTAGCAGTATCATGCTTAGTTTAGCATTGAATTTTATTGTGCCTGCCATTTCATTTGCCTTATAATTTATCAGCAAGGTCGTCATCTCATAAAATTTGTAACTGCAGCATCACAAAAGTATTAAGGAGGTGTTTGGCATCTTTTATGATTTGATTCCAGTAGATTTAGTAAATCTTATAAATCTAAATTTAGTAAATCCTGAGGCTGTAAATCTTAGAAATTGTTCATCAAAAAGTATGATAAATCCAATTAAATCAAATAAAACTGTTCAGTAGCTGCTTTTAAGATTTAAGTCTATTACGTCAATTTATTTTTTTAATTACTTTTAAACATATAAATCATCAATTAATAAATTTAAGTTAATTAATTACTAAGTGTAATTTTTGTAATTAATTAATTATCATTATTTAGTGCATATTAATCATAATTGGTATAATATAACATTTAGAATTACGCATAAATTAAAAATTATAACTAATTAAACATAAAAATATATTAAATTATTGATAAAACTAAATTCCCATCCTTCCTTATTGTTGAATACCTAAAGAAGCTTGATTGCTAAGTCTCCAACGATCACCCTCCTCATCTTTGAAGCAATGGTTAAGGTTGCCTCCTTCGCATCTGTCTAGGTTTCCTTCTACCGCGAACACTGCACTAAGCCATGTAACCTTGAGTGCTACATCGCTGTCAAGTGCAACCCTTGCAAGAACAATGCCCACCCAAACTTCATTCGCCACTGCCATCACATGAAGCACGAGTATGACAAGTTCAAGGCCACATCAATAGCCTTCCCAACTCCATCCGCCACCATACTAACCACCTTCCCCCCTTTCTTCACCTTCATTTGTTTCTTGGCTAAATCCCTTAAATTCGCCGAACAACTGAATTTACTAGATCCTGGATTTATGCCGAAAATTGGTGACATCCATATTTAGAAAATCCGGTGATTTAAAGAGGTACTTTCTCACCATCTGGTAGGATTTAACTTAAATCAAAGCTTAAATACATTACCAAACAGTCCCTAAGAAAGATATGGTACAATGTCTCATACCTTTGTTCTAAATTCTTCCAATGGTCAGCGTCAATGATTTATTTCTACATATATTTTTTTCTACCGCAGCTTCCCTACTTATCTTTAAACTGATGTGATCATTTTCAAGTTAAAATAATGATTAAAAAATTGGGTTTAAGAGCAGATTGCTATTAAATGAAGCTTATAGAGTTAAAACCCAACCACATTGCATACCACTGTTAGTGCTGATTACCTTCAGATTGTCAGATTGTTAAGTTGCTACCAAAGAGGAAAATATTCAAATTCATAAATAAATCCAGGAGCAAAGAATTCACAGTTAATGGCAGCAGTGATGAACGGGATTACTTGAATAGCAAATTTTTTAGTCATAATAATTCAAAAAAATTAAAATTAAAAAGAATATTAATCTAATTGGAGCATTAAGTTAATGATTGTAAGAAAATTAGGGTAAATATAAATATAAATTTGATTGTTTTGGAAAAAGAAAATTTCAGAAACTCCCCTTTCAGCCTCCTTAAGTTCTCACGCAGATCTTGTGACCTCCTCAACAGTTTTATGAGCTTGATTGCAGCGGAAAAATAAATAAATAAGACTGAAAAACCATAGCAAACTCTCAAATCAATGAAGAACAGCCGAAGAAAAGACATTAGAGCGCCGCAAGAAATGTCAAAAAGTGAAATGCTTGAAGCGGAACCGGTGAAGAAGAGATTAAATGAGAGATAGAGATTCACCGTACGAAGAAGTTCCAGCAAGTCGAAGGAGAAGATGGGAAACGGAGCTCCGTCCAGGTATCACAGGAAAATGAGAGCGCAGTGGCGGCGAGTGCCCGCGTCGCGGAAGTGAAACATTTGGCCGCTAATTATTTCCCCCCCTCAACTTTATATATTTATACAGCTACCCTCTAACTGTCTGTTACATGCACGACGCAGCGTGATGTATTATTATCTTAGTATTGTACAAAAATCTAACACACATAGATAAAAGAAGAATTAATAGATGGAAAGAACAGTGAATTTTATGTGAAAAACAAGATAAGGGAAAAAATTATGGGGTCTAGTTCAGTTGAAATGATTCTACCATTCAATCTATGTCACGAGATTTTTTTTTTAATAACAATAAATAATATTACAAGAATGAGAGAAAATATTAAGAAAGTGATAAAAACCTGACTAGGAAGTTAGAAGACTGACGACAAGGGTAGAGTGGTGGTAATTTAGATTCATTATCATCAATGGTGTTGGCTGTTATGCAATGACGATTCAACAACATTAATAGCGATGACTAGAAGACGGTGATTTGATAACGGGGGTCTAACAACTGTAATGGAGCTAGATGGACACGGATGGTTTGATGGTAATTGCAGCAACCCAATGGTGGTGACGAAGATGGCATCTACCATGTGACCATGTTTCAACAGATGATAGTCGAAGGTTTGACAATAATGGGGACTGACTAGAGATAGTCACGTAATGAAGTTGGCAGTGATTTGGCGACATGAGTAGCGGTTATGACGTCAGAGGCATAATAGTGGTCAAATGATAATGGTTGTGGTCTAGTGACGCCTGCCATGTGATGGTGGTTTGGCGGCGACAGTGACTGGGAGATGGTGATTTTATTATGACAGGAGTGACCACGACAAAGCCTTTTGTTAGATGACAACAATCTGATGACTATGGTAGGGGGTCTTACAATGTCGGTTGGGCAATAGTGGTTTGACGGTGGCGATGACTAAGTTAATGGCCAGACAATGTTGGTTTGAAAATAATAGTGGTCCAGCAGCGGTGAATATGATTATTTTAGAATATTCAAGGCATGCATGTTATTGACATATACACAATTTTTTGTTACTTCATGCATTAACAATAATTATCATATTTTAAACATGCAATTCTTCTATGATTCTCTTAAAAGTTGAATAAGGTTATAAATTTTCCCGAATATAATTCAAGCATTATTTAACATAATGAATTATGGTCAAACATAGTTCGAGATAGATCTAAAACGTGTATAGACATTGTTAGAATAGAATTTGATTTATGTAGATACATCAGAGCGCGTTCTAGCTAGGGCTGTCAAAATGGGTCATTCTTCACGAATAACTCGCATTCGGCTCGTTACGTAACTCATGTTCAATTCGTTCGCTAAGCAAACGAGCCGAAAGCAAAATCTTTTTTTGTGCTCGATATATAGACGAGTCGAATACGAACAAAAATTTATGAGTTTGTGTTATGCTTATAATTAAATTATATATATAATTGATGAGTACTATTTTTAAATATTTTAATTGACTACAATCTTACAAAGATTTATAATCAATTAAAATTATTAATTTTAAAAATAGAAAGAAATATTAAATTCTATTTAAATAAATATTTTAATATAAAAAATAATATTTAAGTCTCGCCCCTATCCTTAACATCTTACAACTGTGTGACTATAGACATCAAAACAACTTAGCACTCAAGTCTTATGGATTTACCCATCTCACAGCCAAAATATCAATTTTACACGCATAACACTTAACGATAAAAATTTGAATTTGACTATTAAAATGTGATAATAAGTATTATTTTTCATATAATATTTGTAATTATGAAATTTTGGTGTGAGGTAGGTAAATATGAAAACTTTGGCTGCTATTTTTGTAAAGTTTTGAATATTATTAATTTAAAAATTAAAGTTTAAATATTACATGTAAATCTATATATAAATTGTAGTGCATATGCAAATGCCCTTTTAAATATTTGTGTTATGAGAAAATTGGTGCATGATATATCTTTATATTATTACAAAGCATTATCTAAGAAACAATTATTAATCAAAATGTGCATGACGTGTAGTGAAAATTATTCTATGCGGACAACGTACGCAGCGTTGCCTACGGACATCGCAAATAACCACTCAATAACCAGCTAATAACTCATACAAACTCAGTGAATAACATTAAAATGAAACTGCGGGGTTATTGGCAGGTTATTAGGAAGTTATTGCAGCGTTATTTGAGCAATAACCTTCCAATCACTTCACCTAATCCCGAATAACAGATAAAATATAAAAATGAAACCACAGAGGTTATGGGAGGTTATTAGAAGGTTATTTGCTGGTTATTCGGAATAATACCGCAATAACTCCTAATAACCTCTCGATAATCATGAAATAGACCATCTCGGAGTTTATTAGCTGATTATTGGGTGGTTATTTGCGCTGTCTGTACGCAGCGCTGCGTACGTTCTCCGTATGGAATAATTTTTCGATGTGTAGAGGATACAACTTAAATTTTAAATGTTTGATAAAATTATATCATATTTCACATCATTTTTATTTAGACAAAAAAAAATCTGCACAAATCTCAAGACAATTTATACGTCTATAAAAAAGAACTAATATGCCCTACAATGCTCTCTTTAAAAAGGACGGATAATTATGCAATTATATATTTTATCACTTTCATCTTCAATAAATAAGACAATAACATATATTAAAAGTTTTTGGTTCTTTTCTTGCAAGATAAATATTCGGTGAAATAAAATAAATCTAAAAAACCTCGAGAACGCCCCATTTCACTCCTATGAGGCAAGTCTTCCACTCTCTCTCTCTTTTCCTCTTTGTCTCTCTCGACGCTTTATCTCTTGGGTATAATGATCGGATAAATATAGATTCCACATATACAATATTTAATTTCTATGGGTAAATGTTTGTGTGGACAATGTATTACATAGTAAGCAAATAAAAAAGGTTCACAATAAAATGTATTTTGTTTTAGGCAACATAGAACACAAAAACTTCTATAGTATAGATATTTAAATGCATTCATGTCATTATGTCTTGCACAAAAACTTCTATAGATATTAAAAACATATAGGAAGATATTTAAAACGCATGATGTTGTACATAATGACATGAGGATGTCAAGAAGCAAATGCAAGAGTAATGTGCTCAAGTGGGGGGCACAGGTACTCACTATGAGTATATGAGGACATGCTCGCAGGTGCACGCTAAAGTGCTAGTGTGAGTGCAGGAGTGAATATGTTGATGCAAGCAATTCAAAACACATGCAACAATGTAAAAATCAAGTGAAATTAGTCATTTGGTCGATCGGGCTGATGGCTGGCGATCGATCACGTCGACAGAAAAATGGTGAATCAATCGATCGGGTCAGAAGCACCCAATTTATCAAGTCGACGGGTATAATGTAACATTGCTCAAAATCCAAAAATACCATCAATTATTGTAAAAGAACACAATCAATAGATAGATGTGATAGAGAGGTCTTGCAGCAAACCAACCCAACAAAAAGAATAAAACAATGAAAAAAATAATAAAGCCCAATCAATCTAAATCTCCAGAGAATTTTGACTGCAGACGAACAAATATAAAAAGAATTTTGATGCAGTAAAGATGAGATTTGACATGCACACACCAAAAGTTTCATTTCACCTGATTGCAAAAATATCCTCCCGCAATACCACCCATTTCCTATTTAATTACATCTGTCACCTAAAACTTTTCTTTTTTTACATTTATACCACCAAAATTAGTCATGTCACAGAAAAAGGGCGACGTTTTGAACTTCGAAAAAAATATACACCTTTTCATGCTTAAAAAAGTGGTATATTTGTATAAATTGAAATTTAGGTGCTAGATATGTAAATACATAAAAATTGAGTGGTAAGCACATAAATCTTCCAAACAAAAATTCTGAACCAAATCAGCAGAACAAAACTAAAGCAGATAAGCAGAACCAAACAAAGCTTAATAGTAGTTCCAACAATCTTTCAAAGATATCAACAAAATGAACGGTTAGATTCCACTGCGACAAAACACGAAGCAGGAAAAACGAAGGCTCAAAATCAAGTCCCTCCTTACAAGACCAGAAATACCTTGAAACAAACAAGAAATAGGATAAAATCTGCAACTCTTGGGGATAAATGCTAACAATTCACCGTTAAGTTTAGAATTTACTCCTTTGACATTAGCAGATCAATTAGGCCACTTCAGCATCTGCAGGTTCGACGATGGCTGCCTCGGCTTCTCGAACCTCCTTCTCGGTCTTCCTGCCTTTCTTAGACTTGTAGTAGACGCTCATAAAGGTTCCCACAGCTCCATATTTCCTGCGGCATTGCTCATAGAGGCCTCCATCAAACATCCTCCAGAAATCCTTCTCACTGAGTTCGGAAACTGCATACTGGGGTTGGAAGCCATGGTTCTCAATCAGCCACTGCTCAAGATGATGGACGGCCTCCGCGCCATTGTATTCCTCACCTCTGAGGACAGGTCCTGGTGCATAGTATACACCAATGTCGGTGAACATTTGGGCGTAGCTCGTGTCTCCCTGCCTGTGGTGGTGCTCAAAGCCTGGCTCTGGAAACACTGCGGTTTTCACAGGGAGTTTGAAGAGGCGATGTGGACAGAGCCAGATGGGATAAACCTGGATATAGATTTGAATTCAAACAAATATAATAATAATTATTAACATGAATTGAGATCAGACACAATAACAATCATGCTATTTTGGAATTGATGCAAAATTATTGACTTTTCAGAGATCATTTTGGGTTTATAAAGCGTTAGTTCACAATCGTTCCATGCATTGGTGAGTTCTTTGATATCATTTTGGGTCTGTAGAAGTTATTATTATTATTATTAGTAGTAGTATTGTAATTATCATTTTTTCTATAAAAGTAATAATAGAAGGAAAAAGAAAAACTAGCTAATATGAGTACGAGATAATATAAAGCACTCATTGAATGTAGAATTGATATCTTTTTCTTTTAATGAATATGCAAGGCTTAGTCATGAAAGGGGAAAAAAGAAATACCATAGTAATGAATCCTTGCAAATTAGAGATTTATATATGTGGTGAAATATATATGACAACACTCCCCTGTAAACTCAGAAGGCAAAGCAAAATAGCAAGTTGCGTTTAGTGGGAAGCACACAAAATCATTTGGGAGGGATAGATTTACGGAATATAATGAATAGCAATAAATTGAAGACGGACGGATAATAGGGGGGAGTATTAGTTATTTACAAACGATGTCACTATCCTTCTCAAATGCTTGGTTTGCTAAGGATAGACATCATTATGAATGATGGAAATCACTTTGTGGTAACCACAATGAACAATTGTAAAACCAACATGATTGATGATCCCATCATCTCCTGCCAGAGCACAATATTCCGCATTAACATTGGATTATGCACCCTTGTTTGCTTCTTACTTTGTCAAAAAATTAAAGATGTGTATACTAAGAAGCAAGTCACACCCATTCACGATTTGTAGGAGCTTTGGCTCAATTAGCAGTGATTAAACAAATAAATAAATAATAATAGTGTTGGTAATAATATCCACATAAAGAAAAGTAAGACATCATCCGTGTGATGCACAAAAAAGTGTGGAAACATGAGGGCTAAAGGAGCAGCCGAGAGTTTTAATAGAGCTGTTGAATTTCTTAAGCCATACATAGGGTGGGTGTCTACTTAAGGCTATAAGAAGTAAATCTAGGTGTGACAAAGCTTGCCAATGGGAATATCAAAACATGTGTTGGGCACAAATAGATTGCACTTTTTGCATCACCAATGGGAAAGGCATACTTAACATCCTTCTGAAAAAGAGGTTAACGATGAAGGGCAACAAACATCTAAAAGAGACTGCAAAGGTATAAGACCAACAACAGGAAGTTCCAACAAAGTCAGCATACCCATGTATGAAGCTTTTGATTAACTTTTTATAGATCCATTTAGAGTAATTAATGACTTTCCTGAAAGCATAGGTTTTGATATTTTGGGATATTTCCATAAAGAAGTTTATAGAATGATGTGGGGACGTACGCATCAACTCCATTATATAAGTCGATTCAATGTGTCGAGATCAACAGGAATCAAATGAGGCATCATATGATTAAACCCGAAATCACTTCAATCGTCGCTAAAGAAATCATATGTTTTATGACCGTAAAACGAAATATGCAAGCAAACCCGAGACCTCTATACGATTCGATGAGTCTATCCATGTCCAAATCAGGCTCTCCATTTGAAGCGTGTCAAGGATCAAGTACTCAACTTTATTTGAATATTATATAAATTTAATATAAACTTATATATTTATATATTAATTATAATATATATTTACATTTATTTATAAATATATATTAGTTAATATATTTATATGTTAAAAATATATACTATTCAAATTCAAATTTTACTCTTTAATTGGGCTACATTATTATAAATTAAACCTAATTTATTTGCTTTCCAAATTAAACCAATAAATTTGGAAGCTATAAATAAGATTTATTTCCTTTGAGCCCAAATCTCTTATCATTTCATTGTTTAGCAAAACTTTTCTTTCCTCTCTAAGGACAAACTTAAACAAAAAAAAAAGTAAAAAATTCTTTCAGAAAAGCCCATTTCTCTCTCCTCATGGCAAAACTGAAAAACAAGGGGTGTCTCATGACAGTGGGAATTTTTCATATAAACTCTTTATCTCCCTCTCATGTCAAAAGAAAGGATCTTACCTATTTAAATTCATTTATTTCTCTACAACTTTCTCAATACCTATTTTTCACGCCTCTCTCCTTAGCTCTCTCTCACGTGAATACCCAAAATAAAATAAAAAAGGAATAATTTTATGAAGAAGTTTTCATTTCATGTCTTTTCTTTCATGACTATAATCACCCTCTCTCCTCTCACTGGCTCTCTCTAACTTTTTCATTAATACTCAAGACCTCTCTCAACTGCTACTTGCTCCACCCTATTCAAGTCCCTCACCTATTCCCCAATTTGTTTCTATCTTACGGCTCTGATCTTCTCTCCAAGTCACATCTCCCTCAGCTCATGCGTCGCCAGCGAACATCCACCAACCCCTCGTCACAACACTCCTCCTTACCAAACTTTTATCATGTGCTGCTTAAACCACTGAACCACTCTCCCTCCCAACTCATTTTATCTCTAAACCGAGAGAAAGAAACTTAATTCGAGTGGGCCCATGAGAACATCACAGTTCGGCTATAAATATAGCCTTTATGTTTAGTTTATTTGCACCATTTCATTTCATTAATTCTGAAGAATTTGTTTGAAGTAAAAAAAAATTGCTCCCGTGCGTATGAAGTTCTCAAGCCATTTGTAGCTCTACATGTAATTTTTTTTTGCCTATTTCATTTTCATTTTTATAACTTGATTTTCTCTCTTTATTTATGAATTTATAATTTCATATTGTATTACTTCTTTGAGCCAAATCAGTTTAAATCCTAATTAAGTCTTCGATTAGTCTAAATGCTGGCAGCATTTCAATAGAATTTCAGCATCCCTTCCCCTGGTGGATAGGTGTTAGCCAGAACAGGTCTTGCTCATCACACAAAATTATATGCATGATTTGCCCCTTGACCTATAGCTGTACACCCCAACATTCAAAAAAAAAAAAAGTATCTAGGTCTTCAAGCCTACAAAAATCAAGCATAAAATAGCATAATTTCCCTGTCACGCTAACAAAAAAGTGTAGGGGTACTTAGTTTGCGATTTGGCATCGACTTTTCTGTTGCGCTAAGAAAAGCATATATATGAGTGTTTACCTGCACACACACAAAATAATAATAATAATACAAGCAATAAACACATTTATATTATATCTTTGTAAGCGATGATGGGGCGACATAACAAAAAAATTTGCAATATAAATATAAATATAAATATATATATATATATATATATATATATATATATATATATATATATATATATATATATATATATACTCGTGTGTACGTTTGATGACACAAGGCTTTACGAGTCGGTCGAGCACTATAGCGATACGCCTTAAAAATACATATTTTAAATATACACCTAATGCTCATTTTATGCACATTTATTATGATATTGTGCTTTAATGAAAGGTATTTTGCATGCTTTTAGTTTCAGGTACAGGAAATAGAATTTAAAGAAAAAAGAGCGAAATTAGAGGCAAAATAGTGTCATAGTGCAGTGGCGCTTATGTGCCAGAGTCCGGACAAGTTGGGCGCCCAAGCGCCAGGCAGAATGTGGAGCGCTTCTAGAAAATTGGCACCTAGGCGCCACAATTGGGCGCCTAGGCGCCAGAGTCGGTCTGATCTCTATACATTGAATTTGAACGAATTTCGAAAAGGTTCCTGAAGCAACCCTTGGTTATTTTCAGGGCTTTATATATTGGAATGAATTCTACATGAAAAGAGAGTTTTAGGAGGGTTTGTAGAGGGTCGAGCGTGAGTCTAGTGAGTGAGACCACCATAGTGAGAGTGTGGTGAGTTCTTGTGTTTGTGTAAGTCTTGTGGAGTCGAGAACTGTCAAGAAACTTCCGGATTTGCTTGTGGAGAAGCCTAAGATAAGTATTTTGTATTTTCTTTTAAGTTATACTTTCTTGTGTAAACTTGATTTTAAATACAAATCTATATGTTTTTGTGTTATCTCCATGAATTCTGAGTAGTTTCATTTCTTTCTCCTTGCGATGAGAAATAATCTTGTGAGATGAGAACAATTTAAAGATTTCTTTTTAATTTAAAATTTGTTATGACAATTTCACTAGTTTTTCATTGACTTTGCAAACTGGCCACTTGTTGAGTTAAAATCCATTGCGAAACATAATGATTCGGGAGGGCTGTGATTTCACCCAACTTGTGAGTACCACGTTAGCCTTTAGGATGGGAGACCGACTTAGTCCACTGGTTAACACAAATAGATAAGGATATAAGTTTTGATGGACGTAAAATTGATGTTTCTACGGTGACAGGCTAGATTATTTATCAATTCAGTTTAGAGCTTGGATCTAAGGGTCCCTAGTAGGTTCTATAGAGAGGGCACAGTGGGTAATCTGGAGGTGACGACCAGAACCTACTCAGCACGCGACACAAGCTGGAACAAACTTTAGATTAGTCAATGTTGTTTACAAGCACCGAAAGGGGGCAAAGAATGAGTATGCTCCCATTTGTCACAATAAAATGTTTTTATCTTTAAATATTCAAATTTTTACATTGATTATGATCCTTTGCAAGGGGAAAGATTTTTTTATAACGTTTGAACTCTTTTAAACAATATTATTTTAGAAAATTTGCACTTTATGCTTAGAATTAGATTGAACATTTATTTAGTTTTAATCTTTTACAAATATTTCGACATTATTCTTCCATAAATTGTGTTTACAATTTAGTATAAGTTTTTCTAAGTCATCATAAGAAGTTACTGCTTCCCTCTGGGATCAATATTAGGGTTTTAAAAAAAGCTCTATATTACTTGAAACGTATGTATATTGTGCAGTACATCTAGTGTAAAACCTATCAATCCATATTATAAAACAATTCATTTGTTCATACTAGCTGCTAAAATATAATTAGGTCAAATTTTTTGCTATCTTTTGAGAATATAAATATTTGCGTAACTGTGGGTTGGGTCGCCAACCCTGGCTTGAAGGTCGGCTGAACCGGCTAGCCATGGAGCATCAACCATGGGGCGGGAATTATCACCCCACCCCTCCATTTTTTCTTTCCTATTATATTCCTTCCATAGGGATGAATCCTTTCCTATTCTATTTTTTGTGTTTTTCTATCCCTTCCTATTCCATCCCTCGACATTTTTATTCCCTTCCTAGTCCATCAGCTTTCCATTCTATTACTTATTTTTAACTACTTACACCTATCATATATAGGTTATTTTGCTTTTTTAGAGCTAGTTCTTGATTATTTCCCTCCAATATTTCCCTCTTTCGAGGGCTGGTGCACCGACTATAACTCATCTGAAGTGGTGATTAGCTCTGCTCATTCTATTCCTTCATGTTTTCGCTAGCCCCTTCAGGACCTGTCTTTTCTGTCGCCAGCCACTCTAGGGCCTGTCTTTGTCGCCGCCAGGTCCTCCTAGGCCTATCGTGTTGCCGATAGCCTCTCGAGGGCCTCTTCCTGCTATTGCTTAGTCCTTAACCACCCCTTTCAGCTGCTGTCTAACCACCGCCACCTCTCCTGCTTCCTCCTACGCCACAACTGTCTGCTTCCAACCTTCTCCCAGCAGTCCACCATCATTCCTACGCACTCTAGCACCGCAACCACCTGCTTCTCAACACCTTTTAGCAGGCTGACATCACTTGTACTCCCTCCAACATCACAACCACCTGCTGCCTTCCATCCTCCAACACTGTTGCAGCTCCTCCTTTTGAGCTTGCCGCTCTCCTCTAAAGAGTCGTTTATGTGTTGTTTTCTTTTTACTTTGCAGAGTTGTTGGCACTTGTCGTCTGCATGTTTGTGTTGTTTTATGTTGAGGATTCGTCCTTGTAACTTCTAAATTCAGCAATAAAATTTGTCATTCGGTCGTGGTTTGGGTTCTCCAGTATCATATATGCATTTATGTGTGCGCGCGCGTGTGTGTATAAAGTGGAAAATACTAACTTTTGGTTAAGGATGAGTTATCAAAATATATGTAGGGCAAGTGAAGGAGTGTTATAATTGTGGAAGAAAATGTATCAAATAAGTACTTTGCAAAATTACTCCCTTTCCTTTCTTTCTTTTTTGGATATTCATGCGAGAGAAAAAAAATGTATCAAGAAATTTGGAAAGAACAGAATTAATTAAATAGGTAGCGCCAATTTTCTTTGCAGAAGAGGGAGATGAAAACTTGCATGAAAAATTCTCACACTTTTGACGTGAGTAAGAATGTAGAAGACCACTTATTTTTCCATTTTGAAATGAGGAGAGAGAAGAGAAAAAAATGGCTTCTACATAAAATTTCTCAACTTTTCTTGCTTCATTATGTCACGAGGAAAGGAAAATTTTCATAAAAAATCACACTTTTGACGTGAGTGAGAATGTAGAAGACCACTTATTTTTCAATTTTGAAATGAGGAGAGAGAAGAGAAAAAAAGGGCTACCACATAAAATTTCCCAACTTTTCTTGCTTAATTATATCACAAGGAAAGGAAAATTTTCATAAATAATTAAACATTAAAAGATGTGTAGCCCAAATGAAATAAAATATTATTTATTCTTTCCAAATTTATGTGTTTACTTTGGAAAACTAATAATTAAGTTTAAATTATCATAAATCAGTCCAATTAAGAGTAAAATTTGAATTTGAATATTTTATATTTTTAACATATAAATATAAATATCTATAAAAATTAATATATAAATATATACATTTATATTAAATTTATATAATATTCAAATAAAGATGAATATTTGATCCCTCAACATACCTCAAATGGAGTTTGATTTGGGAATGAATAGTCTCATCTAAATTGTCTCAATGATCCAAACGGGCATGTGTAGTTTTACGAACTAAATCATCTAGATGCTTTAACGACGATTGAAGTGATTTCTGGTTTAATTACATGGCTCCTATTTCGTTTATGTCAATCATGTCATGTTCAATCGACTTATCTAGCAGAGTATATATGTCAACAAGACATTATTGGAAATAGTGAAGAGTGGCACATACCTTAAAACAGTTCAGAATAACAAAATAAAAGGAGTTAGCCTCATATTATGAGATAGTAATACATTGCATCAGTAGGTTAACAGTTATTGTATCCCATTGTAATATGATAAAAAATGTCTTTTACATGACATGAAAATTGAGTATAAATGATAGCAGAAAAATTAAAATAAATTTGACAAAATTCTAAAAACAAAGTTTAATAAAGAAAGCCAACTACAATGAGAATAGCCATTGATAGAATTAGCAAAAATATCAAGAACTAACAAGTGGAATGCAGAGTACATCCCTAAATATCAGTGCGAATAAGATAAAATGGACATTAGCAATCTAAAATTTGAAGAAAAAAAAGAGTAAAAATAGTTTTTTGAAACAAGAACTACAAGAACCTAGATAGGTATGGACAAGCCCAAATAAACATGAAACAAACTTATATAGAGGCCAAAGAAAATTGTCCAGGATGAAAATGTCAAAAACAAAACAAGCTAGAAATGGTAAAAGCAATTGATGCTGTAGAAGAAAGAAATGATGATATTCTGAGATTGGTGTGCTACAACATATTATAAGGATCTATACAATCTAAGATCATACACAAGAATACTAGAGAATATAATATCAAATCTAAGTTCACATATTTGCGTAATAAAAATAAGCTTGGGTATTAGTTCAGATAACAGGTATGCGGAAAGAAAAGATAAAGTGTGAGTAATGGCATGAGTAGCATGTAACATACACTTCAATACCATCTCTAATGTATATTAAAAGCTTATGCAATGGATGTCCTGATGGCACACATGGTATGAGAAAAATTTTATCAAAGAAGAATGAGCACCAAGAGATTGTGTAGGACGGGCCTAGGAATATTCATGGTAGTTGTGTCATGGGTAAATTATGAGAAATAGTGTAGTTTTCATTTAAGATAGTCATGAACAATCTATAACTCGGAGCAAGATCCATACAGATGTGGGACAGTAAAATGAATAGAAACCATAAGAGAAAATACATAGATGGTAAACTTCTGATTTGCCAAGTCATGCTTCATTAATAATAAATATAATAATGACATATCTATGGTGAGAAGAGGTTTGCAATTGAGCAACAACAAACAAATTGGTTTGTTGTTATTAGAGATAACTACCAAGAATCAAATATTCGCCTGCACATAACCTCTGATCAAAGCTAGATCAAGTTGGGCCAAAAGAGGAAGAACTTCAGTCAAAAAAGCAGTAACATTTTTCTAAGGGCCTGTCTAAGATTGGACCCAACATAGAAAGAAGTTCAGTAAAAGGAACGATAACATTTTTCTAAGGACCTTTTAAGATTTTGAAGAATACAACACAATTGGCATTGATGTGACAGCCCATTAGTTAATAATTGAGTGGTAAGAAAATCACAAATGACCTTAGTAATATCATAGCTTCCAATTTAAGTGTGAATGGAAGGAGCTATGAATTTATGTGAAAACTTGTGTTTTGTTGCAACTTAATCTGCCTTAAGTTTAGAGAAATGTTTAATCAATTGATCAAGATAATTGGTGGTGTAGGCTCACCGCTAGTGACATACTCCTTGACTAACGATCCTTCGAGAAACTTAAGACATTTTCTTGTGCCAAAAAACATAATTGGAGCCAACTAGAGTAGTGGTGATAAAACGAGTGATTCAAAAGGGCATCAATTCTATGATTGCAGAGTAAATGAGAGCAAGATTAGCAAGGTCATAAAGTATAGTCATACACAAAATTATAGCTCCACAAATAGAGTTTTGAGGCACATAAATCAATTCACCAACCTATGTTATCCTAATGGGTTCAATCACTTGAACAAGGGCTCCCTTGGGATCTTGATATCTTAAATAAAAAAAGCCATGAATGATATACAATAAAGGGCAACTAGGCAAGGCAAGTGGCAAACACAACCGCAATAAAAATAATTTGTCTAAAATTTCTGACAGTGCTGATGAGTGATAGATAATTCTGATTGCAAATAAGGGCAAGTTGCAATCAATGGTAGAAAGCGATAGGAAAGTCAATGCAATCAAAAAAGAAGTCAATAGCATGCTTGCTATGATCGAGCAATTACAATTTCACCATCACGATAGAGAAAGATTATGATGGTACCAACAATGCATGAGATAGACACTGATCAACACAAGTGAAGTTGACAATCAAAACAATCGCAAGGCAGAGGGGCCTCAAAAGTGGTAGATTGTGATAATCAAGAAGATCATAATGGTGTTGGCACCACTTTGCTTCCACAAAAATTTAACACAAGTTTGGTTATAATATTATGATATAAATAACGAAAATCTGGAGAAAATTTTCTCTGCTTCTTGATGAATATACACATATACAAGGTCTATTTTAAAGCAAAAAGGAAGCAAAAAAGGAAAACAAAATATTTTACATAGTAATAGAATATCATACTAATGAATCATTTCTATTAAGGGATTCAAACACTTGGTAAAGTATATATAGTAATGTCAATACTGCATGAAATTGCAGAGGGAAAACATTCAAGAGCATGATGGAAACACATGAAAATGAGCAGAATATAACATCAAATCATGTTGAGGACAGTTCATGAACAGGGTTAAAATTTTATGAAATGCATGGGGCACTGCATAAGAAAAAAAAGTTAAGATAGCTTACCAACAAGATAGTGTAGGAACAAAATATACGAGCTTGAGGAAAATTGTTAGGTAAAGAATTACCTCCATTTCCTGGTGAACAAATTCGAGAGCATCACCAACTTTGTATAGAGGAACCAACAAATCTTGTATCACGTGCCTATCATGATAGTAATTCCTAATAGTGTCACCCTGTGTAGCCTTAAGTAGTGAAACCTTTGGAGGCATGATCCAACCAAGAAGCCACCTGAACCAGCATTGATCGGCAAATGGCAATATAAGCTTTCCCTCCCAGTACAGACATCTTGTGTGCCTATGATAATATTCCCTGGTTGGAATGTACTCAACAAACTCGCCCTTCTTTAGTGCTTTCTGGGCGTGTTGGTAAAACCAAGGCTTAAACCACCATCCTTGGTTGTTGATTACATTTCCTTTTTTCTTTGCCTCTTCCTTAGAGGCATATACTCCAGTCATGAATACAGCTTCTGTAGGAGTGTATATCATCCCTTCAACAAAATCAGGAACCTTCGATTGGTCTCCATCCCTTGGTGCAAAAGAATCCGCATATACCTGTGCAAGTTCTTTCAAGTTTCCTCTTGCTGGTTTGTAAGTTAACTTCATGTACTCTTTAACAGGTATGAGCTTAATCTCAGCAGAAACCAAAAGCCCAAGTGTTCCTTGAGACCATGGAATAGCATAGAAAAGGTCAGAGTACTCGTTATCTTTTGTTGCCTTGACCACACGCCCATCAGCAAGCACAACTTCCAAAGCAACAACAGTATCAGAGAACAGGCCATATATATGAGAGCTTCCTTCTATGCCATAGCCATTGATTAGACCACCAACCGTGAGATCATCAAGCTCAGCAACAACAGCAAGGGCTAAATTCATAGGAACAGTAGCTCTTGTAATTTGGCCCATATTAACAAGAGGCTCCACCTTGGCAACCATCCTCTCTTTATCAATCTCGATTATATTTCTAAATGCTGAAAGATCAACCTCAAAATGCCTAGCACGTTTATAATCAACATTTCTCATGCCCACTGCTATATATGGCTTTCTGGCAGTGCACACAAGGCCATCTTTTGTGGGATTTCTTTGTTTGAGACGATCCACGACTTTCTTAACATTTTCTTCATGTTCTTTCTGTCGTCTTTTATCTGATTTCATTGCAGATTTTACATCGCCAATGTAAGTAAGGAAGTAGAGAGTGAAAGAAATTGGGAGGACAACAAAGATAACAACTATCCATCGGAAATGAACCAAAAAATCCACAACTTCCTTCTTCCTTTTCGGCCGAAGGGGTGTCCGAAGATCAGACATGGTTGATTCTTTATGCTGAGTAAAGAGAAGAATTAAATATGTAAGGTCAAGCAACAGTTATTTAATCAAGGCATTCAGTAGAAATAGTACGCAGATGAAAATAATAACTAATCAGGCATTCAGTAGAAATAGTACGCAGATGAAATATATAGCGGATAAAAATGAGGACGAATAAGATAAAATGGAAGAACCAGCGGTAGGGAAACATTGAACCAAAAAATATTTATACCACTAGTCTCTGATACCCAAGACAAAATTTTGGAAATAAAATATTTTCTATAAACATTTACATGTAACAGTCAGATGTTTCTTCATGCCACATATTTCACTAATAAACTAGCATGAAATAAAACAAAATATCAAAAGATTGTCATCCTAGAAGGGAAGAGAGAATAAAAAACAAACGAAAGAAATTGGAAAATGTAAATGAATTCATATTATTAGGATTTTATTCAACAATTTAGTCAATATTACACAAAGTTTAAATAGATAATTTTTCCGATAAAAAATTACATGAAATTTAATTTTTCAACTGTTATGGAAAGTAATAAATTCAAACTTGAATATTATGAAGCTTGTATATTAGAAAACTTTATATTAGGCAACCTAATTAGAAGAGATCTTATTACAGGATCTTTTTTATATTAGAGTTAATCATAATCTAGAGAGTTGGGAGTGTATGCATATATGTAATATATGTTCTCAATTGTAAATAAGAGAAAAGGAAAAATTTTCCATCTTATGGTATTAAAGCCTTGTCAAATAGTTCCCGTCTTAGCCTCCTCATTAGTCTTTGTCTCTAGCCTCCTTCTAGATCACAAGACTTCTACCTCGTCGACATCGCTAAGCATCAAAGTTGTATCCGACTTCGTCTTTGTCATCTACGGCGCCATCAGTGCTTTCATCTTCCTCTCGCGTATACATGATTAGGGCATCGACAAAGCTCTAATATGCTTTCTGCCTTCTTCGATCCAAATCGTCTGCTTAAATCAATTTCGTTGGTTGCTACGTTCAGCTTTGTTTGACTTAATTGGCATATAGTCAATTCATTTATTTGGGTTCATTATGCTACTTATTGTTTCCTTTTCATTTGGGGTTGCTGAATTGTTCGTCATCGGTTGATTTATATCCTAGTGTTTTGACCACTATTTGGGCATGTCCTTCAACACAATTATTTATGGGCGGTGAACAAAAATATCTTGTAACTAATTGGATTTCAGCTATGGCTAAGATTACGAATGAAAAGTTAAATGACATCAATTATTTTTACTAGAATAAGACTGTGAGGCTATACCTAAGAAATATCTCTCAAGATAATCACCTCATTGACAATCTCCCAGTTGAGACGGATTCAAATCATTCCAAGTGGATGAGGGTTGATTCCCAACTTTTGATGCAGATACGGAACTCCATCGAACTAGATCAATTTAGTCATAGCACAAATTGTGACTGTGTTATAAAAAGGAATTGAGGAATTGACACTTGTGTTTCTGGGGAGAAAAAATATTTCTCGAACTTTTGATATATGCAAAGAGTTCTATCGAGTTGAACAAATAAATCAATTACTTAACATTTATCACATACACTTTGAACGTGTTTATAAAGAACTAAATGCCTTATTGGTCTTTAGTACCAATGTTCAGATTCAATAGGCTCAAAGAGAACAAATGATTATTGCGGGTTTTCTAGATTGTCATAATTCTCAATATGAAGGTGTCAAATCACAAAACTTATCCGATCATGGATGTACAACTTTGAGAGAAGCCTATATTACAGTACTATATATGATTTTGGGATCTCAGGTCCCATATGTACAACAAGCCAGTGTTATTGCTAGTTAGAAAAATAAACGCATCAGTAAAGCTCAATCTCAGTATAAATACAAAATTGGAACTCCAACTCTAGAAAACAAGGGCCGAAGGTAGTGTGCTATTAATGTCATAAACCTAGTCATACGAAGTGGATGTGTCAGAAGTTGCTAATAAAAATCAGAAGGGTTCTAAATCCCAGCCAGCTCACATAATCACAGTTAATGGGACTTCTTAGAGTCAGATTCTCTAGATCTCTACAGATGAATATGCTAAGTCCATCAAACTTTAGGAAGAAGCGAAGAATCTTGTCTAGGAAGACTGTCTGATCATCTCTCTCTCAAAAAATCCATCATCTTTTTCGCACTCCTTCTAAAGGATTTCTCCCGAATTATACAGAATACCACATCCAAAAATGATTCAACATCCTCAATGGTGCGATGAGAGTGAAACTCATTATAAAAAAATAGTGTGGAGATTTTTTATTTCAATGAGAAACAAATAACAATGAATGATTGCTAAGTCCATCAAACTTTACGAAGCGGCGAAGAATCCTGTCTGATCATCTTTCTCTCCAAAAATCCATCATCTTCTTCGCACTCCTTTCATAGGATCTCTCCTGAATCATACGGCATACCACATCCAAAAATGATTCAACATCCTAAAGGGTGCGATGAGAGTGAAACTTATTATAAAAAATTTGCGTGGAGATTTTTTATTTCAAGGAGAAACAAATAACAATGATTGATTGCTAAGTCCATCAAACTTTAGGAAGCGACGAAGAATCTTGTCTGGGAAGATTGTTTGATCATCTCTCTCTCAAAAAATACATCATCTTCTTCGCACTCATTCCATATAATCTCTCCCGAATTATACGGAATACTACAACCAAAAAGGATTCAACATCCTAAAGGGTGTGATGAGAGTGAAACTCATTATAAAAAATTAGCATGGAGATTTTTTATTTCAAGGAGAAACAAATAACAATGATTGATTGCCCGAGAATTCATGAGGCGGCAAATGAATGGTCTCGAAGAACAAATGAATAAAATGATAGAAGAGTTGAGGCAAGAGACATCTAGAACCAGTTCATTAAATTGTTCAAGAAGTCCTACAGGATGATCAGGTTCGGTACCAAAGGGACAAAGCACCAAGCCAGCAGGAACCAAGAATCAAAGTGAGGAGAGCTCTAGCCCAGACACTAGAAGAAGAAAAGGAAGATAATGACAACATGCCTTATATTCCCGGAGAAGGGACAATGGATTCTTTAGAAGATGAGGAAAGAGAAGGACGAAGGAGAGTAAAGCTAGAGAATGCATTTTCCCAAAAAATCATTAAAGTACAGCTTCAAAATCCCCTCTCTGAACACTTACAAAGGAAAAACTGACCCTACCGATTATGTAGCTTCTTTTGAATAAGCAGTCTTCCTGCTACGAGTAACTGATGCCCTTAAGTATCATTCATTCCTTACAACGCTCAAGAAGTTAGTTTTGTGTTGGTTAAACAATTTGTAGGTAGGTATTATACCTTCTTTTGGCAAATTCAATTGAATATTCATAAGCTCAATTCATTAGTGCTAAAAAAACGTAAGAAAAAAAGCGCTCAAGCTTAGCTAAGGATCAGGCATTCAAAAGCCAACAAAGCTTAATTACTAGAATCATGTGAGATGCTCGACGTCAAAAACTTGAGCCCTTTGTAGCTTGTGACACTCACAAGGCTTGCGCGAAGACCCATTTCGATACGGGCTTGGCTTGAAAAAAATGAAAATTTGAGCTCCACTCATGAAACTAGCAACTGATGACATCTCAGTTGAAGAATATAATTTTTTGTTGAACCCCTCTGGCATGAAAAAGCTAGGGAAATTTTTCATAAAAGAGATTCTCGTGAACATCAGGGACCCAAATGACAATTCACGCAAGCAAATCGATGAGATGGTTTTTTGTGACCGCAGCAATCACTGAAGCAGTCTCATCAAAGGCTTATCGTTAAAAAACAAGAAAGTAGACAGAAGGTACCTCAACCCTCTGCGTTGGAAATCACTCATCCGCAAATATTCATAGCCAAAATTGTATAGGCCGTCCATAATAAGGAATACTTAGAGAGGCTTACACCAATAAAGGTTGGAAGCTTCCAGCAAAATCCAAACAAATATTGTGCATATCATCGTGACTATGAACATGATACTGGAAATGTCATCACCTCCAAAAACATGATCAAAAAATTAATCCGAGCTGATAAGCTGAAAGAAATCATTGCACCAAGAGCCCATACTAGAGACAAGGAAATACACTAGTCAGATCGTTTCTAATGGACCAAATTCCCGCACAATTATACATATAGTTAGCGTCGTACCAACCACCTTCAATGGGGACGGAACTGAACCTGTGAAGCATTTGTAAAGTAGGAGGCGTTCTTTCCGCCAACTTGACTAGAGCTACCATTTCCGTTCATCCACTGATCACTTTCACAGGAGCCGACTTATCCGAGGGAGGGAACCCATAACAATGCTATAATCATTACTATATAATCGACAATCATCAAATTGAAAGAATTCTGTGTATACAGGGAGCTTCGTTAACATCCTTTTTGAGCTAGTATTCTACATGATGAATATGATGAATAAGATGAATGCTTAACTCTCTCTTACTTCAGGACCTCTCTACAAGTTCTCAGGAGAGAGAAAAAAGACTCGCGGAGTCAAGTCCGTGCAAATAACTTAGGGATAAGCACAAAACAATACACGTCCATGGTAGATTATAGTGATGGACGCTCCAACCACTTACAACGCCATCTTTTGTAAACCAATTTTCAATGCATTCAATGTGATAACTTTCACCAATCATGTGGCTATCAAACTTCTTGAAAAAAAAAAGAGAAATTGCCATTGTTCATTGGAACTTGCTCGAATTGGAGCTATCAAAAAACATGTTATTCGAGAACAGCTTGTGTTCGGCTCGTTAAGTAGCTCGTGTTCGAATCGTTCGTTAAGTAAAGGTGTCATGTATAAATAATTTTTTTAAGCTTGAATTATAAACGAGTCACACGAACAACCATTTATTCAATCGTGTTCGGCTCGTTTTAGCTCGAAATAATGAAATTATATATATTATTTATATAATAATATACTACAACTATTTATATCTAATTTGAAATCATAATAGCTTGTACGGTCATGTGATTTTGTGTCATCTATTGCACAGAAGTGGTGTTGGTTCGAATCCAACATCCTACATCTATTTTTTTAATTAATTTAAACAAGTCAATTTCGAGCCGAACAAAAATAAGTAAATCGAGCTAAACACGAACACACTATTCACGAGCTAATTTTGAATGAGTCAAACACGAGCCCATCATGAACTTGCACAAGCTCAACTCGTTTATCGACCTAGTTCCAATCTAGAACATACTCCTGCGAGTAGTTTGAAAGAAAAACATCGAGCTTGACACACAAAAAAGGATTAGTTTGAAAATCATTGAGGCAACTAAACAAGTGCATATCTCTAAAGGCGAGTGTGAGCGAACATTTCAAATCAGCTCCAACCTAAGTCACAAGCACAAGAAAAAGTTGATCTCAACCATAATGAATTACTGTGACGCATTTGTACGGACCGCAGATGTCTGGAGTCAACATTGACATCGCTTGCCATCGGCTCAACCTCAACCTTAACACCAGACCCATCAAGCAAATAATATGAGTTGTGGCCACTACTTTGGCTAAACCTACCTGACAGGAGGCTCAAAATTTCTTGGAAGCTGATTTCATCTGTGAAGTTCAACATCCAGGACAAGTAGAGAAGTTCCGTGAACTTTACCAACAAGGGTGTGGCATGCCCCAAACACTACCATGGATCGACGTCTTGGTGGATTCATCGATAGGTCAGTTTTCTAGATATTTTCTTGGGATATCATCAAATAAAAATGCATCGCGCACACGCCACAAAAAATGCTTTTATCACTAAAGAGTGAATTTTTTACTATAATGTAATGTCTTTTGGCTTGAAGAACGCAGTGATGAATTAGTAACTTATGAATATTGTATTTTAAAATAAAAAAGAACAAAATGTTGAAGTGTATATGAATGATCTTCTCGTAAAATGTAAGTCATACGACGAACATATAGCAGATTTAAAAGAAACTTTCATCTTAGACAGTTTATCTAAAACTCAATCCTCTCAAGTGCACTTTTGGAGTAAGTTCAAGAAAATTACTAGGATACTTACGTTCGAACGGATCAAGGTAAATCCTAAAAAAATTCAAGCAATCTTAGGCATGCCTCCTTCCATGAATCAAAAAGATTTGCAAACACTGATCCGCCGCATCATAGACTTGAGCAAGTTCCTCTCAGTCAGCTGACCACTACTTTTCCTTCTTTGAAACATGAAAAAATCCACACAATTTACTTGGATGAAAAAAATGTGACCTAGCATTCAAACAATATGAATCAACTAGTGGCTTCACCTCCCCTGTTGCAAAGTCCAAAACCACGGGAAGCGTTGCTCATTTATCTCAGATTCAGGAAAGCAAAAGTCGGTTTCGAGCAATTTACAATTTATTATGCAAGTAAAATTTTATGAAAATCCGAATCAAGAAACACAATCATGGAGAAACTCGCAAAGGCTTTTATCATTTCAATAAGAAAATTGTGCCCTTACTTTCAAGCACACGCTGTAATGTGATAAAAAATCATTCGCTCAAATCGGTGTTATCACGGCTCGACCATTCCAGAAAGATTACTCAAATGGTCAGTACAACTGAGCGAGTTTGACATTTCTTACACTCCAAGGGTAGCAATCAAAGTCCAAGTGATTGCTGACTTCCCACCAAATTTCTTAGAAAGGCTAATTCAATACGAAATTAACATTGCAGATGAAAATCTAAACACTTTGTGTGGATGGAGCCTGAGAAACCCTAAAATAGGACTATTTATGGCTCTACAAAGACCAGAGGGCTTGTAACTCATAACTGGATCTTACTTGATTTCAATGCCGCGAATACTCAAGCCAAGTGTGAAGCACTAATTGTCGGAATGCGTCGTTCACTAACAATTGGATTGAAATATCTTCTTGTAAAATCAAACTAACAAATGATAATTAACCAAATAAATGAGATATTCAAAGTGTGAGAAGATATCATGTGAAAATATTTATTAAACGCTGAAGTTGAAATAAAAAAACTTGAATATTTTTTAATTGAGCACATTATGAGGAAAGTAAACCAAATTGTCAACCTTCTCTCTAAGGGAGAATATCAGGGTTCAAATGACATATGAATATAGAGCAACTATTATTGAGGAACTCGAAGTAATTACTCCAATAGCTCGCTTTTACTCATCTAAAAGTGTAAATATACAACAAAAATATATAATTTGCTTAAAGAAATAGTTCTGAGTATGTTTTAGGTTCATTTAAGAAAAAAAAGACTAGGAGTCGCCAATCTTATCGTCGCATGATTTCCTTTTCCAAATAAGTCTCCCTTTAGGAACATAGAAATGATCCCAAGAGAAGAGGAAACAGAAAGATAGGATATAAGACAAAAGTTAAACAAACAAATTTTAAAAAGAAGGCTTGTGTAAGGCAATCCTCGTGTGATGAGTCAAGAATGTACATCCAAAAGATATTGGATCGAAACACTTAAAACACAATCAAAAAAGAGAATTCCTGCATAAACCACTCATGTAACCAGAGAGTCAAATTTTTGTGTTTGTTCTGGGTTCAAGAGCACTCTCAAAGAAACGTATCCTTTTGATTAATTACATCTTGAGGGATGCCCAAGAATACTCCCAAAAAGAAATGACTTGCTTGCATTATTTATGATATCCAGTTAATTGGGAAACCAAAAGATTTTTTATCATCTCAAGCAAGAGAATTCAGATGTTTCGGTGCCTATATTGGGCCATAAGGCAGAGGGGAATCACCGTATCCACTACTTGTGGCGGCACCTAGGCATGCAAAGCTCACGAGACAACATCAATGATTTTTAAAAGGAATGAAAGGGCTCAAAAAAGGTGCCAATAGAAAGGAGGGGAATCCCTAAGTAGGTAGAGATAGCCGTATCAGAATATCATGGAACCACAGCCCAAACTACGGAGATTTTAAGTCCACCTAGCCGTGAAGCTAGTCGACCCAACCAAACCAGAGCTCCCTTGTCAGCACCTATTAGTTGTGTCGTCCAAAAAAATCCGGAAGACCTAAAGTCATAGAAAAGAAACCTCTAATTTCCTATGATCCTCTAAGAGGTGGAATAGGTGAAACTAGAACTTATACTTGTCAATTAAATAATGAAAATGTCACTGAAATGGAAGAGGAAAGAGAGGTGAGGTCCGACTACAAAGCCAAAACACTCTCACAAAAGGCTTACACTCCTGTCTGGGACGAGGGAACCTCTAACACCCTAGTCGTAATACACAACCTCCTAGGAAGAAATATTATGTTTGGCTTAGTCAATTGAATGACCACGGGAACTCCTCCTCGGGATATGCAGAATGATGCAATTATTTACAATTGAATAAAAATATGAAGCCCTATTAGGTATGACTTTGGAGACAAGTTCATGCTATGCAAATCCGTTTTAAATCCAACCAAAGATCATGCAGGAAAAGCAAAACAGAAAGTCCTGCTTATTTAAAATTGGAATCTTTTTATCCTATTTTTTATTTAAAATGATGCGTCAGGTGCCTCGGAACTCGTGCCATACTTTATTTCTGATATAGCCTCATAAAGGACTCTAAACAAAAATAAATGTAAAAGTGAAAAAAACTCGACCTGCAACACAAATGGTTACCACGGGTTATTTATATGCAATGCTGTCGGCCAGCTTTTTTTTTGCTTTTAAAAGAATATAAAAATTTGGTGATTTAGTTTAGTATAAAAGGCATATGATTTTTGAAAGTAATTTTGAAAGTAGTGTATTTTAATCTTGAAAGATGAGAGCCTCTGGATCTCGTTTGTTCGATAATTTGCGTAATCGTGCGATGTCATAAATGATACACGTTCTCGAAAGAGTAATGTATCTTTGCGACAGTAGAACCAATCATACTAATTAAAGAACTCGTGACATCCGTTTGATCTACGAACGCTTTATATGTGATCAAACAAGTTCCTACACAATAGAAAAGCTAGGTAGGGTTTATTTCTACAGGTTTGAGTTCACTATAGAGACGAGCCTCATAGTTAATTACATCTCGAATAGCTGGTGTCAGCTTGAAAACTCTCGATAATGATCGGTGGTTCTGTCTTGAGAATTCGAGGTTTAGGTTTTCGCGGTAGGACATTGGAAAAGCGAGTGGGAGTGGTCTCGAATGGGAACGAGTTATTTTCGGGAGTCCAAAGGAAAGAAAAGGTAGGGATGTCACGGATCCGAGGCGAACCCCGATGACTTCCAACTATCCTCTTGTGCGAGCATGCGTTTTGGAGACGATGTTAATTAAATGTTTAATCACGTCGATTTTATTATTTGGAACTTCTGACTTGCATAATACCCGATTATGCGAATAGCCGCAGAGATATGAGGATTTATGTCATACTCGTACGACAACCTCGGACACTAAAACGTGTTAGGACTTACGGCTGTCTGGCAACATAGTTACGTGAAGCTCAAAAAGGAGAGTGAGGGTTTACGCGCGCGGGCGAGACTACCTCGAAGTCACATGTGTTGTCATTTAAACTAGGAAAGTTTCTTTGAAGAATATCCTCTTGTTGCTCAATCCAAGCTCATCGTTGTCTTGCCACGGAGTTAGCTCGAAGCTTCTTCTTGAAATGCTGATCCTAGGTCCAAGGTTCGAAACGGTTTTGCGAATGTGTTTTGATGTTTTCGGGTTATGTTGTTGTTTTCGAGTTTTGCGTACGAGTAGACGATTGCGGGTATATGAAAAATACTTGAAAAGTAAATTGCGGTGAGATAAACTTCGGTAAAGTAAATTGCGATAAATAAGCGTAAAAGCGTACGCAGGCGTACTACTACGTCGCCAGATTTGTATTACGAAGCATGATATCGTTCGCGGGAATTTTAAATAAACTTACGGGAAAAGTAAACGGAGCGAGAAAACCAGGACACGAAAGTCGAGAAAATAAAGAAACGAGTCGTATAAATCACGAATAAAAACTCGTAGTCACATATGGAAGACCGGAGCTCAGGTATAAGATATCGATAGAGGTGGCGAGGCTGGAAGATCAGATATGTCTTCGACCTTGGATAAGAGTTACCGAGCCGACGCTCTAAGGAGGGTAGTCTTTAACGATCCAAGTGACTAACCATGGACCTTTATATATTTTATAAGAAACGGATTCTTTGATTTTTCATGCAAAAATTGATGTTTGATTTTTTATGCGAGTTCTTTTTTTTTAACAAGCAAAAGAGATTTTTGTTTTATTATTATTTTCTTTTTTTTTATAAATATTTTGTAAAATTATATAGTCAGTGCGTAGTCATCTCTAATCGTCTTGGAGACTACTAACGACCTAAAATCGTCGGGGAAACGATCTCGCCGAAGGTCGGCGAATAGTATCATCGGTCCTTTCCTCTCCTTATGAAGGTCCGCGAGGTAAGAGATACTATTCAATTATCCCGCATCGTATCCCTCGTATAGCACGCATAAAGCATTATTATCATCGCCTCGCCACTGCACCTCGGACTTATACTAGATCAGATGATCCATATATGGCAAAACAAATGCCCCCAATTGCCAGGAGGATTTGAGAGTAATGTTGAACTCGAATCCGGTGCGTTGGGTTTCGATATTGGTTAAGTCATTTCAGGGAATTCCACAATTGATTTAATTAAGGAAGGGTGAACCAAGCCTCGGTGCATTCTCTGGTCAGCTTGTGAATTAGGGTCATGTGCCTAGTTTCACTATGCATTTGAAGGTTAGGTAGATGGGCTCTCACCTAGGATGTGCTCCTAACTCTAGGAAGCCTATGCTGAGGATTAGGTGGATAGGCTCTCACCTAAGGGTGTGCTCCTAACTCTAGGAAGCCTATGCTGAGGATTAGGTGGATAAGCTCTCACCTTAGGGTGTGCTCTCTAAGATCTAGGAAGCTCATCTTTGTGGGGTTAAGTAAAGGGGCTTCACATAAGGTGTGCACCTAAATCCAAGGATCCTACACTTTGACTCGTGCCTGAAGTGATTAAGAGTATTTTACCCTTCCTCAAGCTAAATCAGAAATTCCCCCTTTTTTTATGACTTAACCGTTTTAAAAGAACAAAAAAAAGTCAAGAGAACAAAAGATGCCGACTCACTTCCAAGAAGCCAGTAAAGCGAAAAAAGAAGAAAAAGCAAGTGAGTCGAGTTGAAAAATAAATGTTCGAATGGTGCGTTGAAGTATTGTCGGGCAACAATTATGAAGCCTACGCGATAACACTGCAAGCTCCTACGACTCGGGGCAACAAGTTAGACACTCCAAACAACGATCCTAGCGTTGGACGACAATCCTACGACTTCGAATAATCCAAACAATGCTCAAACGACTTTTCTAAATCTCCAACTGACTCCAAACATCAACCGGAAACATTACACGACGGTTTTAAAGTCACCAACGACTCCGAACAATGAATTAATAGTTCTAAATCACAATATATAACAATTAATAACTCTCAAACGATCACTATGACAATTGACAACTCCAAAACCGCCACCCACGACTCTCATGACATTTATAAACCCCGAACAACACTTCCATGGCATCCCACAACAATTTGCAACTCCAAACATCAATTTCGATTCTCCCCACAGCATTCTACGACCTACGAACAATTCCAAACAGCAATTTATTGGTGTTAGACAACACTTTCTAACTTTCCAATATCATCCTACGAGCTTTTCTATTCCAACAATTCCAAACTTCCGAACAGCCCCAACAACGAATTCCAAGCTTCCGGACGAGTAGCTATACTCCTCCAAACATCAAACGGCAACCCCCCTAAGCCTCCTACAGCGAGTATACAACAATTAATGGCATCCTACAGCGGGTATAGAACAATTAATGGCATCCTACAGCAGGTATAGAACAATTAATGGCATCCTACAGCAGGTATAGAACAATTAATGGCATCCTACAGCAGGTATAGAACAATTAATGGCATCCTACAGCGGCCCTAGGCATTCTTGCAGCTCCAACGGCACCAAACAACCATGTTAAATACCAAACATCAAAAAAAATAAATAATAAATAAATAAATAAATAAATAAATACTTCCAAACAGCATTTAAATGATTTCAAACAGCAATAAGAAGGCTCCGAAATGGCTCCAAACAGTGATTGAGTCGTTCTAAATCAACTAACAGAAGCACTTCAAAACAGTGATTAAGTTGCTCAAAATCGGCTAACAAAAACATCTCGAAACAGTGATTTATAGTGTCCCAAAACAGTGAAAGTATAGAGTCGCTTCAAAAGCAGTTGGAATATTGAGTAGTACCAACATAAAAGATAAGATAAAATTTAGGTGTTAGGTACATAAACATGAGACAATTTAGTGGTAAGTATGTAAACATTCCAGCAAACAAACTACAGCACTATACTCCCTTTCTATCAACAGGAAACATAAGGAATTATGAATTAAAACATTTCATCCATATGGGATCAACAGCAAAATTAGAAGTAAAAGAGCATCATAACAATAAAAAAAAAAAATAAGCAATTGCCTTTTGTGTGACCTGCAAGGTTTTCTTTCACCTGGAATGCCGAGAGAGAAGTTTGTCGGCAAGGGAGCTGGCCGGCGTCTGTTCGTGAGGGAGAGGTGAGCTGAGCAGGGAAGAGCCGAGCGTCGAGTTTGGACGCGGGAAACGGCGAGCGGCTTCGGTTCGACAGAGAGGTGTTGGGTGTTTCGTTCGGCGCGAAGAGGAGGCGGGATCGAGAGGAATCGAATGTCGCAGGGAGGAGGGGAGAAGAGATCTCGGCTCCTGGCAGATGAGGAAGGAGCGGGGGTTTTCTGCGTGGAAGAGGCGAGCGGGAGAGCAGTGGAAGAGACGCGCAGGAACGGGTTCGAGCGGGATTCTTTGGTGCAGAGGGGAAGGGAGTCGAGCGGAACGTGAATGGGGAGTATTCGGTGCGGAGGCGAGCGACTCGTCGAGCGGGGCCGGGGCGAGCGGCTCGTCGAGTGAGAAAGGGCTCCGGTGTCGTGCGCGGGCGTAGCGGGCGAGCGAGAAGGTGACGTGGTCAAATGTTTCGGCTCGTTCCGAGAGGAAGGAGGCGTGATCGAGCGTGAGGGGAAGGAGTTTCGGCGCGAGGGGTCGAATGCGGAACTGCGGCATGAGGAAGAGGAGGCGAGTAGGAGGACGCGGATTCGAGCAGCGATGGTGTTTCGTTGCGGTGCAGAGGAGTAAGGGCGCTCGATAGAGAACTTGCGCGGTGAGAGGAACGGGGGAGGAAGATGAAAGCCGAATGTCGATTTGTCCCGTTGAGCGGGATTTTGTGTCCCGCGCCTCTCCCATAGTCGTTACGCATGAGTTGAGCGGGAATTGAATCCTTTCCGACTCGGGACGAGCCTCATTAGGAAAATAATAACCCATAATTAAATATAATTAAGATAGAATTATGTGGTTAAATCTGAAATTCAAATTTTAAAATTTGAAACAACTAGGCTCGTATTCAGCCTGCGACGAGCTCGAATTGAACCTGAGTCGAGCCCGGATCCGCATCCCGCAAATTAAAAAAAAAATGTGCATTGATTTTCGTGTCGTTCGTGCGAGCGTGGAATCGCGACGAATATGGGTATCCTTCCAGCTAAAATCGACGTCCGGACGCATCCGTGTGGTCCGTTTCGTCATCCGGGATCGTCCGGACAAGTTCGGCGATGGTCGAGCCAAAAAAGTGTCGAGTCGTGGTGTGCGCGAGTTCGAACGTCGTTAAGGGTTTACCCGAGGCCGTACGATCCTATGGGAACTCATTTCGAGCCCTCTACGTGTTAGTCCTAGCCGCTGCAACAAAGAGTCGAGTGCTTGGGACTTACTTACGTCGAGTCTTACTAAAATGGGTCTAGAAGTGGCTCGAGCTCCATGTGAGGTGGGCTCCATTACTTAGTCCGCTAGGATGGTCAATACGGAACTCTTAAGGCTAGATCCTAGGGTCTAAGAGGAATATCCTAAGACCCCACTAAAATGAGGTCAACAAATGCATAATGAGCCATGTCTGGCAGAGGAGAGCTTAACGACGCCTGCAAAAAGTATTAGTTTTAATTATTAATGTTCCTCCCTTTTTTATTTACTTTTAGGCATGTCTTCCTGCACAAAAAAATCGCCCATAAATATACTAGTGCACATTCTCAGACCCAGTAAACATACAAATGCGCACAAAAAAGCCTGATTAGGGCACAAAACAAGGAACAATAGTCAGGCATGTAAAAACCATAACTACGTCCGAGCCCTAGTATAGTAAACCATCTACTCACAAGGTGGTATAATCACAACATCTAACTGTGTGTGCAGTGCAGGGATGAAGACTACCGTATGATTTTGACGGAGTCTCCAACATCAGCCTAGTCTTAAAGATCTAAGAGATCTACTGTATGCCACCCAAAAGAATTTTAAAATAGTTGGTCTCACATATGACAATTTTGCTAACTACATAGTTTTAAAATATAACAGACAAATAAATATAAGTTCGTAACATGCCAGGTGACATATGCTAGAATCCTTAGAATCTCAGCACAGCATAAATGTGTTGATCTTGATGCAATACCTCGCATTGATCACTGAAATTTACTCGACAAACAATGCTTGTTTTAAAGCATCATGATCAACAATGGGTAGCTCACCTAACGAGTCCAATTGGTTATCAAGACACGAAGGCAATACGCATACAATCATGCAAGAAGATCCAACAAATCGTGATCACACGATCGAGGTACGAGCGATCATGACGGATGCCGAAAGGTGATTTAAACTTAATGCAAAATGCAAATAACAAACTTGTGACAAGTGCAAGGTGCACCCATACTATGCACTCAACGGGTTCAGTGGCTTTAGAGCGTGATCCAAATTGAGCACATAACGTGAGATGCAAATGACATTTATGTGTGATGTCATAAGAGATGAGGCAGTGTGGTCTCCGTTTAGAAGATTTATACACCAGCGGGCTAACTAGCCACCACTCACCAAAGATGTGCAAGCGTCACGTCACACACAAATGATAGCATATATGTGCGATGACAATGCAAGTGCCGGTGCTCGAGGAGACACTATGTGCAAGCAAATGTCAAGGGCAAAATTTGATTTTTTTTTCTACTATAGTTTTTAAATTCTTCACATATTAAAAAATATATGTTTTATTTGTGCACAAAAAAACATGAATTCAAGCAATTAGCAATGTCATGCAAGCAATGCACAAACACGTGTGAGAAACACAACATGCAAAAGGTTGGTCACTTGATCAATATGGTCAACCAATCCAACCAGAGTGGTTTGTCGATCGACACAGGGCGGCTGATCAAGCTCGAGTGATCGGTCGATCGAGCCGGAGCGGTTGATAGAACCAAAGTGATTAGCCGATCGGGCCGGGACAATCAATTTAACTAAAGTGATCACTAAATCCAAAAAATTTGTTGTTTGGATTCAACGAGCAAAAGGCCCCCCTAGTTTGGATATCAATAAAAAAAGGACTATATCATGCGCACCAAGATCGGTGAAGATAGTTCAATTCCTTCTCATGGTAGACTTCCCTGATCACATCATTTTCATATGCATTTTCTTCACTCAATAAGAATTCTAACTATTTTCACTTGAGCTTTTACACAGGTCACTCCTCTGACTTATTTATAGCCTCAAAAGGTAGACTCAAAATAACAGTTATAATATTTCATTTGACCACACAATGACATATTTATTATTATTTATTATAATTGTTAGTCTTATTATGAAAGTCTTTTACACGTCCTGGTCACAATTTAGAAGCAAAGCGAGGCCACCTGGGCCTGCCAGAGTCACGAGCCTGTATGCTTGCTTTTAAAATGATGAAAACTCTTTCTCGTTTGAATTAAGCGAGCTCATTAGAACTTGAATGATTCATTCATCTTACTAATCCTTAACACTCGAGAAAAATTCATGCCAAATTATAAGTAATAGATATTCCTAGAGTGTGGGTCAAGCCATCTTGTAAGTAATAGATGTTCCTCCAAAGCTCGCTCGAGCTTCTCATTGGTCTTCTCTAACTCCTGGCGAGTTGACAACTTTTCCCTCAACTGATATATATGATTCAGAAAGTTAACATTAGAAAGAGTCAGCCGGGGTGTTCCAACTTCTTCCACCAATCACATATTCTCAGCAATGGTCGTTGGTTGCTCCCCCAAGGACAATCCTTCAGAAAACAACGGCTCTTGTTTCCATGATTTTATCTCTATCCTCAATCACCTCCATTGTTTGATCTTCTACTACTTCAGTATCCTTCGTAACGAGATCATTAAGAATAGTCGCATGATCCAATCATTGACAGACATATTTCTCTGCAGAGAACAGGACATCAGAAGCATAGAACCACAAAAAACCAAAAATGATGAAAGTAATCAACACAGTCACCAGAACTCAACTCAAGGATTATGTTAGAACCCTTCCAGCAATTCAGAGAATCGAACATTTGTGACCTAGCACCTACTTTCAGAACTAAAATTGTCAGATCCCAAAGAATAGAAAAACCAAGACTGGTGGCACTGACATTTCTTTTGGGATCATTTCGTTCAAATTGGCTTTAATACGATATTCAGCATTGCAACACTCCCTGCGGGACTGTCCGATAGCACTTTCTCTTTGACGGGCTTTGAACTCTCTGCACCGCCATTCTTTCCTTTTGAATCATGGGAACCATCAGAACGCTTCCCTCTCTTCAACCTTCATTGCACGATCACTCTTAACACTTACTCCAAAATATCTATCTATTCCTTAAGAGGCCTTCTACATTCGGAGCATGTTTAGAGCAGGAAAGGATTCTCGAGAATAAAGGAAAGGAGAATGAGAGCAAAACCTCACAAATATGAAGCCCTTCATTTATTTTCATTGCTCCAAACCTGGATAAAGCATCGCAGGACCAGCAACGAGTGTAAGAAGAGCTTATTGAGACTTGCGCAATTATATTAAGATTCGTACAATGCTAGCTTACTAAAGCCAAGATTTAAGGTAAAACGGGGAAGAAATGGGTTTTAAGATTTTGTAGGCGCTAGTTAAACTTATCTTTTTTTCCACAGCTTAGCAGGATTTAGGTCAAACTATGCTATCAATCATCCCCCAAAAGCATTAAATCAAACTAGAAAACTAAACCAAAAAACAAAAGAAATCAAAAAGATAAAAATGAAGTGTTTGTCGGGAAATCCATCCATACCTCCAAGAAACAAAAACCTGCTAACGGAGACCGCGAAACCGAAAACCAATCCAGCTCTAAGTCAAAGTATTAGCGAGTAAAGGTGGCTCAGAACCGAAGGGCACGCTGTACAATATATTTTTTTTATAGAGGGGGCCAGAGCAAACATTTCGAAGAGATCAAAGCTCATATTTCAAACGCGACGGTGTGTTCTGAATAAATGCTGTTTGATTTCAATTCTTAATCAAGATTTATGCTAAATCTTGTCAAACAATTCTAGCCACAAACACGGTCAATGCTAAATCTCACCTGCCTCTGATGTAAACCTAAACCCCTAATTTAACCGTTTTACGCCAGAGATTTACGAATGAATTACTTACAAAATCCTACAAACTGCAAAATAACAAGGGGAAAGAAAAAAGAACTGTGATGAAACTAAGCGGAAAAAAAACCTACATTTGTAGTAGCGCTAAGTTTTACACCATACCTCAACCGATCCTCACAGAAACCACCTTCTCGATTACTCTACGCTCGCAACCCCGCAGTCGTCGGAGTAAAATCTCCAGCTACCACCGCCGGAGATCCTTCTGCAAAATGAACGTAGAGAAGAGGTCAATAGTGACCGGTGCTTTTTAAAGCCCGGAAGGGTTTACCCAGAATGGAAACACCATTAACCCTAGATTACGATAATATTACATATTTGCCATCGTTACCCGCAAACGACGCAGTAGTGCCAACTCGACTTCTGACAGAAAACTATTTGGGGATTGATAATAGTTCAAAGAAGTTTGGTACAGCACATTTATTTTGGTAAGGCTGCGCTAAATAGTGTGCTTTCGGGCTAAATGGAACGACTTTGAACAACCTAAAAATAAATTTAATTTTTTTAAATAAAAAATCATACATAATTAAATAAGTAAATCAATTTTTGAACATATATCAAAGATTTACGTACATGCCGGCAAAAAAGTACTCCATTGATCTTGAAGAGATTTGAAGACTAGACGATCGGCCAAGCTCCGGTGGCCGGCCGAACGATCGGTTGACCATTCGATCTCCATGGGCCGATCGGCTGACCTGCCGACCAGCCGAACTATAGACCGAATGCCACCACTGACAACTGGTGAGCTCCCAAACGATAGGACTTGATGAGCAAAAGACCAAAATATCATGTAGTACCCTTTTAAGTCGGGGTAACTTTGTAATTTTATCATTTTGTCCTCATATCGTCCATAAATAGGACTTTCATTATGTTGAAGAAGAATTCAGGATACTCTCTATGTCACCCTCTCATTCAATGAAGTAAATGGACCAAAAAGTCTCCAAATATGTCATTTTGACCCTCAGGGGTCAAATACCTATGAACTCTCGTTCTCTCATCTCTTTCTCTCTCTCTCTCTCTCTGTTCTCTCCCATGCTTCTCAATTCTCTAACCCTTAGGTGAGATTCACAAGACAAATCTGAATTCAGCAACATTCAACTTTTATATATCTGCATATCTAACACCAAAACTTAAATTTTTTCATACATATCATCTTGTTTATGCATGTAAATGTGTACTTTAAATTTAAAAAATTTAAATAGCGATGATATGTGTAAAACAAGCATTTGTATGTGTTGATCCCAAGGAGATTCAACAATCCAGAAGGAAAGATGTATGACAAAGAGGGACTATCGATATGAGACCAAGAAACCCACTTATCCAACTAGATGCATTCATCCAAGCTAGTAGAAAGACAAAAAGAATGATATGAGTCCAAACTGATCAAACTATAGCAAGACAGCAAAAGCAACTAAGCTATTCACCGCCGAAAAGTTGAGTGAAGGCGTCAACCAATCTCTTAGTAGATCTAACCAAATGAATGAATCCAATTCTTCGCCATCGCCAGTTGTCCCATGGACGCTCCTTAGGTTCCTCATCATGGACCAAGAATTGATAATATAATAGAGCCTCACGTTCATCCCGAAAAAACCCCTCTCATCATGAAATGAGTTAACTATTGAGTTATGTTTATTTGTCATCTACTCGATAGTCTAGTCTCGTTATACCGACAGAAACCTCTCATTCAAGGATCAAGAGTTGGTAGTCACATTATATCAACTAATTGACAAAACCTAGCCAACTAAGTCAGTCTTACAAATCAAAAGCCAATCAAGTCTAGCTGATTAAATTCATCGACTCAATTTAACCAGCCGAACTGGCCTTGCTGAGCCAAAGCAATGCTAGCTAAGCTGATCAAGTCATAGTGTAGTCGAGCGATATGCTTCTTGCACGTATAATACTTATGATACCTTATACAACCCCATTAAAGCAAGGGGTAGAAATGTAATATCATATGTTATACCATTTACACTAGACATAGAGATCATTTTTAAAAATGGACAATGGATAAGAAGTTTTAACATTCAATATTGTTCACTCCTCTCATTCTCTCTCTCTATCTCTCTCTCTCTCTATCTCTCACTCTCTTCATTATTACACTCTAACATTTGAGGTGTGATTCACGAACAAATCAAGATTCAAGTGATGAGCATGGATCAAGCCATTGGAAAAAAGAAGAGCGGCACACATAAAAATCCCCATAATAGAGACACTAGCGACATATGGTACACTAGAGAGTTCATGAACCAGCTGATCCAAGAGTTGAAGGATCAGATGTTGGATATCATCCAAGAGGCATTGGCTTAAGAAAGGGAATATCATCCCCAAGGGAAATAGGCGTCCAACAAGTGAAGGGCCCAATTAGCTTTGGATAAATAAGGAGAATCTTGGTACTTTTTGCAGCTTTGGATCAGCACCGATCGATAGGCATCAGTTCGAGCATGCTGAAGCACCTAGTTATCCAGAGAATGCGTTCTCTCAGCAAATCTATACATGCAAGCCTTCGTAGAAGTTCAAGATCGCAGCATTAGATTCCTAAAGGGGAAAATCGATCAAACAACTACACAACCTCTTCGAGTCAACAGTGGGTTTGTTAAGGATCACCAATGCACTAAAGGGTCGTATTTTTTTCACCACACTAACGAGTCAACCCTCTAGTGGTCACACTATTACAAGGGTTAATCGAGTCTTTTGATTACTTAGAACAAATGTTCGTATCATGGTTTGTCAGCTCTCAAAGACCCTAGAAGAATTCAAAGGCCCTAATACAGAACAGAAATATGTTCATTATCTGCTTCCAGAAGGAGATATTATAAGTACAGAATCTAGAGCCTGCAGTAGCTCACGCTGCCCCAACCCAACAACTGAAAGGACATTTTTCATGCGCTCTTGGTCTACAACGACCAATGACATTGGCCAAGTTGTTAGAGATGTTCAACAATCATATATCAGCCAATGAGTAAAACTCCACCCCCGCTTATTCCAAAGGAGAATCGTCCACTTGTCGCTAGTACGGATTCCCAAGGTGATGGGTGAACATCGAGGGATGACTCGCGTTCTTCAGCCATCTGTGATACAAAGACTATTAGCACCCTAGGACTACAGGGGGGCCATAGATCTTACAACCAAGGAAGTCAGACTAGTTATCCTGACCAACAACCACCACTGCACAACTAAGAATTGTTGAAAAGGACTCCTTTTAGAGTCACAATGGTAGTGATAATGGATGTCATCCGGAATAAAGAGTATTTGAATTGATTTCCCATAATGATAATTGGATCTTACCTCTAAGACTCGAAGAAATATTATGTATATCATTGAGAGCATTGTAATGACACAGAGGAATGCTGACACCTCCGATGCTTGGCCAAGGAGTTGATCAAGGCAAAAAAAATTGAATAAGTTTGTAACTATAGGAATGATGACCCGGAGACAAAGAAAAGCTATAGAGAAGGAATTATGGACGAGCCTGTCCGAGCCCATTCCATTCATACTGCTAACATAGTTCATGCCATCATCTTCAGAGGAGGAGAAGACTCATCCTGTTGAGCTAGCCTAATGATGCTTTAATCAGGATGACAAACACTTCACAAAACATTGAGGACTTTTTGATGCTTGACTCGTCACCTATAAATAATGTCAACATTGACCGACCGCTACTCAAAAATTTGAAAGTTATTATCTCGACATACCATGCAACAGTAAAATTTCTAGGCAATGTAGAGGTGGTCACCATCTAAGGTAACCTAAAGCAATCATATAAATGTTATCTCCAAGTGGTCAGAAGTGTCGAGTAAAATCCACTCGAGATCAAGAATCTGTGTAAAGTTGGACTTCAGGTCATCTACTCGACTTTAGAATAAGAGGACCGGTGAAAGGCTGTTCTTGGTCTACTTTATCGGTCGGGTCCTCCGAAGTGCAAAACTCGACTAACCTATTACAACTGTTTATCTCAAAATATTAATTTTAAATGATCCTCGCTCCCTATCTCAAAGTATGATTACAAATAAAATAAAATAATCTCAAAATATTAATTTTTAATTCTCGTTCTGCACCGGAAAAATGTTTGCAAGTGTTTTATCTTGTAAGTTCAAATATTTTTCATCAAATCCCAAAAAAAGGTGAGAAATTAACCTCCCAAACATTAGTATATAAGCACACATTAACGAGACTGAAATATATTTACAAAGGATGATCCCACTATTACCAAATGTCATATCTCTCTTATATATTAAAAGGGATTCGCTTTTTTTGATATAATCATTAATACAAACATATCATTCTATATATTGATATTTTGAAATTATCAATTTTGTGATTTTTTTAAAATGATCGATGAATTTACGCCGAGTCATGATCAAACAATTGATAATTTGATAAAAAGAAAAAATATAGATCGAAATTTTATCTTGAATTTTAATATTTGAGTGAGAATTTGAAAAATGAATGAAAGGGGGCGATTAATTTGTCAATAGAAAGTTTCGGATGGTTTTCCAACCATTAAATACAGTGCCACATCTATTGTTTGTCGGAAAAATTCACGGTGGTAAAATTATTATTTAACCTCTTAAAATTGCATGAAAATCTAGCGCACAGACAAATAATAAAAAGCTAAGAAAACTAGACACACATATTTTATGCGAAGAAATCCGTGATGTAAAAAAATTAAGTGGACCAACTCAAGTAAAGTAATTCATTATGAGATTGTAAGTATATAAGTTTTCTTCTCTTTTGAATTAGAGAAAATGAAATTAAAATGCTGAGGATTATAGGTGCAAATTAATAGGTCATAAATAGGAACCATAATTAGGTTATAACATATGTGTTTCTCAATTATAATGATAATAAATGACCACAAAAGTCATAGTTGAAAACTATGATAATAATAGTTAGTCACAAATATCATAGTAATTAGTTACAATAGCATCAATTGGGTCAAGATGGCGATAGCTAAAATCTATAGAAGTTGTTTGCCACATAGGCCTTTGTTGGAGGTTGCAACAACATCGGTTGACAATAACAATCATAGTTGAAAGTTGTAGTTTTAATAATTCTGGACCACAAAAATAACAGAGAAAAAAACAATGTGATATTAAGATAGAATTTTTATGTTTGTTGATAAGAGTAGAGTTCTTAAAATAAAACATGTGTTAGAACATATTAATTCAAAGTTAAGAACTTTAGGCTTAAAACTTATCATAATAATATTATTTTTTATTTAATTTCATCATAACAAAACAAAACATAGAACATGGTACAATCCAAGCACAAAAGTACTTTTAGAGAAGCTCTCTTAAAAACACAAACCAACTATGTTTATAATTAGCACACAACAAGTTCAAACACAGTCTCACTCAGAGCAAGTATAACGTCTCTAAGCATAAGCTCCAGGGTTGGCTGCAAGGTACGCCTCCACAGCCTTGATGCTATTCACAAAACCTTCCTTCACCTTCTTGATATCCTCAGCAGCATCAACAACACCAGGGATGGGCTTATAAGCTGCCGACAGCTTAACAACAGACCCATTTCCTTTCGGCTCCACCTTAATATGTGAAGTTGCAGACTCAAACTTCTTCCCCAAATCTCCACCTTCCACAACCGAAACCTTGAGCTCCAGCTTATCATGGTCGATGAAATCAAGGCGTTCCTTCACAAAGCTGAAAGGCACCGCTGCATAAACCAAATTAAGAAAAGTGATCAGCTTGAGGCCATTTTGAGCTTAAACAGAAGTAGGAGAGGGGAGAGTGAACCTGGGGAGAAGTTGATCTGTCTGATGCTCCCCGGCTTGCCATCGCCGGAAAGCGGAGTGATGCCGGTGATGAGGTCGGGGAGGAGCTTAGGACCGAGGTTGTGCCAGTCGATGAAGGCGGCTTTGAAGAGAGGAGCTGCGGGGGCTTTGGTCTCAACCTCTGCTGACCAGCTTGAAGCCATGTTATTAATGGAAAGTGCTTGAGTTTGGGTGTGGATGTTTGTGGAGGGTGGTATGGCTGTGCTTTTATAGTGGGTTTATGGGTGGGATGGTTGTTGTAGATTTTGTAATATTTTACAGAGTAGGTGGGGGTGATTGAATGATTTGTTGACTGTAATTGTGTGAATGTGGAGAAAAGAGGATGACACATGGTCAAATTGTATTAATTAAATGTTCGAATCCAAGGATACAATGAATAATAGCAAATAACATGAGAAATTCTATTAATTTCAGCCGATAATTGAGGGACTATAATCCTAAACCTTGTTACTATATGACAAGTAGTTTTCCATGTAAAGGACATATTGAAGAGCAAAAAGAAAAGAGAAGAAATATTCCTGATACGCTACTAAAATTTTTTCTTCATCATGAATCTCGAGGTCTAATATGGATCTCAAAATAATCTTTCGAGCAAGAAACATTCAAATTTTAATTAAAAGTCATCTGGAACTTCAATTTCAGCAAACTTATAGTCAAGCTGACCGGCTGAACGAGACGGACCCAACGATATCAAAATTGGTTTAATCCAACTCAAATCAAGATCAGATCAAGCCATTAAACCACTTTGGAGGTTTTCTGGATGCTTCAAAAGATCAAATGGGTGTTGAATCCTACGAGCTTACAGTCGGATCAAGCGTCTCGACAAGTCGAATCCAAAAGGCCCAAACTTGTTTAATTTCGACATCATTAAGGTATTCAAATGTCCATCAAATGCTATCAGATTGAAGGAAACTCTCCGGACCGTCTGATCAAAGTGATTCACATTTCTACATTAATTACACCTAAAACACTATGAATAGAGCTCTACCACTCTCATGCAGGGAGAGGCTTGAGTCTTAAAAGGGAACTTGAAGCTTTGGGAAGAAGTCCAACATAATCCCTGCCAACGCCGACCTCTATCGATTATCACAAATCATCGCAGACTACCACTAACCAAACACTGTGAGTTAATGTTGCAACTTGAAAATTCTAGTAACCCTTTTCCGTATGTGAAACAAGATTTCTGTAATCATCAACCTATAGTGAATTTTTACGACTGATTACGAGTTTTTAAAAATTCGTGTATCATTACTAACTATTTTCTCAGCACACATCAATTCATTTTCTATAAGACCATCTATTGAAGCATTATTATATGGGCAGGCAATAAACAAAGTGAAGGGGCGGCATCTATTTTGACAGAACCGATCTGTTATTTTGTCCTTTGTTAGATTGCATTTGGATTTTGTCCTTTGTTAGATTGCATTTGGATACGTGTCTTTATATTTTCTGATACATAATTTTCATCATTCATGCCGACCTTTAAATACGTGTGCATCGGATCCTATGAATATAATTTTATATATGTAATGAATATTTTATTAAGTTTATGAGGTGGATAAATTTTATTTAAAAACAAATAATGAGGCTGAATGTTATTTATAGTGTAAAAATGGGGCATAACTAAAGCCTAAACTTTATTTTTTTTTTACATTTTTTATGTCATTATGTGAATCATTGTTTTGTTGTTCAATCCTCGTCTGAATACCCTCATTTTTTATCGATCAAACTTGGAAAAAATATTAGGTGCGGAATCCGGATGCATCCGAAGTTCGGTGGCAGGGGCGCCATGTGGAAAATAGGCCCCACTACAATTAACTTTGGTGGCGGGGCCCACTTGCCACATGGCGCCCCACTACTAGACTCCGTACATGCATAGTCTATATCTAATATTTATTCTCAAACTTTTTTCCTTACCTAATTCTATGAGGTCCCACACTCAACACTAGAGGAAAAATTTTTGCAAATAAATTTTCTATGAGACTGTACATTCAATGAACCTGGACATGAATGACTCTCTCTCTCTCTCTCTCTCTCTCTCTCTCCCTCCCTCCCTCCCTCCTTGGATTGCACAAAGAAATAAACTGAAAGAATATGTTGGGCAGATTTATCCCTCATTCATTTCATTTTATTATTTTTTGCTTCACCCTCCTAATTTTTAGCCAATGAACCGGTAGCACTGATTCTCTCGAAAAAATATTACATGCTCAGTCCAGATACATTTGAACGTTATATATACAATGATGTTGTATCGAAAAAAACTATTGCATGTTCAGTCTAAGGGCCCGTTGGCTCGACTTTTTCGCGCGCGGCGCGGCTATTCTGCCGCGAAATTTCCGCCGCGGCATGTTTGGGAGAAGACTTCGCGGCAACGTGCTGCGAAGTTTGGTGGCTCGGCCGCGGGGTTTATCCCGCGGCCCGGCTCGTGGGCTGTTTTTACCTCTTCGACCCGCGCATTGCTCGAAGAAGAGTCTCTCCGCTCGAAGCTCGTCGTTCTCATCACCCCGCGCTTCGCTCGCCAATCAAATCTCTTCCTTCTCGTCGCCCCGCGCTTCGCTGGCGGACCATTGTCGAAGTGGAAGGCGGGCGGATGGCGTGGTTTGGGTTTGCAGCTCTCTCGATCGCCGGCTGAGGTCAGTATTTTCCTTTGTCTCATCGATAACGCAAATCTAGGAGCCGCAGGAGCTGGAGCTTCAGCTGTACAGAGATCGTGAAACGGGATCCTAAAAATGATCTCATTGATAGAGGCGAGGAGAAGGATTTTGTTATGCAGTGGTTGAGGAAGCCAACAAAGCTCCAACTCATATTGCTAGCCCTACTCCGTACAAAAACATTTCTCTTCAATCCATAGTGGGTCATTGTGGCATGGAAAGAAGAATTTGAACTGAAAATGTGGGTTTGTGTTTTCAACGACTTTGATGCAAAAATGGTGATTGCCGATTTTGAGAAATTAAGATCACTTCAAGAACTAAATGAGTTTAATGTTAAGAATGAGAATGGTTATAGAATTGTGGGGGTTGGAACATATGAGCGAGATGCACAAATTAAAAATACATTTTCTGTAAAATGTGAAGGATGCTAAAGAGGCTGGCGCTGCAAAAATTGTAGGTCTATCCTAAAAATAGTTGATTGCTATCTTTGATCTTACGAGTTAGGTTTTGGGAGAAAACTCACTGTGATCTTCTTTTCTATTTTTTGAGTTTATGGCTTCCTGAATTTGACAGTTTGGCCTCTTTAAATTACTTTCATTTTGTTAGTGATATATGTTAGTTAATATAAGCTACTAATTCCAATATTTTTCCTTGAATTCATTTTAGTTTACAAATTTCTATATAAAATACAACAAACTTGAATTTGTTGTACTTCATATGGTCATATAAATAAATAAAAAATTTCAAACAGTTTTAATAAACAGGGGCAGTTTGGTCATTTTTACAGAAAAAGCTATCCGCAGTTGTTTTTCCACAATTGCTAACTGAAACAGACAATAAGCTTCAACATATTCTTCACATAGTTCTTCTACAGAATGCAGCATTTCATGGTACAATTGAAAATGCTGAACGAGCAAACGAGACTCTAAGTATCATTGGACTTGGCGTACAATAATGTTGTACACGTACTGATTATTAGACAATGTGTACAATATCATTGTACATGAAGTCTGGATGTATCAGAATTTCGCACATAATATTCTCTTCATTCTTTCAATCGTTTTCTCTTTTTATTTTTTATTTTATTTTATTTTATTTTACTCTTTTCTTCCTTTTCACTGCTACGCATATATCACTGTTTGATCTCTCTTTCGCTAGGATTCTCCCTTGCATCCCTCTTCAACTTCCAACTGGCGTGGGAAACCCCTAACTCAAACTCTCATCCTTCTTATCTCGCTAGTGAACTACTCTGTTACACATCTCAACTTTGCCTCTCATGTCCTACTCGACGTTGGCGCCTAAAGCCAACACCACCTATTGACGGAAAATTTCTCCCGACAGCACCTTCCCTCTATCTTCACACTCACGACTTACTCCCATTATTTTTATGTCTTGTTGTTTTTGATGAAAGGAAACGTCGCTCTATCTACATTTGCCTTTTCCAAACCTTTCCTTTCAAATGGCCTTTACCCATAAAGAATTAAGTGAGAAAAAAAAAAGCAGAAGTAACCAACATAGAGAAAGTCAAAACAAAAAAGATGGATACAAAGACATTCACACAAAGCAATCATTAGAACATAAACTAGATAAAAGTGATCCAAAAGGAAATCAGTCCATGTTCGACCTGATAAAATACACGAGGAAGGCCTTATATGAAGACCCTCATATCCGAACTAGGAGACAAAATCAAATTTATTTTGTTATAGGTTCAAAGAGATATTCCACGATGGCATATCCATGTGCTCAATTACAACCTAGAGATACACATGAAAACTCACGATAAGAAATGTGTTTGCAAGAAAATTCTTGGATGTAGGCAACCAAAAAAAGTTTCTACTATTCCTATAGAGGAAATTTTTTGTTGTAAGAGTAGAACCGGACTACCATGTAGAGAACGAATTAATGTAACTCTGTAGGTAGCCGCCTCTTAGCCAATAAGGTCTACATAATTCGCACAAAAGAAACAAAAGTGCCTAAAAAAAGCAAGACAACATATTAGTTGTGGAAAAATCTAGAGATGTAGAGATAGCCTAGTTGGATTTCCATGAACCATCCTTCCAAATTTGGGACCTTAGGTCATCTACGCCGTGAAGGTAGTCGACCTAACAAAACTGAGAATCACTCCATTAACAACTTGTGTTCTATCTAGTCTGATGTAATTCAGTAGACCTAAAATAGAAGTGTGTGTGTGTGTGTGTGTGTGTGTGTGTGTCTTGATTCCTATGACTCTATCTTGCATAAAAGGTAGAGTATAGATTGTATTTGTGAAAGGTATAGATAGAAAATCTACTTAGAAAAAATTATAGCGCTTAGCCGCCCCACAAAAGACTCATGATCTCGTCAGGGTCAAGACTGCCTGTAACGCCCTAAATGTGTCAGGAAAAACCTCTTAATCGTAATACTTTCTACGGGACATGCAAAATGAATGCAATTATCTAAGATATCCTAAGCGTTGAACCCTTATTAATGTGTAATGAGATAAAGTCATCTAACTATAATCATTTTAAATCTGGTTCAAAGTTCATGCTAAAAAGTAAACATCAGGAAATAAATTGCTCATTTCAAAATGTTACAAAATTTTAGTCTATATTTTACTAAAGTAAATGTTTTAATCATTTGAATCAAGTAGAAAACATGATGTGAAATACTTTAAAGTTTTTTTTAACGTCATGATATGTGAATCACATCATATTACGCGTGACATGCCGATAGTTATAATACGACATGTTCATTATTAAATATAAAAACATACTACATTGACTTTGAATGTTTGATCCTCTCTTATTAAGATTTATCTTTCTTGATAGCTATGTAATCAATGACCATGATGCATTTGTGAGAGCAATTAAAGGTCTTTCTTGAGAGGGATGTTGGCAATATCACTCATTAATATATTCAAACACTAAAATTCTCTTTCTATTTATAGATAATCAAATACAATGCTCATTCTGACACTCTTCTCTAAATAAATAAGAAGCCAAGCACAAATTCAACCACTTAGCCCAAGAGTAATGTGAATTTTTTATGTCATAAACAATCAACATGTTCATGTCGACATTATATGCATATTTCTAATTAGTGGCCTTTTTTACTTTATTGTTAATGAGCATTGATCACTTAGGAAGTAATTCAAGAATTAGGGGTTACATGGATTCCGGTAGCAATGATGTTAAATTAATATTAGGATCATGATTAAAAGTAGTATAACTTTCCCTCCGTCGTATTCTTATGTCTGCAATGCATCTTCGCTAGTTACTATACACTTAAAAGGTTAATTCACAGAGAGCATAAGATCGGAAAAGGAATTTCGAGATAAAAAATTGATTTGAACTCTATATAATCTTTTCATGACTACTAGTAAACAATACATCAATATAAAGTCATCACCATTGTTATTATAAAGTCATATACATCATTATCGAGTTGCCTATACCTTTCCATACCTATGTTGCAATATTGCTTATGCCATAATCATCTCCTTCGATACCTACATCATAATGTTGATTATATTATAGCTATTGTTGCTACCTAATATACGTCACAACATATCTTATGATGCAATCATATTGCAATATCATATGTGACAGACCAAACTCTCATTATCTGTTTTGGCCTAGTGGCCTCACGGTTTCACCTCATTCGTACAGTCCGAAGTATCTCAAATTATTATAATAACTAGCAACGAAGTCTTCTAGGGTGATTACATCACCTAGTGGCCTTACGATTCTGTACTAAAGCACTTATAGAATGGATGACCTCCTGTAAATTACACAATGGGGCTTTATGTAAGGAAATTGAGACGAGGATTGATTAATGATTCACATAACAACATAAAAAATGTAAAAAAATGAAGTTTAGGTTTTAGTTATGCCCCTATTTTATAAGATAAATAACATTCAACCTCATTATTTATTTTTAAACAAAATTTATCTACCTCATAAACTTAATAAAATGTTCACTACTGATATAAAATTATACTCTGCATTAAACTTAGGGTGCGTTGGCACACGTATTTAGATGTCGGCATGAATGACGAAAATTATGTATCAGAAAAGATAAAGACATGTATCCAAATGAGTCTAAAAACAGACAAAATAACAGTCGCTTCTGTTTAAAATAGATGCCGCCCCTTCACTTTGTTTATTGCCTGCCCATATAATAATGCTTTAATAGAAAGTATTATAAATATATATATATATATATATATATATATATATATGATACGCCACCCATAAATTTTCATCATCTGACAGTCAAACTGACAATCTCGATGTGGGGAACCTAATGATATAAAAATTAGTTTGATCTGAGTCAAATCAAGCCTAGATAAACTCATTAAACCACTTTTAAAAGATTTCCGGACAAATTTGGAAGCTCAAACAGATGATGACACTAGCATGTTTATAATCGAATCAACGTCTCGACGAGACGAATCCAACGAGTCTAAGATCGCTCGATTCAGACGATGTTAAGGCCATCAAATGATCCTTAAACGCCAGTGTGATCGAGGTAGCCTCCGAGCCGTCCGATCAAAATGGTTGCATTACTTGCACACAAAATACTATAAATAGACCCATAACCCTCACATGAAGGTGGGCTGAAGCCTAGAGATAGCCAGAAGACTTGAGGAGAAGCTGCAGCTCAACATCACCGTCGAACCACCGCATACCACCGTCGACAGTCGTCGACCACTGCAATCCTCCGTCGAACAGTGCTTACAGTCGTCGATCACTGCTAACTACCATCGCCAATCACCACCAACTGAGATCTTTTAATCAATAATCGTAATCCGAAGAATATAATTATCGTTTAAAGTCCGTGAGGACGAGAGATTTCATATGTCATCGATCAATAGTGAATTTTCGCAATGTAGGCCAGAACGACAGTGATTTTTCACTTTATGAGTCAGTCACCGCTTTTTTTTTTTAATACGTGTGTTCTGTGATTTACATCGTACAATATTAAAATGATAATCGATCATTATACTGTATGAATTTTCTAGCACGCATCAATATATATATATATATATATATATATATATATATATATATATATATATATATATTAAATGGAAAGCTACTTCGTTGTATAGTTCAAAGGTTAAGAATATAGTCTCACAATTATCGGCTGAAATTAATAGAAATTCTCATGTTATTTGCTATGATAAATATTCATTGTATCCTTGGATTCGAACATTTAATTAATACAATTTGACCATGTGTCATCCTCTTTTCTCCACATTCACACAATTACAGTCAACAAATCATTCAATCACCCCCACCTACTCTGTAAAATATTACAAAATCTACAACAACCATCCCACCCATAAACCCACTATAAAAGCACAGCCATACCACCCTCCACAAACATCCACACCCAAACTCAAGCACTTTCCATTAAAAACATGGCTTCAAGCTGGTCAGCAGAGGTTGAGACCAAAGCCCCCGCAGCCCCTCTCTTCAAAGCCGCCTTCATCGACTGGCACAACCTCGGTCCTAAGCTCCTCCCCGACCTCATCACCGGCATCACTCCGCTTTCCGGCGATGGCAAGCCGGGGAGCATCAGACAGATCAACTTCTCCCCAGGTTCACTCTCCCCTCTCCTACTTCTGTTTAAGCTCAAAATGGCCTCAAGCTGATCACTTTTCTTAATTTGGTTTATGCAGCGGTGCCTTTCAGCTTTGTGAAGGAACGACTTGATTTCATCGACCATGATAAGCTGGAGCTCAAGGTTTCGGTTGTGGAAGGTGGAGATTTGGGGAAGAAGTTTGAGTCTGCAACTTCTCATATTAAGGTGGAGCCGAAAGGAAATGGGTCTGTTGTTAAGCTATCGGCGGCTTATAAGCCCATCCCTGGTGTTGTTGATGCTGCTGAGGATATCAAGAAGGTGAAGGAAGGTTTTGTCAACAGTGTCAAGGCTGTGGAGGCGTACCTTGCAGCCAACCCTGGAGCTTATGCTTAGAGACGTTATACTTGCTTCAGTGAGACTGTGTTTGAACTTGTTGTGTGCTAATTATAAAGAGAGTTGCTTTGTGTTTTAAGAAGAGCTTCTGTAAAAGTACTTTCTGCTTGGATTGTACTTTGTTCTATGCTTTGTTATGTTATGATGAAATTAAATAAACAATAATAATATCATGATAAGTTTTAAGCCTAAAGTTCTTAACTTTGAATTAATACATCTTTTATTTTAAGAACTCTACTCTTATCAACAAACATAAAATTCTACCTTAATATCAATTCCATCACAATTTTTAGTTATTATAACTACAGCTTTTAATTACGATTTTTATTATCAAACGTTATTGCAACTCCCAACTAAGGATATGTGGCCAACTATTTTTACAGATTCCAACAACAAGCTCCATGACTAACTGACGTTATTGTAACTAATTACTACGACCTTCATTATCAAAATTATAGTTTTCAACTGTGACTTTTTATGACCACTTATTACATTGTTCACGAACAAAAAGTCGTTTTGATAATCCTAATCATGTAACCATAAGATGTTAAGGGTTGGGACAAGATTTAAGAATTTTTGTTTATATTAAAACGTCATTTGAATCTAATTTAATAATTTTTATTCTATTTACTTAATTAATAAATTTAATTGATTATAAATCTTTTAATTTTTTTTAAATACACTGTTCATCAATTATATATATATATGTTTTGAGTCAAAACGAGCTGAACATGAACAAACACATTTTTGTTCGTGTTCGGCTCGTTAAAGCTTGTTAACTTAGCTAACGAGCTGAACACGAGCTTCTTCACAAGCCCAACACAAGCTGTTTGCGAACAACGAGCCGTTTTGACAGTCACAATCGAGAAACATGTATGATAGTCTAATTATGCTTATTAACAATTGATTAGAAATACATTAAGAATTATGTTGCATCTATGTAAATTTTCCAATAAATTACAGTGAGGTGACCCAAAACTTTCTATTTACAAATCAACCCTTTCATTCATTTTTCAAATTCTCGCTCAAATATTAAAATTCATGGTAAAATTTCAATATATATTTTTTATTTTTATCAAATTCTCAATAAAATAAATGATAATTTGAAAATATTAATATTTAGAATGATATGATTGCAAATATATTTAAATTTTAATGATTATATCAAAAAAGGCAAGACACGTATCCTATTTAATATATAACAGATAAGATATTTGGTGTTGGTGGGACCATCTGTGGAAAGTATGTTTCATTCTCGCTTATATATTAATGTTTCAGAGGTTAATTTATCACCTTTTTATTTTGGATTTGATGAAAAATATTTGAACTTAGAAGAACACTTGCAAACTTCCTTCGGGGCAGAATGAGAATTCAAAATTAATATTTTGAGAATATTTTATTTTATTTGTAATCATATTTCGAGATAGGGAACGAGGATCATTTAAAATTAATCTCGAGTTCAGCAGTTCGGAGGATCCGACTGATAAAATAGACCAAGAACTGCTTCCACAGGTCCTCTTAGTGTAAAGTCGAGTAGATGAACTCAAGTCCAACTTTAAGTATAGGGAAAGTTGGTTCGGCTTCGGGCTCTAAAGGAGTGCTGGTGGTGCTAAGAAATCCTGCAACTTTATGAATGCTTGGTCACATCCTTCCAACCATAGGAAATTTTTTTGCTCTTCTAAGAGTTTTAAAAAGTACGGCACACTTATCGCTCGACTTACAGGTGAATAAGCTCATGGCCCGTGATCTAATCGATCAACTTCTGAACTTCTTTGGTGTACCACGAGGATGACATGTTGAGAAGCACTTGCATATTTCTTGGATGGGCTTTTATTACCTACAGGGTTATGTGGTAGCCCAAAAATTTGTCTATTGATGCCTCAACGGTGCATCTGAATGGGTTGAGCCTCATGTTGTATTATTTAAATGTTTCAAAAAGTGTTTCCAAGTCTTTTATATGTTGTTCTAGCATTTTGATTTTAACTAGCACGTCATCCACATACACTTTAATATTTTATCTTTCTACTTAGAAAAAAATTACATTTATGATTTGCTAGTATGTAGCCCTAATGTTTTCAGCCCAAGGGGCTTTACATTGTAACAAACTATGCCCTCACTAGAAATAAATGTGATGTTATGTGTGTCTTCATTTGATGGTCACCAAAAAACACTTAGAGGAAGCTTGTTGCCGAGTCGCCGACTGTTAAATCCATAAGTGTATCAATCCAAGGTAGATGCAGTGTTTAGATTGGTAAAGTCCACGCCTATCCCTCAATTATTATTCGACTTATACACCATTACACAAAGAGAATATTAGACTTCTTATGTGTAGTCAGCCTGCAACATATTCAGACTTTTTCTCTGATTAACTCGACTAAAGTGATAACTAAAGACCTCATCTTCTGTTTCATTGGTCGAACAGCTGGGTTGACATTCGAATGATAACATACAACATTGGGATCCTTGACATCTCTTTTGTGGACTAGACTAAGATGTCCCAATAGTCCCAAAGGGTTCTAATGAGTATATTCCTCGACCCTACATCAAAAGTTTCACTAATCAGAAAAAGATTATTGGGCTCGCCTTTAGTCACCAAAACATGATGAGAAGCCTCACTAGTCTCAAGACCTCCATTACACAGATTCTTGATCTCAAATGGTTTTTACAAGACACTTTCGACTGCTTGGAGATAACTTTTATGTGATTCCTTTAGGTTGCCTTAGATTGTGATCACCTCTACATTGCCCATAAATTTTATCGTTGCATGGTATGTCGAGGTAATAACTATCAAATTATTGAGTAGTCGTTGGTCGAAGATGACATTATAAATAGACTGCGAGTCAACCACAAAATAGTCCTCAATGTTTTGTGAAATGTTTGTCATTATCCCTGCATGTAACTGACAACGTGATGGTTCCTAAGGCTTCCTTTCTCTTAACAAATAATCCATAGAGCAGATTTTCTGCCGCAGCAAGCCAGTTGTTTCTAAGATCCATCATACCAAACACTTCTTCAAACAAAGCGTTCATCGAGTTGTTGGTACTGATAAGAATGCTACCGATGTGGTAGTTTCTCTTTAGTGACGTGACAATGATGGCATCAGTGTAAGAATTCCCCTTATGTGGTACATCTAGATCAGTAAAAGAGATGGGAGATGTGAGTTGCGTCTTGGAGTGATGACAGTTGTGCATAGTTCACCCGGCTGAAGCATCATTAGACTAGTTAAACAGGACGAGTCTTCTCCTTCTCCTCCGAAGATGGCATGAACAATGTCAGCAATTTGGATGGAATGGGCTCGGATAGGCTCACACAATTCCTTCGCTATAGCTTTTCCTTCTCTCCAGGTCATTGTTCCTAGAGCTATAAACTTATTCATTTTTTTTTGCTTTTATCAACTCCTCATCCAGACATCTGAGGTGTCAACGTTCCTCAGTGTCATGACAATGGTCTTGGTTATAGACATAATATTTCTTCGAGTATAGGAGGTAAGATCCGATTACTATTATGGGAATTCAATTGAAATACTATTTATCCTAAATGACCTCCATTATGACTAACATTAAGACTCTCAAAGAAATCATTTTCTACAATCCTTAGTTGTGCAGTGGGTGCTCGTTATGACGAGCTAGCTGTTGGTCAGAATATCGAGTTTGACTTCCTTGGTTGTAAGATTAGTGGTACCTCTATAGTCCTAGAGTGTCGATAGTCTTTGTATCACAGATGGGCTAAAGGACGCGAGTCATCTCTCGATCTTCACCCACCACCTTGGGAATCCCTCTTTATGAGCAATAGGTGGAAGATTCGCCTTTTGAATAAGCAGTGGTGGAGTTGTGCTCCTTAGCATATATATGGTTGTTGATCTTTTCTAACAACTTGGTCAATGTCTTTGGTCATTGTAGACCTAGAGCGTACAAGAAATGTCCTTTCAGTTGTTCGACTGGGGCGGCATGAGCTACTCGGGCTCTAGATCTTATACTTTTGGCATCTTATTCTAGAATCATATAATGAACAAGTGAAGACTCATTCTGCCCTTGTCTAATTTGTAGTAGAGCCTTTGAATTCTTCTAGTGCTTATAAGCATTGAAAACCGTACCACAAACATTTGTTCGAAATCATCGAATGACATGATGACCCCCCGGTAATGGTGTGTTTAACCACTCGAAGGCTTACTTCCGCAGTGTGGTGAACAAAATGTAACACTTTAGTATGTTGGTGATCCTTAACAGACACAGTTGATTCGAAAAAGGCTATGTAGTTGTTTTGATCGATTTTCCCCTTATAAGACTCTAATGCAGTGATCTTGAGCCTCTATGAAGTCTTGAACTTATTGATTTGCTGGGAGAATGTATTCTCTAGCTGCCTGGATGCTTCAGTAAGCCCTAACTGATGCCTATCGATCGATGCTAACCTAACATTGCAAAAGTACCAGGATTCTCCTTATGTATCAAAAGATAAAGGGAAGCTTCACTTGCTGGGCGCCGGTTGTTCCTCTTGGGTTGGATGTTGCCTTCCCCGACACAATGTCACTCGGTTGACATCCAACATCAGATCAGCTGGTTCACGAACTCTCTAGTGTACTCCATGTTACCGGTGTCTCTATTACAGGGTTTTTATTTGTGTGGTGCTCCTCTTTTTTTCTATGGCTTGATCCATGCTCATCGTTTGAATCTTGATTTGTCCGTAAATCACATCTCAAGTGTTAGAGACAGAGAGATAAAGAGAAAGAGTAAGAGGAATGGACAATATTGAATATTAGAACTTCTTGTCCATTATCCATTTTTATAAGTGATCTCACTATTTATAGTAGAAATGATATAATATATGATATTGCATTTCTACCCCTTGCTTTAATGGTGGCTTTATAGGCTATCATAAGTATTTTACATGCAAGAGCATATTGCTCGGTTGCAATATGACTTGATCGGCTCAACTAGCATTACTTTAGCTTGATAAGGCCAGTTCGGTTGGCTAGGTTAAGAAATGATTAATTATTATGATATTCTATCATTATGTAGAATGTTTTGATTTCTTTTTTGGCTTCCCTTTTGCTTTAAAATAGACCTTGCACATGTGTATATTCATCAAGAAGTAGAGAAAAATTTATCCAGCTTTTCATTATTTATAGCATAATATATAACCAAAATAGTGTTAAATTTTTCTAGAAGCCGAGTGGTGCCAACATTATCCTCTGTGTTGCGACTGTTTCGATTGTTAACTTTGCTTGTGTTGATCATTGTCTATTCCATGCATTGTTGGTACCGTCATAATCTTCCTCTATCGTGATGGTGAAATAGTGAGTACTCGATCGTATCAAGCCTGCTATTGACTTCTTTTGATCGCATTGACTTTCCTATCACTTTTTACCATTTATTGCAACTTGCCCTTATTTGCAATCAGAATTAGCTATCACTCATCAACACTGTCACAGAGTTTAGACAATTCTTTTTCTTATGGTTGTGTTCTGCCACTTGCCCTACCAGGTTGCCCTTTATTGTATATCATCGTGGCTTTTTTTTTCAAGATATCAAGATCTCAAGGGAGTCCTCATTCAAGTTCTTGAACCCATTAGTGGATAGCATAGGTCAGTTAATTGATTTGTGTGCCTCAAAACTCTATTTGCGGAACAATAATTTGGTGTATGACTACTCTTTATGCCCTTGCTCATTCATCTACAATCTTGCTCTCATGTTCTCTGCAATCATATAATTGATGTTCCTTTGAATCACATCAAAAACTCATAAATTTCACCCCATTCTAGAAATTATCACTCATTTTATCGCCACTGCTCTAGTTGGCTCCAATTATATTCTTTAGCACAAGAAAATGTCTAAGTTTCTTCGAAGGATTGTTAGTCTTGGAGTATATCACTAGCTGTGAGCCTACTACACCCACCAAATATCTACATCAATTAATTAAACATTTTTCAAAACCTAGGAGGGATTAGGTTGCAGCAAAACACAAGGTTTCACATAAATTAATAGCACATCCACTCTTTTCATTCACACTTAACATAGAAGCTATGATATGACTAAGGTCATTTGGGATTTTCTTACCACTCAATTATTAACTAATGGGCTGTTACATCGATTCCAATTGTGTCGCATTCTTCAAAATCATAGACATGCCCTTAAACAAACGTTATCACTCCTTTTACTTAACTTTTTTCTTTGTTGGGCCCAATCTTAGGAAGGCCCTTAGAAAAAAGTTATTTCTCTTTTGACTGAAGTTCTTTCTATTTTGGCCCAAACGGATCTAGTTTTCATTATAGTTTATATGCAGACGATTCTTGGTAGTTATCTCTAATGACAACAAACCAATTTGTTTGTTGTTGCTCAATTGCAAACCTGTTCTCACCTTAGAAAATGCCATGATTAAATTCATTATTAATGAAGCATGACTTGACAAATAAAAAGTTTGCCATCTATGTATTTTTCTATTATGGTTTCTATTCATTTTACTGTCCCACATGTATATGGATCTTACACAGATCGTTCATAACTATCTTAAATGAAAACATCACTAGTTTCTCGTAATTTACCCTTGACACAACTACTATGAATATTCCTAGGCCCGTCCTACACAATCTCTTGGTGCTCATCTTTCTTTGATAAAAATTTTCTTATACCCCATGTGCCATCAAGGCATCCATTACATTAAGCTTTTAATATACATGATAGTTGGTATTGAAGTGCATGCTACATGCCCCTCATGCCATTACATACACTTAAAATCGTTTCTTTACACATACCTTTTATCTAAACTAATACTCAATCTTATTTTTATTAGGCAATTATGTGAACTTCGATTTGATATTCTATTCTCTACTTGTCTTGTTTAGGATTCTTAGACTAGATAGATTCTTATAATATGTTGTAGAGAAGGTAAATTTATTTGCACACACCAATCTCATATTATAATCATTTGTTTCTTCTACAACATCAATTGCTTCCACCTTTTCTAGCTTGTTTTGTTTTTGTCATTCTCATCCCGGACAATTTTCTTTGGCCTTTATATAAGTTTATTTCTTGGTTATTTGGTCTTTGTCCGTAACTATCAAGGTTCTTGTAGTTCTTAGTTTCAAAAGACTATATTTACCTTTTTTTTCTTCTTCAAATGTTAGCTTGCTAATGTCCATTTGATATTTAGGGACGTACTCTGCATTCCACTGGTTAGTTCTTGATATGTTTGTTAACTCTATCAATGGCTATTCTCATTGTAGTTGGCTTTCATTATTAAACTTTGTTTTTAGAATTCTATCCAATTTATTTTAACTTTTTCGCTATCATTCAAACTCTAAATACATTTTTTATGATATTTCAATGAGATACAATAATTGTTAACCTACTAGTGCAATGTTAACCTACTTATGCCTTGGCATATTACTCAAAAATGGATAAGCTAAACTTAAGCATCATCATATTCTTTACATCATATGAGGCTAACTCCTTTCATTTGTTGTTCTAAATTGTTTTTCGGTAGGTGCCACTCTTCACTATTTCCAATTAATCTTTTGTTGACATACATACTTTGCTAGATAAGTCGATTGAACATGGCATGATTGACATAAATCAAATACAGAGCCATGTAATTAAACTAGAAATCACTCCAATTATTGTTAAAGCGTTCAGATTATTTAGTTCGTAAAATAAACTGTGCTTGTGCGTTCAGATCGTTGAGACAATTTAGATGAGACCATTTATTCCAAAATAACACTCCATTTGATATTGAATATTATGCAAATTTAATATAAACTTATATATTTTTATATTAATTTATATATATTTATATTTATATATTAAAAATAAAAAATATTCAAATTCAAATTTTACTCTTTAATTGGACTGATCTACTAGAATTTAAACATAATTATTTGTTTTCCAAAGTAAACACATAAATATGGAAAGAATAGATAATATTTTTTTGCCTCTTCAAACTCCCTGTGAAAACCGCAGTGTTTCCAGAGCCAGGCTTTGAGCACCACCACAGGCAGGGAGACACGAGCTACGCTCAAATGTTCACCGACATTGGTGTATACTATGCACCGGGACCTGTCCTCAGAGGTGAGGAATACAATGGCGCGGAGGCCGTCCATCATCTTGGGCAGTGGCTGATTGAGAACCATGGCTTCCAACCCCAGTATGCAGTTTCCGAACTCAGTGAGAAGGATTTCTGGAGGATGTTTGATGGAGGCCTCTATGAGCAATGCCGCAGGAAATATGGAGCTGTGGGAACCTTTATGGCTGATTGTTGGAACTGCTTAACTATTAAGCTTTGTCTGGTTCTGCTTAGCTGCTTTAGTTTTATTCTGCTGATTTGGTTCACATTTTTTATTAGGAAGATTTATATGCATACCACTCAATTTTTATGTATTTACATATCTAGCATCTAAATTTCAATTTATACAAATATACCTCTTTTCTACGCATGAGAAGGTATATTTTCTTTTCAAAGTTCAAAACTTGGCACTTTTTATGTGACATGAATGATTTTGGTGGTAAAAAAGAAATAAGTTTAGGTGACAGATGCTTCCTGACATAGAAATAAAATGCAAAGACAGATGCTTCTTGGCACTTTAGATCTACATCCACGGGAGGGAATAAATCAAATAGTTCACTAAGGCCTCTTTGGTTCGACTTTTTCAGGTGCGGCGCGGCCTTCTGCTGCGAAATTTCTGCCGCGGCATTGTTTGGGAGACGACTTCGCGGCAACGTACCGCGAAGTTTGGATGAAAGCCGGCCGTGGGATAAACCCCGCGGCCCAGCTTCATGGAGCGGCTTTTACCTCGTCGCCCCGCGCTTCGCTCGAAGAATTAGGTCTCTCCGCTCGAAGCTCTTCCTTCTCGTCGCCCCGCGCTTCGCTCGAAGATGTAGGTGTCCCCACTTGAAGCTCTTCTTCCCCGCTTGAAGCTCTCATCCTCTGCTACGTCATCCTCACGAAATACCTCCTTCCGAACGAAGCTCTCCTCTGCTCGAAGTCGTACCCCGCTCCCTCCTCCTCCTATGTGAAATTTTTCCTCTTCAGAAGGCCATCTTTCACTCGAAGCTCTCCTCTGCTCCCTCATCCTCCTTCTGTGCGAAGACCCTGCTGAACGAAAGGCCCTCCTTCTTCCTTCTGCAATGAATTTGTAACCGTTTTTATTTGTAAATACATAAGGGTTGTTTTTTTATAAAATCATAGATTATTACCAATTTATTAGCTTATTATGTTTAGAGGTATATAAAGGCTGTTTGGTTACATTAGTTTGTTAGAGATGCATATGTTTAACGATGCAATTTTTGCTATAGTTTTTATGAATTGTGGTGTTCTAATTTTCTTTTATAAAGTTAAATTATGCTTCAGAAGAATCAAATATGTCGATGTCACAGTTCTGTTTTAAACAGTTTTAAGAAACATGGACAGTTTGGTCATTTTTACGGAAAAGGCTTACCCATTGTTGTTTATACAGTAACCAAACAGACAATCAACTTCCACATGTTGTTTTCTCACAGCAGAACTACTGAGACAACAGCATTACTAGATACAGATTGCAGCTAAACAGGCCCAAAGGCAAAATAAGTGGAGAATACATAGCTTATACATAGAGATGAGCCCTCATCTTCCTTCTATAGCCTCCTCTCAAGCAACACCTTGATACAAGACCTCAAGATGCTTTCCTCCTCTCTAGCTCTCTAGCTATTCTCTCATTCTTTGTGGTAGCTTAAGACCTCTTCCCTTACTCTCTTAAGCCTCACACCTTCTCTATTTATACAAACCAAAAAAGTGGTATGCGGAATATATGTGAGCGGTAGGTGAGATGTGGTAGATGAGCGGTACCACATGTAAACTGGCTTAATTACGAAAGTATCATTTTACCTTAGTTCATTAATTGAGGGTCAAAATAACTCGTTAGAAATGAGTGGTGTGTATTGCACATGCGTCTTTTTATTACTTTCAAAATGCATCACCCCTTTTGGCTAGTCGGCATCCTTTTTCCATAGTAATTTCCATAGTAACGAGATAAATTCAAGTTAAGTTGGCTTGTGCTGATGCCATAAAACTATACAGTCTTCATAAAAGAAGGGTAACATGTGTCAGCTTCTACTTAGACATTCAAGCCTATATAACGTGTACTATAATTCACAACTAATTAATTTTCAACTAGAACATTTCGATAACATCACACATTCATCACACAGTCAAGATATTTAATTAACCATTACTCCTTCCCCCCTCCATAAATAACTTCTAGATGCTCTCCCAATGACTTCAGACCAATGACTTCAGAGTCAAGTTTAACCAATAATTAATACAGTCATTAAAAACACTACTCTCTAATAACATCACTAAGACTTACTTTAAGGAGGCGGTGAAATTCCGATCGGTTAAATCGAACACCGACACCTACAAAAATTTTTTGTTTGTTTGTGAAATAGCAGGAGACAGACATCTCCCATAAGTTGTTCTGCAAGAATGATAAATTTTTATCATTTCAGATCACAGTTGGTCTCCTCCGATTCATCTAACAGAGGTGGTGAAATTCCGTTTGATTAAATCGAACACCGACACCTATAAAAATTTTTTGTTTGTTTGTGAAATAGCAAGAGATGGACATCTTCTATAGTTGTTCCACAAGAACGATAAAATTTTATCATTTCAGATCACAGTTGATTTCCTCTGATTCCTCTAACATAGGCGGTGAAATTACGTTCGGCTAAATCGAACACCGGACACCTATAAATAATTTTTGTTTGTTGTGAAATAGGAGGAGATGGACATCTTCTAAAATTGTTCTGCAAGAACAATAAATTTTTATCATTTCAGATCACAGTTCGTCTCCTTTGATTCATTTCCTCTGATTCATCTAACAGAGACGGTGAAATTCTGTTCCGTTAAATCAAACACCAACACATATAAAAATTTTTGTTTGTTAAATATGACTCATATACCAGATAAGGGATATATGTTAGAGCAGAACAGAGCGAGCTAACAAATCGGAGCGAGAGAGCAAGTGTAGCAGAGCACGCGAGCGGACTGACACGGAAGCATCTATCCAATTGGGGGGAGTTTCATTATGTGGGTTGGTGGTGCGGAAGCAACGCCCCGCGGTACGATGAGTAATTTTGTAATTATATGTTGTACGTCAGGGTTATATATATGTCTTGTTTGTAACCCTAGATAACTTATACTCTTTTTCTGAATTAAAAGAAAAGCCGCCGCTCTGCTCCCTAGGACGCAGACATCTTTACCGAATCTCATTAAATCTCTTTGTTTTCTTTTGGATTTATGTCGATGCTTGCGTTTTCTTCGCCTTAAACTTCTCAACATTATTTGTTTGTAAAGTAGCAAGAGATGGACATCTCCCAAAGTTGTCCTGCAAGAACGATAAATTTTCGTCATTTCAGATCACAGTTCGTCTCACCTAACACAGCTTCTAAACAACAAAACTTGAACAATAAGTTAGGTGAGAGCGAATTAATTCATCAGCCTCCACCTCATTCACATGCTTTCATATTTTTCCACATTCAACCATTGCAGTCAATAGCTCACTCAATTACGCCACCGAACTTTGAAAAATCCTACACCTTCTAGAACACCTATCCCCTCCATTAATTCACTATAAAAGCTCAACCATTCCACAGTCCATAAGCACACCCACAGCTAAACAAAGAGCTGAGCAGTCTGAAACTAAGCAGAGAAAACAAAGTCTGAGTCTGTAGAAAGTTGGGAAGATGAGTTCAAGCTGGTCAGTGGAGGTTGAAACCAAAGCCCCAGCGGCTGCTATCTTTAAGGCCACTTTCCTTGACTGGCATAATCTCGGTCCTAAGCTCATCCCTGAGCTTATCACTGGTGTTACTTTAATCTCTGGAGATGGCAGTCCGGGGAGCGTTAGGCAGATCAACTTCTCCCCAGGTTCGCATCACCTTTATCTCTTGCCAAAATTTTCTATCAAATTTTTTTCGAGTCAATTTTCGAATTCGGGATCGTTAACAACTCTAGTGATACAGACTCTAAATTTAGTGAATTTAGTTCGAAGATTGCTAATCGCTTGTAAATTGATTTGAATTTTGGTTCGGATCAAGATCAATTTGACATAAACGAGAGTAGAGTTTATGTTGTAGATATGTAAATACAATGGAACTGAAGGATAAGTATGCAAAAGCTCCATTTTTAAATGTTAAAGTTACACCAATATAATATAATTTAGGGAGAGGAGAATTGAACATGTGATTCTCACTTGATTAAAAAATAGGGGTAATTATATAAAAAAAAAGGGGCAATTATATAAAAATCACGTGAAACTTACTATTTACAAATCAACCACTCTCTTTCATCCATTTTTCAAATTCTCACTCAAATATCAAAATTTATGGGAAAACCCCACTAATAATTCTCATTTTTTTTTAATTTTTCAATAGTTTGTTCGCAGCACACGTACATGCATAGTCAAGTAGTTTATGAAAATAGACCTGGATGGTTAGTTTATAAATATCAACGTTTCGGGGGGTCTCTGTGTAATTATTCCTGAAAATTTTGTTTTAACATGATTTTAAGTAAATTTATTACTTTTGAACATGGTTGACTTATTATAATGACTATTTTGTCTTCTTGTGCAGTGGTACCATTTGGCTTCGTGAAGGAGCGTCTTGACTTCATCGATCATGAAAAGCATGAGTTGAAGTTTTCTATTGTGGAGGGCGGACATTTGGGCACCAAACTAGAGACTGCAACTTCACACATCAAGGTGGAGTCGAAGGGGAATGGGTCTGTTGTTAAGCTCACGGCGACATACAAAGCCATCGCAGGCGCTGATGTTGCAGAGGACATCGAGAAGGGCAAGGAAGGTTTCATCAAGAGCGTGAAGGCTGTGGAGGAATATATTGCAGCCAATCCTGGAACCTATGCATAAAGATCTTAAACTTTGCTCCTGAAGTAAGAGTGTGAGTGTGTTTGGGATTCTGGTGTGGTAATAAAGAGGATTGGTTTGTCGATCTTCTAAGATGAGCTTTCATGAGTGCGCTTTCGTACTTAATTGTTGTATGTTGTGGTGAATGCTTTGCTATAAGCATAATAAAAGGATTATCATGTTACTTTTTCGAGCTATCATATGCATGTTTAGACATTGGATGAATGAATTAATGCAAAATTTGTTGATCTATAGAATATTTAAAGATATATAGATTATTGAAATGATTGACAATTCCATAATCACATTTCAAACATCAACCTTTGGGTCTATCATCATAGCCCATAGATCTTGATCCCAAGTTGACTACTAGCTTTATGTTAAGAGGGAATACAAGAGCAAGATATATAATAAAGAAGAATTTTGTCCTTCTATAGTGAACCAAATTGGGAGTTTTAAGGTTTTATAGAAAGCTCATAATTAAGGAGAGATGTGATAGTAATTAAAGCATGATCTATGCACTGTATATTGTTAAGATGATGAAGCACATGGTTGGGCATGTGCATGAATGCATTCCTAGGCTGGTACCCCTTCCAATTTGACTGGAAAGCTTCAAGTGATAAGAAAGCTAAAATAAAATTCCCTTAGGCTGGTACCCCTCTAATGGCTCCTCTGACTAAGCTCTACTTTAGCTCTAGAATGGCTTTGGTTTGGGATGGTGTTACATGCTTCTTATTGGCTTCAACTGGACTAGATTGAATGCCCGGAAGATAATGTAATACTATGAAGGCTTGAGGTGGCCAGGACAGATTTTAAATAAGGTGGAGCTATTTTTCATACAAGGCTATAAAATCTCACCATATCAGGCTAAGTCTTCTTAAAACACACTAAGGGGCCCTCTATCGCTCAAGAATACATTGGATATATTCACATAAACATAATAATCAAATATGACACCATTTATGCTAGAGTTGATTAATGATGTTATTAAACATATTGCATACCTATACCTTATTTTGAATTGATCTGATGTGTGTTCATTACCATTGTTAACATGACATCACAGTTATCAATTTAATTACATGCATTTATGCTCTACGGATATTCAAAAGTAAATCGTCATAGTAACACAAATTTAACTATGCTATAGTCATCCCTCCCCATTGATATCATTGATGTAGAATATTCTCCTTCTAAATGTATGTACATTTGAAATTCCTAATCTAAAGAGAGTATGACACACTTAACACTCTCACAATTACACAAGATATTTTTTACGTCACAAAAAGATATTATATCGAAATACAACCATACTAATTTTTACTTCAGTTTAAGAAAGAATCTTGCAAAGATACGGTTCTTAACATCCCATATCTTTTCGTCACCTTCAGATTCATCACCAAGATCACCTCCATCTTCACAGATTGGTCCCGAAGGATTGAGACAACAACACAGGGGCGCTCAATAACAAACCAACAACAATATAAGTCTCAACATGAACTTGTGTTTTTATCATTTTACCCGTTCATTGTATCTATATAAAGTGAACCGTGGTAAGTAAATATATTAGTATGAAAACACGGTATATTACAAATGAGTGAGTTTGCATAGCTTCTTTTAAGGCTCATCTTGAGTAGCTTGAATCTCTTCAACTCCCTCTGAGTTCTCCTTAATCTCATTGTAAAAAATAATAATAATAATAATAACTTTCTGTTAGGTATGGCTCATATACCTAATATAGAATTAATGTTGGAGCGGAGCGAGCGAATCTGGGGAGTTTATTATGTGGGTTGGGGGTGCGGGGCCTACGCCCTGCAGTTTAGTAGAGGGGTAATTTGGTAATTACATATTGTACTCTATGATTATAAATAGGTCCTGTTGTAACCCTAGGACTTATGCTGAATGCTGAATCTTGTATTCTGTACTCTTTTCTGATTAGTGAAAAGAAAGTCGCCGCTCTGCTCCCAAGGACGTAGGCATCTTTGCCGAACCTCGTTAAATCTCTTTGTGTTCTTCTGGATTGCGTCGATTCTTGTTTGCTTTGCCCTAAATTTCTCAACAAGTGGTATCAAAGCGAGGTTCGAGGGCAGAGAATAATTTCGATGCTGGATTTGGAGATTTGGCAGAAGTTTTGCGGCGATTTGTGGCTTCGCGCAGGAAGGTGAATCGCGATCTTCGGTGACGAAGAGGGCATCGGTTCGGCCAGAGACTCGGCGACGAAACTGGCAGTAGGAGTTTGCGAAGGTGTTTCAGCAAAGGAGGTTCGCGAGCAAAGCAGTTCGGCGGAGCAGGCTTCTCGCGACGGTTTGGCTAAGATCTGCAGGCGGGAGGAGTTCGCATGAGGTGACAACGGTTTTGGCGCACGGAATCGCGGTTTTGCAACTCGGGAGCCTGCGAACAGGCCTGCTGCAGTTCCCTGGAGGCGGAGAGGAGGAAGCCAGCTAAGGCAATTTTAATTAAGGAAACTTAATTTCCTTAATTAAGGGAAATTGTAAAATCAGCTTCCTGCTGGAGGTGGAGAAGCCAAGGAAAGCTGGGAAACGCATGCTTAATTAAGGAAGAAATAAACAAAGCTTAATTAAGGAAAGGCAAGCTTAAGGAAATCAAGGAAATAATTTAATTGGATCCTTTATTTCTCCGTAATTCTTCCAGAAATTCCTCCAGCGGAGGGGAAAGGAAGGAATAAAATTTTTCCTTCCCATATTAATCAATTTTATTCCTGAAATTCAAAAAAAAAAAAAAGCAAAAAAAAAAAAAATCGTTGCAATTTTCTTTCTTGCAGGAAAATTTTTGTTGCAGGATCAATTTTCAGATGGTGATTTCTTGTACGAAATTCGAGGTGGTGAAGTTCGATGGAACTGGTAACTTCGGATTGTGGCAAACACGGGTGAAGGATTTATTGGCACAACAAGGGATCCTGAAGGCTTTGCGAGCAACGAAACCAGATGCCATGGAGGATGAAGATTGGGAAGAATTGCAACAACGAGCGGCAGCAACCATACGATTATGTCTGGCAGATGAAGTTATGTACCATGTGATGAATCTAAAATCTCCAGGGGAGGTTTGGAAGAAATTGGAGACTCAATTTATGGCGAAATCCCTGACGAATAAATTGTATCTAAAGCAAAAACTGTATGGGCTGAAGATGCAGGAAGGTTCTGATCTGGCGCAGCACGTTAATGGTTTCAATCAAATAATCACGGATTTATCAAGGCTTGATGTGAATATTGAGGATGAAGACCGAGCGATGATTTTGTTGTGTTCGTTGCCTTCTTCCTATGAACACCTAGTGACTACTCTTACTTATGGGAAAGAAACTATCAAAGTTGATGAGATTACTGCAGCATTATTGGCTCATAACCGCGAAGCGTGAAGCGGGGGAAAGCTCTCATGGCGACGCTTTATATGTTAAGGGTAAACATGATCGTGGAAGGAAGAAAGAGAAGGAGGGATCTGGAAGGCGAAATTCCAGATCTAAGTCTAAAGGCAAACAGATGGTTCGTTGCTACAAGTGCAAGGAGCCAGGTCATATGAGGAGGGATTGTCCGAAGCTGAAGAAACAGACTGATGAGAAAGGTGATGTATCATCGAAGTCTGTGAATGTGGTGCAGGATGAAAATTCAGATGTCAGTGATGGTGATATGCTTTCAGTTTCAGCAACTCAGTTCATGGATGCATGGATTCTTGATTCAGGGTGCTCTTATCACATAACACCTAACAGGGAGTGGTTTACTTCATATAGGTCAACTAATTCTGGCTCAGTCTATTTGGGTGATGATAGATGCTGCAATATTGCTGGTATTGGAGAAGTCAGAATTAAGATGTATGATGGCACAGTTAGAACATTATGTGATGTCAGACACATTCCAGATTTGAAGAAGAATCGATTTCCTTAGGCACTCTACATCGAAATGGTTTTATTCCTAAGGCAGATGAGGATAGGGAAACCATCGGGATTGTGAAGGGTGCAATCGATCGCGATGAAAGGAAAGTTAACCGCAGGTAATATCTACAAGTTGTTGGGGAGTACAGTTGTAGGTGGAGTTCATTCTGTTGAGTCAGATAATGATAGTACAAAGCTATGGCATATGCGTCTGGGTCATCTCAGTGAACGTGGGATGGCAGAATTGCATAAAAGGAATTTGTTGCATGGTGTGAAAAGCTGTAAGTCGGAATTCGTAAGTTCCGTATTCTTGGAAAACGGATCGCAGTGAGTTTTATAACTGTAGAGCATAAAACTAAAGGAATTCTTGATTATGTGCATTCTGATGTATGGGGCCCTACTAGGGAAGCATCAGTGGGAGGATCTCGGTATTATGTTACATTTATTGATGATTTTTCCAGGAAAGTTTGGGTGTATTTTTTGAAGCAGAAATCTTAAGTTTTCTCTAAATTCAAGCTGAGGAAAGCAGAGGTGGAGAACCAAACTAGTAGAAAGATCAAGTATTTGAGATCTGATAATGGCACATAGTACACAGATTCACAATTTAAGAAGTTTTGCGAGGAGCATGGGATTCAGAGGCATTTTTCAGTTCGGAAGACACCGCAGCAGAATGGTGTTGCAGAAAGGATGAACAGGTCCTTAGCTGAAAGGGCAAGATGCTTGAGACTCGAATGCGGGGCTTTCTAAAAACTTCGGCGCAGGCCGTGAATATGGCATGCTATCTCATCAATAGATCACCTCGGGCTTCATTAGGTGGCAAGGTTGCGAAGAGGTATGGACGAGTAATCCAGCTTAAGTTTGATCACTTACGAATTTTGGTTAGTCTCGCTTATGTGCATGTACCTGAAGCTGAAAGATCGAAACTTGATCCAAAATCCAAGAAGTGCATCTTTTTGGGCTATAAGAAAGGTGTGAAAGGATTTAAGTTTTGGGATCCTATTGCAAAGAAGGCGGTGATCAGTAGAGATGCAGTCTTTGATGAGCAATCCATGTTGCAGCACAATCAAGACAAGGTGCTTGAGGAACGGTTCCGGCTTCGGAGACAGGTGCGGATGGATCTAGAGCGGCGTTCGATGACAGAACTGAGAGAGTTGAAGGTTCGGATATGACACCCGGTGATTCCATTCCGGATGATGCATGAATTACAATCTAGCCAGAGATAGACAGAGACGCACCAGTATAAGGCCTCCTAGCAGATTGGGCTACGAAGACTTGGTCTCTTTTGCACTTCTCGCCAGCAGTGACGATCCAGCCACTTTTCAAGGAGCTATTACCAGTCAGGAGAAAGAGAAGTGGATGGGTGCAATGGTTGAGGAGATGGAGTCTTTGCAGAAGAATCACACTTGGGAGCTAGTTCGGCTTCACGAGGGAAAGAAGGCTATTGGGTGCAAGTGGGTCTATAAAAGGAAGCCGGCAGTTTCGGAAAAGAAGGGGAAAAGTTCAAGGCTCGATTGGTAGTAAAGGGATTTTCTCGGCGAAGGGGATAGATTATGATGAAATCTTCTCCCCCGTAGTCGGACATACTTCAATCGGGCGGTGCTTGCATTGGTAGCTATTCGGGATCCGCATCCGGAGCGGATAGATGTTAAAACTGCTTTCTTACATGGTGATTTGGAGGAGCAGATTTACATGGAGCAGCCAGAAGGGTTCACTCAACCTGGACAGGAGCATCTGGTTTGCAGGTTAAAGAAATCGCTGTATGGGTTGAAGCAGTCTCCAAGATAATGGTACAAGCAATTTGACTCCTACATGATTCAGATTGGTTACAGGCGATGTGAGTATGATTGTTGTGTTTATGTTAAGAGCCTTGATGAAGGTACTTTTATTTTTCTGCTACTGTATGTTGATGATATTCTGATTGCTGCAAAGAATATGAATGATGTCCGTGGTTTGAAAGCTTTGTTAAGCCAAGAATTTGACATGAAAGATTTGGGTCCTACAAAGAAGATTCTCGGAATGGAGATTCAACGGGATAGAGGCTCAAGACGACTGTGTCTATCTCAACGAGGCTATGTTGAGAAAGTGCTGAGACGGAGTTCGAGATGAGCAATGCTAAGCTCTGTAAGCACTCCACCGGCAAATCATTTCAAGCTTTCTTCAGAACAGTGCCCGAAGACAAATGAGGAAATCAAAGATATGGCAAAGGTTCCTTATGCCAGTGCGATTGGCTGCTTGATGTATGCAATGGTATGTACTCGTCCGATTTGGCTCATGCTCGTTAGTCAAGTCCGCAAATACATGTTTAAACCGAGAAGGCGACATTGGGAAGCAATTAAGTGGATTTTCGGGTATCTCGAGGGCACTCGTAGGACATGGAATTATCTTTGCGGCCGACGGAATGATCCTTCAGTTGTGTGGTACGTTGATTCAGACTATGCAGATGATTTAGATGGCAGAAGGTCTACAACTGGGTATGTGTTTACTCTTGGTGAAGGGCCTATATGTTAGAAATCAACGGTTCAGTTTATTATGGCATTATCTACAATCGCGAAGTACATGGCAGCTGGTCGAAGCCGCTAAAGAAGCTTTATGGCTTATCGGGCTAGTGAAGGAACTCGGGCGTTGAGCAAGGTGGAGTTCGGCTGCATTGTGATAGTCGTAGTGCTATTTACCCGGCTAAGAACCGGTGTACCATGCGAGGACCAAGCACATTGATGTCGGGTATCACAAGATCGAGAATTGATTACTTACGGTGAGATACTATTGCGGAAGGTTCATACTGATGAGAATGCAGCTGATATGTTGATCAAGTCAGTTACTATCAACAAGTTCTTGCATTGTTTGGACTTGTTGAACATTCACAGTTGCTAGAGAAGCGTGGTGGCCCAACCCACATTGGTGCATGAGAAATGTTTTTCTCCTAAGGGGCTGGATATTCGCCAAGGTGGAGATTTGTTAGGTATGACTCATATACCTAATAAGGAATAAATGTTGGAGCTGAGCGAGCGAATTAGGAAGTTTATTATGTGGGTTGGGCGTGCGGGGGCAACACCCGTGGTTCAATAAGGGGTAATTTGGTAATTACATATTGTACTTTATGATTATAAATATGTCCCGTCGTAACCCTAGTGACTTATCGCCGAATGCTCGAATCTTGTATTATGTACTCTTTTTGATTAGTGAAAAGAAAGTCGCCGCTCTGCTCCCGAGGACGTAGGCATCTTTGCCGAACCTCGTTAAATCTCTTTGTGTTCTTCTGGATTGCGTCGATTCTTGTTTGCTTTGCCCTAAATTTCTCAACACTTTCCCTGAAAAAATTTCGCTGACATTTATTATCCACATAGTTTTAACCATTCGCACTCCATCAAACACTTCTCTCCACAACTATAGATCAATGAAATAGAATTTGGCTTGAAGCGTTTATAATAATAATAGTAATAATAGCCTAACAAGAATTGTATCTACACTGTTTTCTTTCTCACTTAAGAAAATGTGATTGCCATTAAAATGACTTGCCAATTATAATAAATAAATAAATATGACTATAAATTTGGTTTTCCACATCAAAAGCAGGGCTGTTATCGATTCAATTTCGTGTCGAGTTAATGTCAGCTCGAAATTGGCTCGGTATATTCAATTTTGAGCTAGCTCGACTCGAAATTGAGCCAAGCTCGATCTGGCTTGAAATTGAAAAGAGTTGGCTCAAATCGAGTTATTTGGATCCATTACCGCTTGATATTGGCTTGAAACCGGCTCAATCAGGCTTGACATCAAAATGGCCTTACTCAAATTGAGTTATTTGGATCCATTTAAGCTCATAATCGGCTCGTGGCTCACTGTATTGATTTCATATAACATTATATATATAATTTTTATAAATAAAAAATATTTCGTGTATGGCTCGAAATAAAAAAAAAACCGAAGTTTTGGCTTATAGATCAGGGAAAAATTTGCATACGGCTCGCGTACGCCCTCCAGTAGGAGGCGGCCACTTCAGCATGTACCCTCCATATACCATCCAAATAACAGGAAAGGTACATGGAGGGTACACAGAGGTTACATGAAATAACACATGAAACCCTTCATATACCTTTCATGTAATATGTAGACCGTACGCAGCGCTGCATACGGTCTACGTACGCAAATTTTTCCCCATAGATAGGCTCATTTATTTCGATCAAAGCCAAAATCTAAATCAAACTATTAATGATCTTCACCTAAATTTGGCAGACTTACTCAAAAGGTGCTCCTACTTTCCACATTTATGCACGTTGTATTAGACGCACTCCTCTCTTTTCGTCACAGACAAAACAACATAAAGGGAATTTGGACGGTTCCCACAGAAACGCCTCCTATTTTCCACATTTTCACAATTTTAGCCGACAGTGCATTCAATCACGCTGCCTGCCATTGAAGAACACTATCAAATCCTGACGAAGGTTGTCTACTATCTCAAGCTCACCATTTAAAAAAACAATAAATTAAAAAAAAAAAGAAAAAATACAAATAATATTACGATTGTGAAAGGGGGTGGTAGATGTTGTTTTGATGATTCCACTGTTGAATTTGTGGAGCCTGAAACTCTGACAACAATTTGGATGAGGATGTTCACCACAGCCAGCCGAAAGAGATAGAGATCCATTTGGGTGGGTTAGGATGTTTGGACTGACTTGAGTAGAGCCTGGGCCTCTAATAATTATCAGAAGAAGAGGCAGAGGAACCGACATAACATAACGACAGAGGGAGTAAGGCGAGCCACACTGTACATTGAAGGTTCGATCTCCCACATAGAGCACTACCAGAGACTGGTAAGATTATCTAAAAATTCAAAACTTAATGATTTATATTATTATGTGATAGTTACCGTTATCTCATGTACACATGTGAAGCAAGCTGACAGATAGCCCTCCAATATAGAGTTGCATGACTTGATGCATCTACGATCAGGCGCGCAACAGTGGGTTCTATGCCCACTCTCACATTTTCAATATAAGTAAAAAAATTGATTTCCTAATTTTTTATGACTATTAATATTTAAAATGACAATTAATCATTGATTTTAATTTTATAGGAGAAGTACAAGCAGTTCCAGGAGAGCCAGAGAGAGTTGGAGAGCCAGACCAGACATCCGCCAGCAGCAGTGGTATCCAGTCTACCATCGCGCAGTCTGATTTTGAGCTATGGACATAGGTGATGGGGAAGTAGAAGGGATGGATGCATAGTTTAGAAGTGAAGGGTATTGCATTTGAGGGTGAACGCTCTCGTTCTGTCGTGGGTAGCCCGAACTCTTACACACTAAGCATAATGAGCTTGTCAGGCTGGTTAGTGCCATGAATGAAGAGCTCCTTCAAGTGTGTGACGGTCAGCAGATAGTTGCATATAGTATAACACGCTTGAGAGAGAGTTTTGTAAATCACCGGAGCAAGCAACTTATGAGTTATGTGGAGGAGGCGGAGGAGGATTAGGAGTTTCATTAGGTGTTTAATGATGTTTGCCTATCGTACGGTTTTATGTTTTTTCATTTTTGATTATGTGAACATTTATTTTATGTAGTTGAGAACTTTTATACATTTTGATATGTATTTGTTAAGTTAGGATTGTTATCATTGTTTGCATTTGTTAGTGTTGTAGTTTTTGAGTTGTGATGATGAATAGTAAGTCATTATGCTACTTGTATTTTTTATGTGCAGGTTTGTGAAAATCTAATCTTTCTTTTGAATTTTTGCTTGTTTGTTACAAATTTGTGTCGAAAAGTCTGACACTACTATTCAATACTAGTTGACACTATTTCGAAGCAATTTGTGTCATACATAAGTCGGTGCAAATGATACATTAAATCTTACGTCGATGACAGATCTGACGAAACTGGTTAATAATGATTTTAGTGGAAGCAACTTCTAAACAAAATATTTGCGACAAACATTTGTGACACTAAATAAATCAACGACCCTTCTTTAAGGAGAGTGTTCTTGTCGACATAAATCTCATCTAGCATCGAATTTTCTCTTGATTAGCGTTAGATTTATCAGATGCAATCAACATAAACCGTGTTGTGGGATTGCATGAAGTAGCAAAGTTGAAGGGTTAAGCCATGGGAAAAAGACTTGGCCTAAGTAATGCTTCAGCTTTGTTGATGTAATTTGAGTTTAGAGAAGATCAAAGCTTGGAGTTTAGTTTAAAAATGATGTTTAGCTTTTAAGTTAGGCGAGGCTCGGGCCTTGAAGCTTGAATGGGTCGTGTCGGGTCAAGAAGAGGAACTAAGGTTAAATGATAAGTGAAGGAAGAATTTGGACTAAGTGTATTTAGGTGTTGAAGGAACTTGGGTTGGTTTGAATAATGAGTTTGGAGATTAGACAAGATTATATTTTGATAGTTAAACATAGGTTCTTTAGTGATTGAATTTGGGGTTAGATTCAATTGTACATGTTTAGGTTCATGTAATTTTAAAAAAAATATATACTGATCATTTTAAATTGAATATGAGATTAATTTAAATTTTAAGTTGGTTGAATTAAATGGAATATGAAATTATGTTATTTGACTTGGATTTAAGTTTGCTTTAAGTTTTAATCAAAATTATATTTTACTTCTGAAATTATTTGGCTTTTTAAGATTAAATTTTTTTTTAAAATTTTGTTTATCTTGAATTTGATTTATATTTTATTTTGATTTTTTTATTTATAAATTCACATGTTTATGATTTTAATGTTGATTTTGTATTTTTCATGATTATACTTTAAACTAAATGAATTTTGTTTTAATTTGATTGAATTTGATTTTGATTTTTAATGTGAAATCAAAGGGAGTGAAGATTTGATTTAGGTTCTAATTTCTGTCTTCAATCACCAACTAGTCCTCAAGAGTAATCTCTAATCAAAACTTGAGTTAAATCATAATATCTATAGGTCTGTTTCGGGCAGTTGTAGCTTATTAAGAAGGAGATATGAAGCTGCTGCAGTATAAATTGATGTTGCAAAAAGTTGCGGTAGCTATTAGGGTTGTCAAAACGGCTCGTTGTTCGCAAGCAACTCGTGTTCGACTCGTTAAGAAGCTCATGTTCAGCTTATTTGTTAAGTTAACGAGCCAAACAAGAGCAAAGATTTGTTCGTTAGTGTTCGGCTCATTTTGGCTCGAAATATTAATCATCAATTAAACACACACACACACACACATATTCCGATGAGTAGTATTTTAAAAAAAAACTAATTGACTACATGGCTACAATGATTTATAATCAATTAAAATATTAATTAAAAAAATAGAATAAAAATAATTAAATTAGATTCAAATGATATTTTAATATAAACAATAATTTTTTAATATTGCTCCAATCATTAACATCGTATGGGTATGTGATTAGGTTTGTCAAAACAACTCTTTATTCGTGAACGGCTCGTGTTCATCTCGCTAAGCAAACGAGCCGAAGACGAACACACATTTTGAGCTCGAAATATTAACGAGCCGAACACGAGCTGAGTTTGACTCGCTCGTGTTCGGCTCGTTTACACCCCTAGTGGCTATTACAATTTTTTTTTTTGAAAAGTTCATACTGTAGTTAGAAAACTGCCATCGCACCTAACCAGGACTAGTGAGATAACACTGATTTCAACGCAACTTTTTGAGAACGTTACCAAAATAAAATTTATCTAAATTGGCAATAAAAGAATAGGAGTAGAGAGAGTAACCTCACAAAAATGCACCATTAAAAACTTGGAGCCTAAAGGGTAACATAATATCCTTTTAATTTTATTTATAGCAAACTTACACCATAACATAGAACTATTCAAATACAAAAGCACTTTCATAAAAGTTCCCCACCAAAGCCAAACCAAACTCTCTTTATTACCACACAACAATTTCAAACACACTCTTACTGATCATCAAATTATCAGATTTTTAAGCATAAGCTCCAGGGTTGGCTGCAAGGTGTGCCTCCACTGCCTTGACACTGTTGATGAAAGCTTCCTTGGCCTTCTTGATATCCTCAGCAACATCAACGCCGGCGATGGCCTTATATGTTGCCGTCAGCTTAACAATGGATCCATGTCCTTTCTTCTCGACCTTGATGTGTGAAGTTGCAGACTCTACTTTGATGCCCAAATGTCCTCCCTCCACAACAGTAATCTTCAGCTCAAGCTTTTCATGATCGATGAAATCAAGGCGCTCCTTCACAAAACTAAAAGGCGCCCCTACATAAAGAAATTAAGAAAAAGATAAAAGCTGATTAGCCAAATCAGTAATTGAATCATGAAACAGATGAAGAAGTGCATATATGTGTATATAATAGAGAGAGCTTGAGCAAGAGGAAGAGATGGAGGTGTGAACCAGGGGTGAAGTTGATCTGCCTGATGCTCCCCGGAGCACCATCTCCAGAAATTAATGTGATACCAGAGATAACTTCAGGGATGAGCTTAGGACCGAGATTATGCCAGTCAGTGAAGGTGGCCTTAAAGAGAGCAGTTGCTGGGGCTTTGCTCTCCACCTCTACTGACCAGCTTGAACTCATCTTTTGTCTGGCCTGCTTTAGCTAATTTGATGCTTTGTTTGGCTGGTAGATGTTTATGGAGTGTGCTATGGCTGAGCTTTTATACTGGTTTAATGGCGTGATTGTTGAAAATTAAGATTGTTAGGATTTAATGTTTTCTTCAATGGCAGGCAGCGTATTGAATGATCTGTTGGCTAAAGTGATCCTAAGATAGAAGTCTCGGTGGCTTCATTTGATTTTCTTGCTTCTAGATGAGGGCCAGTTTTTTCATGTCATTTTTTTCTATATTTGTGGGGAGAAAATCTAGATGACTATGAGGTTAATATTTCCTCAAATTGAAATAAAATTTGATATATGACTATATTTTGATATAATATTTTTTTTCATAACAAAAAAAATATGCTTAAATGTGCGTGTTAAAAGTTTATGCTCTTTGAGTTGGAAGTTCGATTTGTTGGTATCACTTTTGGATGTTATATATATATCGATGTCTGCTTGAGTGCTGTAGGACAGTTTACGGTTTCTTATAGCCTTAGACATCCATCCGTACAATCCAGTACTCATCTCATGTACGAAACTTGGGCCGGTCACAATTTAGCCATACCAATAGAATTCAATGTCGGGCGAAGTTAATTCCGACACGAGACATGTTTGATGTCTATTTTAGTGCTTAGAGGTTGTTCCCCGCCTATTTGAAGCCTTCAGCGGCTAAGGGGATTCATCAAACTCTCCCACCTGCATTTTGAAAAAAGTCTACTTTGGACCCATCTAACTGGGGGGTCTGGGACGCCAGTTAGCACTAATATCCCCAATTTGAAACCTCCCAAAAATTCATTTCTAAGTAACGGGGTCATGTTTTAACAATAAATGGTTTCCCGTAGCTTCTGGATCAATAAAAAACCTCCTACAGGCATCCAGGCACAAAATTGCATTTTGGACTGTTTGGGCCATACCCGGGTAGTAATTTTCGTTTGATGCGGTGCACCATCGATGTTCATATCAATGCTCGAGAACCCACTTTTACTCTGCGACAGTCTCCGGTAGTCCGTAGTATGAAGATCTATAAAACACCATCCACGCGAAGCTGCGCGTACACCTGAAGCAAATAAACAAAGCCCACTTTGGGGCTTGGGCACTCCAACGCCCATAGTTGAGATTGGCACCTCCCAAGGGAGGCATTATTCCTTCCTTGGGCGCTTTTGCTCCTGCCTCTCGGGTAGCACGACCTAGAACCAACAAAATATCAAGTTGACCGGCTTATTTCTCTGGGCCTCACTTATCGGCGTGTCGCCGTCCATTTATGAATTTGGGGGACTCACCCTCTCTCATGTGGTTCGGTTAGGCTCTGGAGGCAGTGAGATGCTCCTCATTGAAATAACCATCCTTCTGGTGACCCATTCACCTGTCATGATAATGCAGGCAAGACTTCTTTTATCGATAGTATTCTTGGGTATCCCCCAAGATGTAGTTAACCAAAAAGATACGTTACTTTGGAAGTGCTCGTGACCCCAAAACAAAAAAGAAAATGTTATTTTTGGTTCTCTGGTTATAGGTGGCTTATGTAGGGATTTTTTTCGTGGATATCATGTTTCGAGATATTTCGATTCAATCTTGTTCTGACTCATACTCTCAACCTGTCACACGAGGATTACCTTATACATAAACCCTCTACGTTTCTTTTTAAAATTTGTTTGTCTATTTCGTCATATATCCCGCAAATCATTTATATGATCTGAGAGGAGATTTATTTGGAAAGTGGAACCGTATGACAATGAAATAGATATACCGAAGTTGACGACTTCGAGTTTTTAAAAAGAACCAAAAAACACAAACATAAATTAGGAATTGGGAATCCCCAAATGACCTTCGAAAAAGATTTAAGTTGTTAAACATAATTTAAGCAATTAATTTTTAATAAACTAGGAAATGCTAAAACCCAACATAATTTAATCTCCAAGATAATCCACTATATATTTTCATCGCACTGCCAACATAAACAAACATACACTCAAACTCCCATATAAAATGACTCCTCACACTAAGCACTCACCTCAGGCACTCAACCATACTGCAATACTCTTGCATCTCCCCAAGTCAACATTCTTTCTAACACTCTTTTCATCCACAACTCTATTTTCCAGACATCATTGCTTGCTTTTCCCTGTCTTTTGATCAATGTCATTGGCCATTGATGGCAGTGCAACATTGGATGTAGTGGTATTGAGGCCTTAGATCTTTCTCCTCTACTTGGCTTGTCATAGCTTCTTGGCCCTGGCTCTGGCCGCTAGAACTGATGATGTGATGCTGATTGAACGGTGCCTAGGCATTGAGCTCTTAAGAAAAAATTCACTTGGGGGATATTCTTAATGATAAACATGCACATAACATACACAATAATGCAATCATTGTAGAAAAACATTACATAAAGATACATATCTTTGTTACATATCCTAGGTTTTTCTCACTCAACACCAAGCTACCACTACAAATACAAGCGACATGGCTTACAGAAATGTTTTGTTAAATTTTTTGGTGGAGGATCCTACAGTTATTTTGTGAATAATGTCTAGTTATTTTTTTGTTTGGAAGATAAAATAAAAACCTTAATACTTATTTGTTTATCTGATTTGAGCCAAGCTACGATCGGTTCAAAATTCGATCCAAAATTTTAGTTGTCCCCATGCATCTATATCCAACATTAGCAAAATCGAATATAAGAGTCACGAGTCGAGTTCGAGCAGCACTAAATCTATTCAAGACGACTCTAACTCGGCTCAAAATCGAATCGTTAACCTCCGTAATTGCATGTCTATCCAAATATGTTTATCCAAATCCTAGCCTATCAAATTCTAGTAGTCAGTCTTCTAGATTTTCTCCCCACAACTTTAGACCAACGACTTGGCTTTTGTCTTACACCATTAATTCCAAGTCCGAAATTATAAACAAATCTAGAAGCACAAAAAATAAAAAACAGAACAAATAAAATTAAAATCAAATTGAACCACAAAGTATTTTTACAATGCTGCCATCTATTTCATTGAATCAAAAGTTTCAACTTTTCACATTCATACACTTCATATTGACAACACTGTTCTCTACTTTCATCACAGCATAACGAAGTTAGGTGAGAACTTTAGACCATCTTCCACAAACCAGCCCTCCAATTTTCCACCATTAATATCATTCAATCACGCTGCCTGCCATTGAAGAAAAATATCAGTTCCTGACAAGCATAATTACCATCCACCTCTCCTTTAAAAGTGTATAAAAGCTCACCCATACAGCACTCCAAAAGCACACAGAGTTAAGCCATCTGAAGCAAACCAGAGGACAAAAAAAGTTGGTAAGATGAGTTCAAGCTGGTCTGTAGAGGTGGAGAGCAAAGCCCCAGCAGCTGCTCTCTTTAAGGCCACCTTCACTGACTGGCATAATCTTGGTCCTAAGCTCATCCCTGAAGTTATCTCTGGTATCACATTAATTTCTGGAGATGGTGCTCCGGGGAGCATCAGGCAGATCAACTTCACCCCTGGTTCACACCTCCATCTCTTCCTCTTGCTCAAGCTCTCTCTATTATATACACATATATGCAGTTCTTCATCTGTTTCATGATTCAATTACTGATTTGGCTAATCAGCTTTTGTCTTTTTCTTAATTTCTTTATGTAGCTGCACCTTTTAGTTTTGTGAAGGAGCGCCTTGATTTCATCGACCATGAAAAGCTTGAGTTGAAGATTACTGTTGTGGAGGGAGGACACTTGGGCATCAAAGTAGAGTCTGCAACTTCACACATCAAGGTCGAGAAGAAAGGAAATGGATCCATTGTTAAGCTGACGGCAACATATAAGGCCATCGCCGGCGTTGATGTTGCTGAGGATATCAAGAAGGCCAAGGAAGGTTTCATCAACAGCGTCAAGGCAGTGGAGGCACACATTGCAGCCAACCCTGGAGCTTATGCTTAACAATCTGACAATTTGCTGATCAGTAAGAGTGTGTTTGAAATTGTTATGTGGTAATAATAAAGCTTGATTTGTCATCTAAGAAGAGCTTTTATGAGCTTGCATTTGTATTTGAATTGTCCTATGTTGTGTTTTATGCTTGCTACAAATAAACTAAAAAGAATATATTGCTTTTTTTGGCTTCAATGTTCTTGATAGTTTATATACATATATATATATATATATATATATATATATATATATATATATATATACATATATATACATATATATATATATATTGTTTAAAGGCACCTTATTTCAGAATTGTGAGCCACTGATTCATTTGTTACATTGTCTTTGGCTGGAGGTTCCATTTTCCATCTGCAGCACTTCAATTTTGCTCCTTGAGTCTTTCTATGTTAATGCTACTTTGGGGCTAGTTTCTTATATCCAATCTTTTAGTTTTCTGATTTGTTTTGGTGTAGAGTCTGAGTCTGGGCAATGTTTTGTAATTTTCATTTTCAAATTTCAACACGTAGGGAGTCTCTTGTAGCTCCTTCACTTAAAACAAAAAAAAAAAAAAAAAAAAAACATATATATATATATATATATATATATATATATATATATATATATATATATATATATATATATATATATATAGACACACATGCTCTATTGGATTAATAGATCCATTAATTCATGTAGATTTTTATGTCCCATGTCCCATGTCTTCACCAACAGTGACAATTCGAACACGCGAAATGCATGGAGATGTGGAAAGGTCATCACCAATGTCCGGGCGTGCGGTTCACCATGCTTAATAATTTTCCCTGATTGAGTGGTTGCAATCCAACACATCTAAGTCAAATTTATTTGCTGAGTGATCCGTATAATTTAATAACATTAGGCCACTCTATGCCTTGTATATCACTTAATAAAGATGAGTAGTATTACTTATTTAAATTTTGACTTATTGATATCTTGAGCTTATTTGACTAATGCATGACTTAAAACAAATGATTTAATGGTAATACATTTTAATTATTGTATTTAGTGGCTAAATAAGTATTTAAAAGTGAATATAAAATTGCTGATAAGTTCCATTGAGTTATGTTAGAGTGCTTTTGCCTTTAGGATAACCTTTAAAAAATTAACTCATTGTATTAAAAGATGTAAAGCAAAGTTTCAATGTTAATTTGTATAGTGAGTGTGTTTAAATATATTAATAATAAAGTAAAGTTGAGCAAAGCCTAAAAGATGATGAAAATTCAAAAATGAATTTATTCTTTAACTAAAAGTGACCTTATTAATGTTTTTATATCATTATATATTTATTAGGGTTTTTTTAAAATTTATTTTCAAAATGTATTGATGTTTATTATTTTTAAAAATTTAAATAATTACTATTAATATGCCAAAGATAATAGTTTATTTTTGAATTGAGTAGAATATTATTAAAAGTTTATGTGAGTTTAATTTTTATAATTATTTAATTAATTTATCATTTACATCATCTTTATATTAAATTAATAAAAAAATAATTAGCTAATACATTTTGAAATATAATGGTCTTTTATTAACACATATACATATTTCTATTCAATGAAATTTAGCTTTTTATAGGCTATTTTGTGTAATTAAAATTATAATAAATATACAATAAAGCACTTATATATTATTTTATATGTTGTGAAAAAATTTTTGTGATGAAGCTCAAAACTTGACATAATTTTTCATATCTCATATGACTCCCTCTCATCTTACTTTCTCTTCTTCTCTTCTTGTTTGTTCTTACTATGAGATTCTTCAACTTAATGCAAATATTTCAATGCATAAGCATGGCCCAGTTAAACTTGAATTTAATGAAACTTCAGTTTGGTAGCCACCGGACCATGTTTAAACGATAAATGTGAATGATTTGAGTTGGTAGGCGCCAATATTAGAAAATTAGATCAATTCTTATATAAAAAAATACTCAATAAATTTTTTACTGTGCACTTGACAACACTTAAAATATAACAATTCATGGTCTTTATTTCTTTTGAGGATGTTTAGAGTTCATATGGGAGGATGAATTAACATAGGTTGAAAATATATCAACTTAAATAAGAGGATGGATTAACACAAGATTTGGCTACCAAGAGGCCACACCCATTTCTAATTTGAGCTTCATGACTTTTGAGCTTATCATGGTCATTTTCAGATAGCCAACTTTTACAAGTTTGTCACAAAGGATCAATCAAAGTTATGTAGCCACTCAAATTGATTGACCATGTTTATCACAATCTGAAAGTTATTTTAGTTCTATTGGTTTTTTCTTAGCTAGCTCTGATTCTAGAAAAATATTATGTCCAGACATGCGGTGTTAATGATATTTAATGATATTTATTAAGCCTAACATTAAAAATCTCACACATTCAATTTCATTAGCATTTTCATTATGTTTTTTTAATTCCTTAATCCTAAATAAGGCTATAACTTTCATAAAAGGACAAGCAATTTATTTATTGTTCACAAAATGGTGAGTGATTTCTTCAATTGATGTGACAATTCGTATTTATGCAAAAATCAAATAAAAATGAAGAAAACAAATTAGAACTTCGATTTTTATTCATCAGCAAACATTTGAAAACAAACAAAAGAGGACAAAACACATGAAACATATTCTCTTCTCTTGAAATGACACAATAAACTCACTCCATTATTTTGAAGGAACAATAAACTTGTTCTTATTAGCACAACAAACAAACAAACAAGCACAAAATAAGATCACTCCCACATGAAAGCATATTATTTAGGCATAAAAAGTTGGATTTTCAATTAGATATCCTTCTATTGCCTTTAACATCAAAGTGATCTCTTTCATGATCTCCTCTTGTTCTTCGGAACTAAGAGGAGTGCTATCTTTGGTGTCATACTCCAAGGTGAGCTTTCCCAAAGTTTCAGAATTGTTTACCGCTTCAAATTTGACCTCAATTGAATAATATTTCAACCTTGTGCCAATATGCCCTCCTTCAATGACAGTGTGCTTTAATATATGCTTTTCATGATCTAATATCTCAATCTTCTCTTTGGTAAACCTAACTTTTTTCACAGCTGCAATGAATTGTAGAATTTGAGGTTTAGTTGGTGAATAGTTAAATTGTTGATGCAAGAAACAAGACTAAATAATAAAGAAAATAATGTAAGTAAACATCAACATTTTTAACTTAATGAAGGAGAATAATTTTTATTATTAACTAAGAATTCCAATTATTTCATTCATTAGTGTAAAGATATTCATAAAAACTTAGTATAGATGAGCTCTAAATTCTTAACAGTTTAATTAAGATGAGAGTAATATAAGATCTGTCATCTATACACCACACTTATCTCAGAGTAAAATCTTAAAATTTTAAAACTCAATATAATACTAAATTTTCTCCCTATATATATATATATATATATATATATATATATATATATGAAGAAAGTAAATATTGAGCATGGGTATAATTCTATTCTATTGCAAATAGCTTTCTTTGTTTGAGAGCAAGAAAAATAAGAAAAAAAATATTACATGTGTTGTCTATTCGGATATCCGGAAGACAGCATGAATCACACCACACTATCATGCATAGCGGCATGTGATCCAAATTTTTTTTTCAACAAATAAAGTAAGAGTTTAGTTTACCTTCTGTGAAATTAAGCTTCATCAAAGTACCGAGTCCGCCATCTCCTTCAATAAGCTCAACACTTGAAAGAAAATCAGGCAATAGCTTTGGAACCAAATTATGGCCATCAGAAACGACTGCTTTCCATAATCTATCGAGCGAAACAGGAAACAAATGCTCGTCGGTGAAGGAACCTGCAACCATTGTTCTTCGAGGAAAAGTGTAAATAAAGGAGAAGAACTAGAAGTTTTTTTTATCAATTGGTTCTGTCTTTTAAGTGGGAATGGCTTCAAAGGAAATGATCTATTTATGGATGTGGGAGATGGAAAAGAATATACTTTCGAACATTCTGACGACGACGATGTAGGCCACACCACGTTACTGTGCACACAGCTTTGTCCTGGTAAAATATTTCCTCGTATGGGTTGTTAGGTATGACTCATATCTAGGGAGTTGGAGTTTCTTGGTGAAGAGATATGTCTCCTGGAATGGAGAGGTGTGTCTGTTAGAAGTTAGTGGGTTGGGGAGAGCGAGGGCATGTTGGTAATTTTATCTATATGGGTTTTATATTTATACATATGTGTAACCCTATGGGATGTAAATTTGAACTCCTCTGAAATAGTGAAACCGCCGCTCGCTCCCGAGGACGTAGGCAATTATTTGCTGAACTTCGTTAAATCTCTGTGTTCATCTTCTGATTCGTGTCGATTCTTGTTTTACTTCGCTACAATTTTTCATAACATGGGTGAGATTTAAACTAGAATTTAAGTTAGGGTTAAGTTGTGAAGCATATTTTCTTTTTTGTACAATGAACATAAATTTAGGAGATATTTGAATTTTTTTTTTGTTTTGTTTTTATTGTTTTTATTTCTTCTTTTGTTTTTAAAGATAATTTATTTTATTATGTTTTGGCATGATTTTATTCTTTTCTATAAAAATAAATCAAGATGCCTTTGAAAACATGCAAAATAATTTTTAGATGCTCTTTGTCCCTTTAAAAACAATAATATTTTAATCAAACATATAAATCAAAAGATAAATGAAATAAAATAAAAATAAAAAAAACAAAAGAAAAAACAAAAGTGACACCTTTTCATTAGAGAAAATATTACATCAGGACTCCACACGTAAAGCTACGTGCGGAGTACAGTGAAATCGCGCCGCGTGGCATAAAAAAAAACCTCGTAACGTAGAGAATATTCCCTCCGTGTTATTCCGCATTATTCAAGCGTTATTATGTATTATTCAGGTGTTATTGTGTGTTATTCAGGTGTTATAATAACACAATAACACATGAATAATATATAATAACACCTGAATAATGCAGAATAACACGGGGAGAATATTCCCTGTGTTACCGGGCGTATTTTGTTTTCCTGTCACGCGCCACATGACGTGATTTCATTGGACTCCCCACGTAGCTCTACGTGCGGAGTCCTCTTTGTGCGGAGTCCTGTTGTAATATTTTTTCTTTTCATTAAGGGGTCATTTGAGATCATTTTATTTTTATTTTCTATAATTTTTATTTTTATTTTATTTTTATTTTATTTTGTTTGTGTTGATATATACTCAAACACAATATATTTGATTAAGATATCGTTACTTCTAAGAAGTAATCAAAATATATAAAAATTATTTTTAGTGATGTAAGAAACATTTTAATTTATTTTATAAATAAAAAAATTAAGAATATAAAAAATATATATATAACAAATATACTTTTGAAAATAAAAGATAAAAAATAAAAATAAAATTGATCCCAAATAAATCATAAACGTTATTCCAAATAAATCATAAACGTCTTTTCTTTCATTCTTTCGCTCTTTATGTCTATTTCACAATAATGTGGTTCCAACTTTAACAACAAAATGTCATAATAATGAATTGGTAGAGCCATATGTTTATCTTTTTGTGTTAGAAAATGTATTAGGCATTGTAAGAGAATGAATAAGAATGCATTATACATACATACCACTTGACTTTAATGAATTTACATATCTAACCCGTAAAGTTTGATATTTACATTTATAACTCATTAATATTATAAATCCATACAAATAGTTGCATTTGTTATCTAAAATGCTACTAAAAGCAATAGTTTTGAATGGTATTAAACATTTGAGCGCTATGAATTGTGAGGTATAAATGTAAATGCTCTTATAATTTTTTGATTTTAATCGTAAATTTAATATTTGCATTTGTAATATTTTGGTGTCATAAATTTATACATTCAAATAGAAATGAATAATAATAGTGATGTTTTTGACAAAATGTTAAAGATTTGAGTGATGTGGATGTACATATCATGAATTAATGTTTAGAAGTTAGATATGTAAATACAAAAAAAATGGCTGGTATATCTGTAAATCCCACTTATTATAAATTGAATGCATAAGTAACCACGAAATGTCTTATTGCCATTTGCCATTATGCTGTCTTATTGCCATTTGCCATGGAGAGTTGTGGCCATATAAAACGTCAAAAAATCAATAATGATAATGATAATGATAATGATAATGATAATAATAATATGGATGATTTATATAAATATCACTCAATTCTTTATATATTTATATATTCAACAGCTAAACTTCAAATAGCCACTTTCGCTCCATATTGAACCCCGAGGCAACCGTCGTGATGATAAGTCATGAGGGCGGGAAATGGGAGGCCGTCCTCTAGAAGCATCTAATGGAGATATGCTAGGGGCAATTTGGTCTTCTACTTGGGTGAGCTGGGTTTATCCCAATGAGAGGTTCATTTGGTCGCTCCCCCCATTTTTTGGGAAAAAAATTGCGTCCGTCAACCGTATGTTGAGATGCGTGCATAAAAAAAAGTACATTGGGGTTATACGGGGTTACTAGCGTGTTATAACATCTTTGTACCTCCCGTGTAACTCACTTGTAACCCGTGCTTCTATTTCATCCATTTGTACACGGGAGTTACACGGGAGGTACAAGAGGGTTATAACCCTATTGTAACCCCCATGTACTTTTTTACGTACACATCTCTGTGTACGATTGACAGACGCAAATTTTTCCCATTTTTTGGCTGGCTCCCATTTTTTGCCCAAGTGGACTCCTTCCTTCGGTGGGTTGAGAGAGTGCTCTTGGGAGAGCTCTCGGGGGAGTACTTGGAGAGCATTGAGAGATCTTGGAGGGGACTTGACGATATTTCGAGGGAGCTTCTTGAGGAGAGAACAAGAGAGGGAGCTTATCTCCCCCATTCAACTCCTCTTCCTTAACTTCTTCTCAAACTCCTCTTCTTCCTCATCTTCTTCAACTTCCTCCCACCTTCTTGAATGTGTGAGGAAAACTTTTGGAGAAGGGGCTAAGGAGCAAGGTGCTCACTCTCCTATGCTAAAGGAAAGCTTCATCCTAGCTCAAGGAAGGATCGTCAGAACTTCGCCAGAGCACCGCCAAAGCATCGTCGGAATGTGGGCTTCTCTCATATCGATAAGAGAGTTTTCTTCTACGTGAAGAAATGCGTCTGTAACGTTGGCAGTGGTGAGAACCCTAAAACTTCCTAGCCAGCCCTAGGTTATTTTTGGTGTGTTGGGTTCGGCCACCCACACAGGAGAGCGTGGCGGCCCGACGATCGTCGGCATGGTCGCGCTCCCTTTTGTTTGTCATTGATTTCCTAGAGGTGGCCTTAAGATTGGAATTCCATGCGTGGCTATTCCTATACGAATCTGAGTGATTCCCCTTTGTGAGCCCTAAGTTTAAATCACAATGACTTGGAATCCCAATTTCCCATGTTTTTTGCGCTCTCAACCTTCCTTAGAGGGGTTGGTTGAGTTCGATCTCGAGGAATGAGAAAAGCTTTGTATCTAGCCCATCCTGTGAGAACGCGGGAGTTTTTAGGATGGAAAAATCTTTGTATCTAGTCCGCCGTACGAATGGTGAAGGACTTCCCCTATGAAAAAATAGATGGTGGGGTCCACCACATCTCCAGGCCAAAGTTGGAGGTGGCTATGCCGTGGATCCAAGTACATCAACCCTAGATACATACGCTAGTTTGTTAGGATGAATTCGAGATGTCATCGAGCATTTTTTTTGGTTGCATCGCATGTGTGGCCATCCGTGGCATTTTTGGCATATGGATCATATCGCAATTTGGTAGGGCTTCGCTAAGGTTTGTGCATGTGTCTCCTTTGTCTGTGAAGAGCAGGGGGGGGTTTATAGGCCATGAAAGGATGGCCATGTGGGGGAAAAATGGTGCTTAGGTGGAGGTGAGGTGGTGGCAATTGGCCAATCGTGGTGAGCCACCTTGGATGGGTTCAATTTTGAATTTTTTCCAACAGGTGGCTATCGGGTTTGGTGTTTTCTAGCAGCCAAGGTGGCCGGTCGACCATGGGAAGTCACCATCCTACCGTTGGAGGTCAGGTGGGCAAATGTGAAGTCAATTGTGAGTGACCATGTGTAAATGTGATTAATTGAAATGGAAAGGGGGGCTTGAGGTAGGTTGGGTTTGACTTGGGTTTAGGCTTATTGGAATATGCTTGGGTGACTTCCCATGGCTGAACAAGGTCAGGTGGACCAACTATAATGGTGTGGAGAAGTCCCCATCTAAGGTTTTAGGTCTAATCATGGATTAGAGTTAGTCATGGGAAGGGTTAGGTGCTTTTTAGGGGATCATTAAAGGGCTCCCTCTTTTTGTCAGTTTGAGTATGGTGAAATGGAAATGACTCATATGGCTTGCATATGGCTTGGAGGTGGCTTCATGGCTTCCATTTGGCTTGGCTAATTTGCATGAAGAAGGATTTTTGAAATTTTTGGCTTTTTTATGTTGTGTTATCATGAGGCCAAGTTTAGAAAATTTTAATCACGAACTTTAGGACTTAAGAAATAATTTTAATCAAATGGATGAGAGGGGGAATCTCATGCCATGTTGGGTTAGGCTTGGAATTGGGCTCTTCAATTTAGGTATGGTAGGCTTTTGATCATGGGTAATTTGGTTTAAAGAGATGGATATGATGGGCTTCAGGAAATCATGATCCCCTCATGATGAATCTTTGAACAAGGGCTTGTTGAATTCTCAAGACTTCAACTTTGGATAAATTTGAGTTTTAGGGTGAATTTGATGTGGGGTTGGTCTTGGTGGGATTTTGAGTAAAATTTAGGGCTTGGGTAATTTTGGGTAGTTTTGGGAATTTAGGGGTATTTTGGTAATTTTGAGATATTTTGGGCAAATCTTGATTTTAGGGTGGATTTGAGGTTAATTGGATGATGTGAGCATGCAAGCCATGAAAAGCCTCCTTAAAGCCATATGGCCCTTGTAAGAACTCATCATGAAGCCTCCACATGTTGATCCTAGCCGTCCTAACCAAGGGATAGGGACTTAGGACCACCCATCTGAATCTCCAAGATAGTTAGGAAGTAGTTACGGACCTCCAAGGAGAGATGGGTCAATTTGGGTGAATTGATGTTATTGGGTGTGCATGGGAACTTGTGGTGAGTTTATGTGTGTGTGTGCAAGACCAAGCCATGCAAGGTTGCCCTATGGTCCATTGATCCAATCAAAACTCATTTTTGAGTCTTTACATTTTGGTCTTGGGACTTCACAAAATGAGTCGAGAAATGTTTATAATTTCTATGTGGGGTGGTTCTCTCACTCATCCTCTAGTCAACAGGAAAGTCCTATGAATACATCTCAAGCTTCTAAAGAAGAGAATTAGATCTAAAAAAAATGAGGTCAACACATAACAAGTAAAATTAAAATCAAATTCGACCACAAAGTATTTATACAATGCTGCCCTCTATTTCATTGAATCAAAAATTGCAACTTTTCACATTCGTACACTTTATATTAACAACACTGTTCTCTCTTTCATCCCAACAAAACAAAATTGGTGAGAATTTTAGACCATCTTCCAAAACTCAGCCTCCAATTTTCCACCATTAATATCATTCAATAACGTTGTATGCCATTGAAGAAAAATATCAAATCCTGAAAAGTATAATTACCATCCACTTCGCCATTAACAGAGTAAAAAAGCTAAACCATACAACACTCCAAAAGCACAAAGAGTTAAGCCATCTGAAGTAAACCAGAGAAAAAAAAAAACAAAACTATTTAGAAGGAAGTTGGGAAGATGAGTTCAAGCTGGTCAGTAGAGAGACCAAAACTCCAGCAACTGCTATCTTTAAGGACAACTTCATTGACTGGCATCATCTCGGTCCTAAGCTCATCCCTGAAGTTATAACTGATGTTACATTAATTTCTGGAGATGGTAGTCTGGAAAGCATAAGGCAGATCACTTTCACCCCTGTTTCACACCTCCATATCTTCCTTTTGCTTAAGCTCTCTCTATTATATTATATATATATGCAGTTCTTCATCCGTTTCATGATTCAATTAGCATCAGACTGATTTGGCTAATCAGATTTTGTTTTTTTTCTTTAATTTCTTTAAGTTGGGGCACCTTTTAGTTTTGCGAAGGAGCGTCTTGATTTCATCGATCATGAAAAGCTTGAGCTAAAGATTTCTATTGTGGAGGTGGGACATTTGGGCATCAAAGTGGAGTCTGCAATTTCACATATCAAGGTTGAGAAAAAAGAAAATGGATCTATTGTTAAACTGAGTTGTTGGTGTTGTTTAGGATATTACTGAAATGAATGATAACCTCAACGATAAAATAATATTATAAAAGACTATTTGAGGAGAAATTATTTTGTCCAATGCCTTGACGTCTGGACACCAGTGACGATCCAGACACGTGAAATGCACGATGATGTAGCCGGATCATTGCGGTTGTCCAGATGTGCGGTTCACCAGACATAATAATTTTACCTAATTGTGTGGTTGCAATCCAACAAATCAAGTCAAATTTATTACTTAGTGTTCCATATAGTTTAATAATATTAGCTCACCATGCCAAATATCACATGAAAATTTGAATGATTTGTATATCACTTAATAAAGATGAATACTATTACTTATTTAAATCATGACTTATTGATCTCTTGAGCTTATTTGACTAATGCATGACTTAAAAATAATGATTTAATGGTAATACATTTTAATTATGTTATTTAGTGGCTAAATTACTGACTGTACTAATGTTTTTATAGCATTATAAATTTATTAGGGTTTTTTTTAAATTTATTTGCAAAATGTATTGATGTTTATTATTTTTAGAAATTTAAATAATTACTATTAATATGCCAAAGAAAATAATTTATCTTTGAATTGAGTAGAATATTATTAAAAGTTTATGTGAGTTTAATTTTTATAATTATTTAATTAATTTATCATTTACATCATTTTATATTAAATTCATAAAAAAATAATTAGCCAATACACTTTGAAATATAATGGTCTTTTATTAAAGCACTTATGTATAGTTTTATATGTTGTGAAAAATTTTTTGTGATGAAGCTCAAAACTTGACATAATTTTTCATGCCTCATATGACTCCCCTCTCATCTTGCTTTCTCTTCTTCTCTTCTTGTTTCTTCTTACTATAGGATTCTTGAACTTAATACAAATATATGAGTGCATAAGCATGCAACATTTAAACTTGAAGTTACTGAAACTTGAGTTTGGTAGCCACTAGACCATGTTTAAAAATTAAACGTGAATGACTTGAGCGTGTAGCTACCAATATTAGAAAATTAGATCAATTCTTATAAAAAAATAATCAATAAAATTTTAACTGTGCACTTGACAACGACTAAAATATAACAATTCATGGTCCTTATTTCTTTTGAGGATGTTTAGTTCATATGGGAGGATGAGTTAACATAGGTTGAAAATATATCAACTTAAATAAGAGGATGAATTAGCACTGGATTTGGATACTAAGAGGCCACACCCATTTTTAACTTGAGCTTCACAACCTTTCAGCTTAGCATAGTCATTATCAGCTAGCCAACTTTTACAGGTTTGCCATTAAGGATCAAGCAAAGTTATGGAGCCACTCAAATAAATTGGTCTTATCACAATCTAAAAGTTATCTTAGCTTTATTAGTTTTTCTTAGCTAGCTCTGATTCTAGAACAATATTCTGTTCGGACGTGCGGTGTCCGAACGGAATACTGAAAATTAAGTTTAAAATTAAAAATCTCACTCATTCAATTTCATTAGCTTTTTTTATTACATATATATTTTTAATTCCTTACGACTAAATAAGGCTATAACATTCATAATAGAATTTGCTATTTGTTTAATGTTCATAAAATGGTCAGTGGTTTCATCAATTGGTGTGAATTTATTCAATTATATTTATCCAAAAATAAAATAAGAAAATCGAGAAAACAAATCAGAATTTCAATTTTTATTCATCAGAAAACTTTGGAAGACAAACAAAAGAGGAGAAAATACATGAAACATATTCTCCTCTCCTGAAGGAACAAGAAACTTGTTCTTATTAGCACAACAACAAACAAGCAAGCACAAAATAAGATCACTCCAACATGAAGGCATATTATTTAGGCATAAGAAGTTGGATTCTCAATTAGATATCCTTCAATTGCCTTTAACATCATAACGAAGTCTTTTATGATCTCCTCTTGTTCTTCAGCACTAAGAGGAGTGTTCTCTATGGTGTCATACTCCACGGTGAGCTTTCCCAAAGTTTCAGAATGGTTTACCGCTTCAAGTTTTACTTCAAGTGAATAAGATTTCAACCTTAAGCCAATATATCCTCCTTCAATGATAGTGTACTTTATTATATGCTTTTCATGATCTAATACCTCAATCTTCTCTTTGGTAAATCTAAATTTTTTCACAGCTGCAATGAATCATAGAATTTGAGGTTTAGTTGGTGAACAGTTAAATTGTTGATGCAAGCAACAAGATTAAATAATAAAGAAAATAATATAAATAAACATCAACATTCTAAAATTAATGAAGGAGAATAATTTTGATATAAACAAAGAATTCTAGTTATATCATTCATTATTGTAAAGATATTAACCAAACTTCAGTGTCAATGATGTCTGAAGTTTTTGCAGTTTAATTAAGATGAGGGTAATATAAGATCTATCATCTATACACCACGCTCATCTCAGAGTAAATTTTTAAAATTTTAAAACTCAATATGATACTAAATTTTCTATTACAAATTGCTTTATCTTCTGAATGCAAGAAAAACAGGAAAAATTATTACATATGTTGTCTGGATATCCAGACGATAGCGTGAATTACACTATATATATATATATATATATATATATATATATATATATATATATATCATATATATATATATATATATATATATAATTTAAGAATTTAGTTTACCTTCGGTGAAATTAAGCTTCAACAAAGTACCAAGTCCGCCATCTCCTTCGGTAAGCTCAATACTTGAAATGAAGTCAGCCAATAGCTTTGGAAGCAAACTATAGCCATCAATAGCGCCAGCTTTCCATACTCTATCGACCGAAACGGGCAACAAATGCTCACTGGTGATGGAACCTGCAACCATTGTTCTTCAGATAAAAGTCTGAATTAAGGAGAAGAACTAAAACTTTTCGCTTATATGTTGATCGTCTTTTAAGTGGGAATGGCTTCCAAGGATGACCTATTTATGGATGTGTGAGGTGGAAATAAATGATGAAATTAAAAAATAAAATTAATGTGGAAATTGTAATGTAGAGCCATACGTTTTATCTTCTTGTGCTAGAAAATGTATTAGGCATTGTAAGAGAATGAATAACAATGCATTATATTAAAATATTTATCTATTTTTACTAAGCCTAAGGAGAAAAATTTAGCATATATACCACTTAACTTTAATGGATTTACATATCTAACACGTAAAATTTGATATTTACATTTATAACACATTACGAACATGTCTAATTTTATACATATCTAACGATGAAGATTTAATATTTACATTTATAACATTTATGCATTAAAATATGTAACCATATCACGAATTAATGTTTAGAAGTTAGATATGTAAATACATAAAAAATGGCTGGTATATCTGTAAATACCTCTTATTTTACCTCGTCAAGCACTACACCAAATCGTGACTATTTAGTGGAAAATCATGCAACAAATAATTTCATACATAATTTTTTCCAAAAAATTATAATATTTTATATCAATTTTCTACTTCAAATTTGGAAATTTATTATCTTATTCCTTTTCCTATTGTCCTGAATATTAATATGCCATCCTACTGCCATTTGCCATGCAGGGCTATGTCAATAATAATAATCATAATAATAAGAAAGATTTACATAAATATCCCATAATTCTTTATATATTTACATATCCAACACCTAAAGTATGTATGTATGTATTTATGAGTCACATGCGTTTCACTTTTGAAAATAAAGATTACGAAAGATTAAGGGTTTGTTTGGGCAGCTGCAGCTTATCCAGTTTATTCAGATAAGAAGTTTATATGATTAGCAGCTGATCCAGATAAACTGGTTCGCTGTTTGGGTTGTGCATCATTTATTAAAAACGTAAAAGTTAGGTGCTTGATATGTAAATTTATAAAAATTGGTTGTTATGTGTGTAAATAGTCCTGATAATAAACAAGGGCCTTCCAATAATTCATTTATGCCCCTCTAATTATTCAAACATGTCATATTATGTCTTTCTTGTAATATATATATATATATATATATATATATATATATATATATATATATATATATATATATTTGTTCAATTCAAACATCATTATCATTCTAAAACAAATAAATTTTAAATTACTACATTTACTTGGTCTACGTTCTCTTCTCCTATGAGCCATAGTGTATCCCTAAAATTTCTTCTTAAAACTATAGACAACAAATATTTTATATTTCCATGCATACGGCTGTCAATATGGCTTGTTGTTCGCGAACAACTCGTGTTCGGCACGTTAAAAAGCTCATGTTCGATTTGTTTGCTAAGCAAACGAGCAGAACAGAAACAAAAAAATTATCGTTCGTGCTCCACTCATTTCGACTATATATATATATATATATATATATATATATATATATATATATATATATATATATATATATATATATATATATATATATATATATATATATATAATGAGTATTATTTTTAAATAATTTAATTGACTATAACGCTATAAAGATTTATAATCAATTAAAATAACTAACTAAAAATAGAATAAAAACATATGAAATTCTATTTAAATGAATATTTTAATATAAATAACAAAATTTAAATCTCGTCCTATCCTTGATATTTTACGGCTGTGTGATTAGTGTTGTCAAAATAGCTCATTGTTCGTGAATAGCTCATGTTCGGCTCGATAAACAAGCGAGCCAAACAGAAACAATAATATTTTTTTAATAATCTGAGTTTATTCTTGCTCAAGCTCGGCTCGTTTACACCCTAACAGTTGCATACATGATAAAGGTTGTCAAAATGATTTTTTCGCGGATAGCTCGTGTTCGACTCGCTAAGCAAACAAGCTAAACACGAATAGTTGTATTTTTTAACAACCCGAACACGAGCTGAGCCTCGGCTCGCTCATGTTATGTTCATTTACACCCCTATCCATGCATGAGTAATATTTATGTCCATAAATATTTTAATTAAATGTCATCTTTTTTGTTTAACTTTTTATTGTCTTGTATTATGTAAATAATCATATACATAAACATTAAGTGAATAGAGACACTATACATGACATCATATAAAACAAATAAAAGTTAAAAACATATTACCATGCCATCTATAGGAGAATTAATAAGCCTTTAAATTGTTTTCTAACATAAGGTCAAGCGAGGATCTTTTTCATTAGTAACTTGGTATCAAGCCAAATTTTAAAATATAAAAACAAATACATTATCGATAAAATTTTTGTTCGATATATAGGTGGCTCTCTTCTCCTTTAGCTCTAAAACCTCACAATAATGGTCGATTAGTTGGGGGTACGAACGCCCTAGTGGATCTCTCTCTCATGTAGGAACTAGTTGGATATAATCTACGTAATTAGAGCTGACAACTAAAATGTCGTCATTTCTGCTAAAGTCGATTGATGATTGTTGATACAACTTTTATGTGTACTTTTGACACTCAAACTCGTTTATACATCATCTTTCCTTATCGGGTCTGTTTAAGAGATGTTTCTCACACTTATACACTTAGATCTTCTATTTCAATGGCCTTCACATTGATGTCTAGCAATAGCTTGGCCTAATCTCTCTAGATTACTTTTGATATCTCTCCAATTCTCTTAAGCTCTAGCACATAGACTAAAGTTTTTTACTAGTTTTATTTGGCTCACTCTATTGTGGTCTTTGAAAATTCTACTATTGATTGATTTGGGTCTTTCTCTGTACAATGAATCAAACATCTTGAGCAATCCTAATTTTAAGGCTTAGGCTTGTCAATAATGGTGGCATTGACTCAATAGATTGTACACTCTCAGTTTAGTCAAATTAAGACACTTTGACACATCTACAATGACAGGATCACCAGCATTCTTTTAACTAGATCTAGTTTGATCATGTCCACCCCTAATATTGCGGCGCACACACTTGGAGCATGCACACAATCATACCAGCCCTCAAACTAAACTTGTGAGACTTGGACCAATCCAGGAGCTAGAATATATATACCACATTGAGGAAAATCCTAACACTCTTAAACAAGACAAAGATTCTTTACATTGGTTCTTGCATTGGAAGTGTTGCAAACCACACAAGTGCTTGAACTTCTTATTTTCAGACTAGAAATGGCATTGGGAATATCATACCTTCTTGAAGGACAAGTATTATTGCGATTAGAAATGAACTCTCACTCATTGGGAAAATTATTTTATACGGACAACGTACGCAGCGCTGCGTACGTTCTCTGAAAAATAACCAGCGAATAAACTTCGAAGTTGTGTATTTCGGGATTATTAGTAGGTTATTAGGAGGTTATTATAGTATTAATTCCAAAAATCTCCCAATAAAGTCTTTATACAGCAACAAGCTTATTCAAATGCGGTTTAATAGGTATATCTTCTTACTTATATAGCAAGTAGAGCCTTTGCCTCTAATAACACTTGTTGGTGAGGCTCATGATGCTGTATAAAGACTTTATTATGGAATAAATATTGCATCAAGACTCCTGATGTATGCGGAGGTGAATGGTGGGGCGCCATGTGGCAAGTGGGCCCCGCTACCATACATTGTCATTGGCTGGTATATGGGGTGGTGGGGCCCACTTGCCACGTGGCGCCTCACCATTGGCCTTCACATGCATCAGGAGTCCTGATGTAATATTTTTTATTCATTATGAGTCATAGTCACTACAGAAGATGTTGAATATAGCATCTGAAATCTATGTCAGATTTTTCAGTGGCAATCAATGGTAGACTACTTTACTGTATGATTTTCATCATTCAATATCTCAATCTTCTCTCCAACAAAACGAAATTCTTCCATAACTGCAATGAATTGTGAAAGTTATTCAGATCAAGTTGCGAATATGCAATAAGAAAAATAAAATAGGATAAGATGAACATTGTTCTTCTTGAAATTGATGAAGACTTCCATTCATATCATAAAAATTATCGATATCTATTTATATCTGGATCATGACCAATTTCAAGTTGATTGGAGAATCAAATATCCAAAAAACTATTTGAAAACTGGCACATAGGGGTGTAAACGAATCGAACACGAATGAACAGGGCTTGTGTTTGTGTTATGTTCGTTTAAAATTTAGTTGTTTGAATAGGGTGGTGTTTGAAATTGTTCGTGAAGTCACTGTTCGTGTTCGTTTCTTAACGAACGAGTCGAACATGAGCCGAACATGAGCTGTTCGCGAACGAGGAGCCAGTTTGACAGCTCTAATATTAATATGTATATAAATAATATATTATTTTAATTATATAACCTATATTATATAAATATATAATATCTATATTAGTATATTCCTAATGTAGTATATTAATATATTATTATTATTATTATTATTATTATTATTTTATATTATAATTTATAAAATTTAATTTTTTAAAATAAATTTTTTATATATAACTATTTTAAATTATTTTATTTTCGAACAATAATGATTCGAACACGAACGAACGCATCATTGTTCGTGTTTAGTTCGTTTAACTAATCAAAAAGAAAAAAAAAATTGTTCATGTTCATCTCGTTTACTTATCGAACGAATCGAACACGAATTCCTTGACGAACCGAACATGAACTGTTCGCGAACAACGAGCTTTTTTGACAGCCCTACTAGCACACTTAAGAAGAGTTGAGTTTAAATAAAATCTTTATGTAGAGCCTACATATTGTTTCATGCTAATATAAATCGCTTTCTCGTTAGCATTGATGGAAAATAGGATGACATGCAAAAGAGAACTAATGACAAACACGCGCGTGCGCGCGCGCGCGCAATCAGGCAAAAGCTTTGGAAGCAAATTATGGGAAACAAGAACGCCTCCTTTCCATACTCTATCTAGCAAAACAGGCGATACGTTCTCTCAGGTGAATGAACGATAAACCATTTTTCCCCAAAGGAATTCGAAATGAAAAAAATTAAGGGTGTGTGATAGCATAGTATTAACATAATTTAGTCATAGATTTTGATGTGTGGTAGAAAATTCATAGCGATAGAGTTGCACAAGAATTCAACACACATTCAGCTGAAGGAAAATAACCAATAGAGACACAAAAAAATTTTTTACATGAAAAAACCAAAAAAGAAAAAGACCACGGGACCTAACCCAATTGAAGTGATCCACTACAAGCTAAAGATTACCAGTAAAACCCCTTATTCCGGAGATGGGAAAGAATTACAAAGTCTCTCGAGTTACAACATCGATGCTCGGAGAAATTTGTCACAATAAATGAGAGGCGATAGATGGTGATCGGCGGCGGTTGACGAGTGGTGATGACAATAGTTGGCGGTGGTAGAAGATGGCAAGAGTGATGCTGGAGTTCAGCTCATTCTTAAAGCTTCAAGATCTTAAGAGGGGAGGGGCTCTATCTATAGAGTTCCAATTGTCATTAATGCGGGAATATGAATCAATTTGATCAGACGGTCCGAAGAGGTTCCCTAAATCGGACGACAATTGACGGACATTTGACGGCCTTAACAATGTCAGAATTGAGCGATCTTAGGCTTGTTGGATTTTTCTTATTGAGACGCTCGATTCAACAATGAACTCACCAGATTCGAGATTCATTTGACTTCCAAATATATGTTTGGAAACTTTCAAAGGTGATTTAATGGCTTGATCCGAGCTTGATTTGACTTGGATTGGACGAATCTTTATATCATTGGGCCTATCTCGTTAAGTCAGTCAGTGTGATTGTAAATTTACTGAAATCGAAGTGCTAGATGATTTTTAATTAATGTTTGAAACTTTCTTTCCCAAAATATTGTTTTGAGATCCGTGTCATGCCTCAAGATTCATGCTGGATGTTAGAAATTTGTTTAGGGTGTATTAGATTAATTTAAACCCAACCAAGCATCAAAAAGAAAAATTAAAGGGCAATGTACATACATAACACCAAATTCTTATGGATTTATTTATCTCACACTAAAACTATCATAGTTCCAAGCATCATATAAAAAATAACACTAATTATCACCTTTCAATAGTCAAATCCATCTTTTCATGCATAGGTAAAGTGTTGTGTGTGTAAAAACAAAAATTTAGGTGTGATATACGTAAATCCATAAGAATTGTGTGATGCGTATGTAATTTTCCCAAAATTAAATCCAACCCTATGTTAAATCGAATTTTCTCCAGTTCCGTCCTGTTTTCGCGTTCCATCTATTTTATAACATAAATCCAGATTTATTAAATCTCATTGCAATGGGGTATTATTTCAACATCGCTCTCGAGCTCCTCCTTTTGCGATTAGATTTGATAAATCCTATTTAATCTAAGGATCAAGGATCTCTTTGAGGAGAGAACATTTTTTAAATGGCACTTGTTCTCTGTTATGAAAAGATGCTTTCTTCTCTTAGTAGAACTTAAAATAGCACCATTTATTTTTTCTTGAAGAAGTTATAGAACTCAGTTTACAAGCTACTAGGAATATTCATATATATATGTTACTCAGTGACGCATTCCTTGTCCAGTTGGTAGCGGGGTCATTATAAGTCCCCTCTGGCAAGGGTTCGATCCTCGTCGTGGTGCGTGAGAGGTCGAATTACAGGCACATGGCATGGTGCTCTCATCGTGAGTCCTGAGCTCATGGAAATCAATATTTGGGCCTCTGCCAAATATCAATTTTCTTTTTAACTATATATATATATATATATATATATATATATATATATATATATATATATATATATATATATATATATATTACTTCCTTCTTCTCTTACATTCTCTTCTTTCTCCTTCTTACTTTGGGATTCTTCAACTTAATGCAAACATATCAATGCTTAAGGATGGCAAAAGTTAACTTGAATTTAGCCAAACTAGCTACCACTATTAGTAAATGAAGATCAATTCTTTCCCAAAGTATACTGTAAAATTTTAACTTTGCCCATGATAACACTTAAAATATAACAACTCATCATAGAAGGACGAATCTACATAGGTTGAAAATATATCAAGTTTAAATAAAATGATGTATTAACTCGAAGTTTGGCTACCAAGGGGCCACCCTTTTTGAATTAAGTTCCATGCCTTTTCAACCTAGTATAGTCATTATTGGCTTGACGACTTTTACTTAATTTGGCTCAAAGGATTGGACCAAGTTATGGAGCCATTGAAATAAAGTGGTGATGTGTATCAAAATCTCAAAGTTATGTTAGTTCCATTGGCATTTTATATCTAGCTTGGATTCTACTCAAAATTGGATCCAACATTATAAAACTCTCAAATTCAATCTCTTTAGCTTATTCATCATATATATACATAGATATATTTTTTCTTTTAATTCCTTAAGACCAAGTAGAATCGCAATGTTCATAAAGTGATAAGGAATTTCTTCAATTGATATAAATTTAATTAATATGTATATATTTATCCAAAAATAAGGCGAATATAAGGGGGGAAACCCACAAACTTCAATTTTTTATTCATCAAGAAACACTTGAACACAAACAAAGAAGGGGAAAATACATGAAACACATTCTCCTCGAATATCTCTTATTAGCACAACAACCCACGAAGAAGCGCTGCAACATATTATTTAGGCATAAGAAGCTGGGTTTTCAGTCAGATATCCTTCAATAGTCTTAAGCATCACCAAAAGGCTTTTTATGATTATTTCTTGCTCTTCGGCACTAAGAAGAGTATTATCTATAGTGTCATACTCTAATGTGAACTTTGCCAATGTTCCAGAGTTGTTTACCGCTTCATATTTTATCTGGATTGAGTAAGATTTCAACCTCAGACCAATAAGCCCTCCTTCAATGATAGAGTGCTTTATTATGTGCTTCTCAGTATCTAGTATCTCAACTCTCTCTTTAATAAACCGGAATTCTTTCACAGCTGCAATGATATATACAAGTTACAAAAGTTTAATTTGTTAATAATTAATTGTTGATCAAAGAAGCAAAAATATATAATAAAAAAAGTAAAACAAGTAAACATCAACATTCTAAAATTAAAAAGAACATTGTTTTACACCTTATACCATAAACTATTGTTAAAAATATATATGTAAAGATCTTGACCAAAGTCTAGTATGGATGAGCTCTATAAATTTTTAAACTTACTTCAAGATGAGTGTAATATATATTAGAGAGAGAGAGAGAGAGAGAGAGAGAGAGAGAGAGAGATCACCAATATAATAGAAATTTTTATGGCAGATTACCTTCACCGAAATTAACAACCTTCAAAGTACCAACTCCGCCATCTCCTTCGGTGAGCTGAACACTTGAAACAAAATCAGGCTCTATCTTCGGAACCAAATTATGGGAATCAAGAACGGCAGCTTTCCATACTCTGTCGAGCGAAACGTGCAACACAAGCTCGTGGATGAAGGTACCCGAAACCATTGTTGTTCTCCAAAAGAAACTTTGAAGGAGAATTATCGGTTGGTTTTGGCTTAATTTCAAGTGGGAATGGCCTTTTTATAGAGGTGAGAGTGAGGTTTGAAGTAGAAGTTGTTTAGTTGCCAAGTTTCATTTTTTCTTCTAAGGGCATAAATTTTGGCGGTGTTTAGTCGGATTTAGCCTTTATTTTTCTTATGTTTGCCGGGATTTAAGTTAAATTCATGACTATATCTCATAAATAGTATTCTACCAAACACTCCTTTAAGAGATGTTTGTGATCAAGTTTATTTTTTGTTTGTTTGTTTGTTTTTGTTTTATTATCTTTTGTTTAAAGAAAAACGTTTGTTTAATATAATTTCAAGTTAAAGAGCACATTTTCGTTTTCAAATACACCCCTAAATTGGAAAACAGCAGCCGACGGCAAGATGAACAGAAATTTTCAAATAAAGAAACTAACCCTAATCAACAAAGATGTATTTACAGAAGTTGATAGCTGGGTGTGGGAAGCCCCTCCCTTTCGCGGCAACTCAAGCCCACCCTTGGACCAACCGACCCTTGCAGTTGCCTGCTGAACTGATCGGCTCTTTTGTGGTGACAACATAACATAGCCATAAATTAGGTAAATTTTTAATAAATTTTAATGTGTTTTTGCTTTGCATGTTAAAGTTCTTTTATTTTAGCTTTATTTTTTTTTTGTTTTTTTATTTTATTTCTATATATTTGAACTATATTACAACTAGGCTCCAATTTTAACAACCTTAGGTCATAATAATAAATTGTCAGGTAATAGAGTTGCCTAATTAAGAAGGAGGAAATTGGAAAATAGAGCCATGACTGTCTTCTTGTGTTAGAAAATGTGAATGCAACATATTAAAATAAATGCTTGACTTTACCAAGCTAGTTTGATTTTTCTGTGTGAAGAATTTACATACTCACCCCATAACATATATGGATTTACATATCAAACCCATAAAATTTAATGCATTACAAAAAAAATACTTGACTCAACAACAGGCTAATGGAACTTCGGGATCCGCACGATAGCAATGAGAAACTAGCACAACACTAGACGAAAAGAATTTTGGGGGTGAGCAGCGCAAAAAGTGGCACAATAATAAGCCAAAGAAAGTTTGGGGGTGCACAATAGATGCACAGAATGTGGCACAATAGCAAGCCAAGAGAACACTTGGGGCACAATAGCAGGCCAAGAGACTTCAGAAACTCCAGAAATGAAGTTTGTATTTTTTTTTCTTCCTTCTCATTTTGACCTATTTATAAACTCCATATGTTGAAAAGTAGCTCCAAATTCACAAAAATCTACCTCCAGGCAAGCTACCCATGTCCACCGACTGATCAAGCTCAGTCCAACAATGTTGACTCGGAACCAGGTGTCCGCCGCCTAGATCACAATGGCACAGAATCCCGTTGTGCATCTTTGAATGCAATACAGTTGATGTTTTGATCTACCGCCATGATCACTAGTCAGCCTTGCACCGCACCATCTAATCCAACATCAAGCTTCCAACTCAGCCCGACCCAAAGATAGCACAACTGCATCACTACTGCCGGTCGGCTCAACCATCTGCCCATCGGCTAGAATCCCCAGCCCACCGAATCATGTGACCACACCCGTGTTCCCACGCGCTGCTAACAAAGCCGCCCACGACCATAGTAGGTGTTGGTCTCTCTGATAACTAGACTCCAATTTTAACATCTTTAGGCAATGGCCTCTAGTTGTTTGATTGAAATCATGGAAAATGGAAAATAGAGCCTTGTTTTTTGTGTTAGAAAATGTGTTAGGCAGTGTAGAAGAATGAATAAGAATGCATTTATTAAAGTTTACTAATTCATTTTCTCTTACAAAAAGACAATGCTTGATTCTACTAAACCTAAAACTAATAGTCATATGAATTTACAAATCTAATACATAAAGTTTGATATTTACATTTATGACCTTACATTGATATTATAAATGTATATATAAAAAAGTATATTAGAAGTTTCAGAAATTAGAAAAAGTAGTATTTGCATATCTAGCCTAGTTTTTTTTACAAATCTAACACCCAAAATTTGATATTTACGCTTTAAAATTTTGGTGTCATAAATTTATACATAAAAAAAAGATAGTGTTGCATGGTAATATTTTAAATTCATGTTAAAATTTTGAGTGGTATGAATGAAATGTGAATCTTTAGTAGATGTTAGATTTGTAAATACATAAAAATTGTTGATATATATGTAAAAGGCTCCTTATTTTAAATTGAATAATGAATCTCCTCGTCCTATTTAGGGCAATTTTCACCGGTAAATTATAATATTTGACATAAAATTTCAACTTAAAAATTTAAAACCTATTATCTTATTCATTTTTCTTTTTTCTTGAAAATTACTATGATAAGAGTAATTAAATATACAGCATTTCCTGCTTTCCTATTGCCATTTAACCAGGGGAGTTGGTGGCCATATAAAAAGTTAAAAATCAACTATTATAATAATAATAATAATAATAATAATAAGTAATATTTACAGCCGCTTAATTTTAATGTATGCATGTATGCATGTATGCATGTATGCATGTATGCATGTATGCATGTATATCACAAGAGAGAAGTGAAGAGAGTTCTCCCAACGGGAGATGGGTCTAGCGAAGGAAAGAAAACTAAAGTTCTTTAATATATGGTGTGATCCCTCTATTTACAGGAGATAGAGAAGCAAAAATCAAATGCAAATAAAAATGTCCAGTGCAGTAAAAAATGTAAAATATCCCACAAGAATATACAAAAAATCAAGTATTCCTCAAGTATCGATGTTCGCATGAAAATAACGTAAATAATGCACCGTACAGTCAGGAGACTCATCATGAAAAACTCTCTTTTCAAGCAGCTCCATAGAGAACAGATACAATGACAAGTTCTCATAAATTTCTGGAGTTACCTCAAGAATACACATGACCTACTGGACAGAAGTTGTTTGTGATGGGCCGGGGTCATCAGTGCATGAAGCCACCAACTATGAAATAAAAGTTGCTACCACTTTTTTCTTTTTCTTAACTTGGAAATTCATTGATCGGCTAATGGATTCAACTTTATAGAGGTTTAGGTTGAGGCCTTCGTTAGAATCACCCATTTGTTATCAGCCAGTCTTTCAACGATGCCACCAAACCTACCTCACTTGGTGTGCATGCATTATTGCCCATTGTCATGACATCACCAAACATACAATGTAGCTTTTCTTCTAGCTTAGGATTGATGCCATTGTATTTAAATTTTTTTGCAGTTGGCACCACTTACAAGTGATAGAACTTGTTGACGCATTTGAAACAATAAAAATGAAAAATTGACAAAAGTAGTGGACGTTTCAAAAATTATCACCCCCAATCTCTCTGCCCATCACTCCTCAGAAGCATTAATTATTAACTTTATCGGATCTCAACCCAAGCCAATGAATCCTCGCTTTAATTCTTTCCAGATTTTTTAAATCCTTCTTTAGTTGATCGTATTTGTCCTTCAGTTGTATCCTATCATACTTCCTATTTGTACTGTCTTTGAAATTTTTTATTCTATTTTGCTAGTTCTCCTTATTGAAATTGGTTTTTGTCCTATTTCAAAATTTAATCTCCTGATAGCAAAAGACAAAATAATATTTTTGTATCATTATCCTACAATGCAGATGAACAGGCCTCTTTGGTCTTAACCATTGTGTATACAAGCTTGAAAAAAACTATTCAACATAAATATTTGCCATAAAAAATTTAACACAAGTTAGAGAAAAATAAGAATGTCATAATATCACCATCACTGCCTCTCTAACAAATTGCATAACATCACCACACCATACCACTACACTACCTACACATTACCATACCATACCACTGTCAGCACCTCCACGCACTAAGGCATCAACAAATCAAAACATCCACAATACAACCACCACCACCTCAATACATCAGCACATCAAAACATCAAAACAAACACAACACCACCACCAACACCTTAACACACCAGCACATCCACACACCAACACACCCACAGACGAACAACATGATGAACACCTGAACTACAACTTCAAAAACAACAACAAATGAATTTCATGCAACAAAATCACTTGCATTTTCAACCACTCCCATCTATGTTTCCACTTTTTATATGGAAGCACCACCACCATCAATTTGCATATGCAACATTTCTAATGCCTTTTCACTTGCATTTCAACCACCACCATTTACATTCCAATTCACATATGCAAATACCACCACCAAACGAACCAATGCACATAATCAAAACCATCAACAAGATGCAGTAAAAAAAAAAGCAAAATGACCTATTGAGCATACCATTTCTATTGCCTTTTCACTTACATTTCCAACCACCACCATCTATATTCCAATTCGCATATGCAAACACCGCCACAAACTAACCATTGCGCCATTAACATGATGCAGAATAAAGAAGCAAAAACATCTACTAAGCATATGACACCGAAAACCACCAAATCAAAAAGCCAACATCCACTGAAACCAAAAAGCAGAGGGCCGAAATCACCAAATTGCAAAATCAATAATCACCGCAATTTAACCATTGCACCCGATTAAAAAATTAAGAACCAACTAGTAGATAATGTAGAGAATATTGAAGTGTGGGAAGGGAAGAAGAGAAATACCACACAGAGTGCACTATGCACAGAACCACTAAATTGAGCCAAAAAAAAAAGAGAGGAGAGGGAGATCGAGAGTAGAAAGATCACCACAACAACCAACAGAAATCGAAGAAGATGAACCTTTCATCACTGAATATAGGTAAAGCTACTTGGTCTGAGGTAGAGAGGATCATTTGTGCATGTTTTCACTTTTCATAAGGTTTACTCAAATTTATTATTCTTGCATATCCATTTTTTTTTGAAGTAACTGAGGACTCAGATCAGGTGTTTTCCCTTTGTTGGTGACTGTCGAGATCTAGCTATGGTGATGGCTTATATGCTCCAAGTGTCCAACGAAAGTGAGGAGAACATGGTCAAATGACCGGTAGACCATATTGAAATCTGCAAGGAAACTACTGAGGGATGTCGAATTCTCCGAGAACACTAACCCATCACTTGGAAAAAAATGAAGGTTGCTTTGGCTCGGAGAGAAGTGAATCTCTGCGAAGCGTTGATCCGACTGTAGGGAATGCAAGGGGAAATGGTTACACTTTGCCAAGAAGTGTTAGAACTTTGGGAGGATGCTTTCATGCAAAGGATGCACTCTAAGGCCGACAAAGTGAATAAATTTAAGATTGATGGTTAAATGTTGTATGAGAGGCTAGTTTGGAGGTTTTAGTTCTAACTGAGGCAGTTCAGGGTTAGTTGGTAAAATACATTTTGTAAGACTAGGGTTTGAGTGTAATTATTTTATTATCAAAATAATTTTTTTTTTCATTTTTCTTTTCAATTTATCCATGATTTTTTTACTTATGTTGGATTCCTATAAATAGGGGTTGATGTGTTTATTTGCACACTTGTTGTCTTTTTATTTGAGCTTCTGTCACTCTGCTTTCCTTCTTTCGTTTGACCTCTTTTCCTGTTTTCTAATGGCTCCAAAGCACACTCCCCGAATTTTTGGCCTGGTAGCTGCAACTAATCAATGGATCCTATCCCCGTCCGATGTAGCTTTTGTGGAGAAGGCTTTATTTTTTACTCGACTATTAGGTTTAGGGTTACTCGTTCAAATGAGAGGGCCACTGATCAAAGTTAATATGTTCGTTTACAGAGACAAATTAAGATAAGGATTGTTGTTGCCCTTGTGCCAGGAACTTGGGGTGATTTTCAATCGGTATGGTGTTATTTTGGTGTTGATCAAGAAAAACTCCATATCGGTGACAATGACTTGACTAATTTTTTGCCAACAACGAGGAATCTCGGGGTTGACCTACTTATTCGGTCACATGTTGTCCTTTAGAGTGAAGGCTGATGGATACGTGTCTTTTGAGATAGTCGGTTAGTTTCAATTCTTGTGCTTATAAATAAGTTGAATAACTTGAAGCACAAATTCTTCATCACCTCTTACTCGGTGAACTGGAGAATCAAAATTGTGCCGATCGAGGACACCTTCAAGAGAAAGAAGGGGGTGGACTACTATTGGGTCGAGGGATCTGTGATCTGGGCAACTACTCTCAGTTCCCTAGTACACACATTCATAAATTATGAATATGTTCTTGTTTCTTAAAGTTTTTTACTAAATGATGGCATATTTGTGGGTTGAATCTGATGTTGAAAATGTCGAGCGGGAGTTGATAGTTGTTGACCAAGCGGTTCAAAAGAAGGCCAAAGCAAAGGCCTAGATGAAGAGAGTTCCTCCACAGAATGTCATGGCAACCGAAGGTTGAGACTCGCGGTGATGTACTTGGTTAAGTATGTGAGAAATTTCTTTTCTTTAACTCTACAAATATGTTGGTGATCTAGCAAATTTTTTCTGGTGTATTAACATCATAAAAATGAGACCCTCGACATTCACTAACACTTATCTACTGGGTGTAGCTCCTTTGAGTGTGATTTGGTGAGAGTCTAGAGAGCCATCCTGTCAATCAGAACAAAGCGAGGCAGAAGATGAGTTCTCTGAGGAAAGAGAGACAACTCGGACGACCTTGCCTCATCATGATCCTTCATTCATATGACAATCTGCATGCAAGTGAGGCCAGTTGGATAGCTTCTACCTGTCCGACCGAGTTAGAGACTGACCCAGAGGTGGCGTCTCCAAAGGAGGTGAATCATATTGAAGGAATGCGCCAGTTTGGCTACCGAGGGGCCACCCCTTTTTTGACTTGAGCTTTATGTTTTTTCAGCTTAGTATAGTCATTATTGGCTCATCAATTTCTTACTTAGTTTGTCTCAAAGGATCAAACCAAGTTATGGGCCATTCATATAAAGTGGCCAGGTATATCAAAATCTCAAAGTTATGTTAGTCTTATTGGCCTTCCTTATCTATCTTTGATTCAACTCAAAATTAACTTGAAAATTAAGAATTCACAAATTCATGAATCTCTTCAACCTTTTCATTAATTTTTTTTTTCTTTTTATTTCTTCTGGCCAAATGTAATGTTAATAAAGTAATGATCAATTCCTTCAATTGATGTAAATTTAATTAATATATATCTATTTATCCAAAAAGAAGACAAAAAATAAGGGAGGAAACACACAAAGTTCAATTTTTTATTCATCACCAAACACTTGAAGACAAACAAAGGAGGGAAAAATACATTAAACGCATTGTCCTCTTATATTTTGAAGGAACAAGAAACTTTCTCTTATTAGCGCAACAACCCACAAACAAATTAGTCTTATTTTCCTTTCTTATCTAGCTTTGATTCATTTCAAAATTAAGTCCAACATTAAGAACTCACAATTTTATGAATCTCTTTAGCATTTTCATTAAATTTTTTTCTTTTAATTTCTTATGACCAAATATACTCATAATGTTCACAAAGTGATGAGCTGTTTCTTCAATTGATGTAAATTTGATTAATCTATATATATTTATCCAAAAACAAGGCAAAAAGAAGGGTGTAAACCCACAAACTTCAATTTTTTCATTCATCACCAAACGCTTGAAGTGAAACAAAAAGGGGGAAATACATGAAACACATTCTCCTCAAATGATTTTGAAGGAACAAGAAACTCTCTCTTATTAGCACAACAGCTCACAAACAACCACTGCAACATATTCTTTAGGCATAAGAAACTGGGTTTTCAGTCAGATATCCTTCAATAGCCTTAAAAATCAAAAAGATGCCTTCCATAACTTTTTCTTGCTCTTCGGCACCAAGAAGAGTATTATCTACAGTGTCATACTCTATTGTGATCTTTACCAAAGTTTCAGAATTATTTACCACTTCGTATTTTACCTCGATTGAGTAAGATTTCAACCTTGGGCCAATAAGCCCTCATTCAATGAAAGACTGTTTTAATATGTGCTTCTCAGTATCTAACACCTCAACTTTCTCTTAAATAAAGCGAAATTCTTTAACAGCTGCAATGATATATAAAATTTACAAAGGTTTGGTTTGTTAATAATTAATTGTTGATTAAAGAAGCAAAAATATATAATAAAGAAAATAAAACCAGTAAACATCAACATTCTAAAATTAAAGAAGAACACTGATTTCCAGCTCATGCCATAAATTATTGTTAAAAATAAATATGTAAAGATCTTGGCCAAAGTTTAGTCTAGATGAGCTCTATAAATTTTTAAACCTACTTTAATATAACAAGTGATATATTATCTATATATTACAATCATCTCAAAAAAAAAAATCAAAATTTTTAAACAAATTATGACACCAATTATTTTCCAAATTTATTTATATATAGCTTCATTGTTTGATTGGAATAAATATATATATATATATATATATATATATATATATATATATATATATATAGAGAGAGAGAGAGAGAGAGAGAGAGAGAGAGAGAGAGAGAGAGAGATAGTGAGAGAGAGAGAGAGAGAGAGAGAGATTTCGATAATAGAAATTTTTATGGTAGTTTACCTTCACTGAAATTAATAATCTTCACAGTACCAACTCCACCATCTCCTTCAGTGAGCTCAACACTCGAAATAAAATCAGGCACTAGCTTCGGAATCAAATTATGGTAATCAACAACGGCTGCTTTCCATACTCTGTCGAGCGAAACGTGCAACACAAGCTCGCGGATGAAGGAACCTGAATCCATTGTTGTTTTTCAGAAGAAACTCTGAAGGAGAAAAATTATAGCTTTTTTTATCAGTTGGTTTTGTCTTAATTTCAAGTGGGAATAGCCTTTTTATAGAGGTTTGAAGTAGAAGTTGTTTGGTTGCCAAGTTTCATTTTTCTTCTAAGGGCATAAATTTAGGCTGTGTTTGGTTAAACAAGATTTGATTTATCAAATCCGTCTCATAAGTGGATTTATCTAACCCCGCAAACTAAGACAGACGACGAGCGATGTCCGGATTTACGTTATAAGATAGGCGAAACGCAAGAAATTTTGAACAGATAATTAGATTTAGTTATTGTATCACTTATGTCTAGCGGGATTTAAGTTAAATCCATAACTAAATCTCATAAATAGTATTTTATCAAATACCACCTTAGGAGATGTTTGTGATCAAGTTTATTTTTTGTTTATTGTTGACCTCATTTTTTATGAGGTCTTCTCTTCTTCTCTTTAGTACTTAGGATCTAGCCTTAGGTTTTTCCTTTCGATCGTCTTAGAGGACTAGAATTGGGACCCACCTTTTAGAAATTCAAACCACTTCTTAACTCCCCGCAAACTCTACAAACTTGATCGTAGACCCCTAATCACCTAGAGGGTTGAAATCAAATGTGGAAGTTTAAAGGATGAGTTCCTATGGACTCTTTGGCGCTTAGGACCGCCGGGTGGCTCTGATCCAGTGAAGGGGCCGACTTACACACACACTACACTTATACACTACACCTATACACTACACTTTCACACACCCATACTTAACTTGACCTCCCGACTCATGTGGGTGATTCACATGGATGGTCCTTAACCCCTAAGCCCTTGGCTAAGAGGGTTAGGAACAACATGGTGAATGCCTCAAATGAGTCCCTTCATGGCTCATATGGGCTTGATATGGCTTCATGGCTCAACCAAAATGATTTTATCCCACTTAAATTCACCCAATCTTCAATTTCCCAAATTTTCAATTTTTGACCCCCGGGACCCTACACCCGCTTAGCCTACCCAAAACCCCGAAATTACCCAAATTTCTCAAAATTTCCAAATTACCCAAAATTCTCCAAAATCAATCCCAAACATTTCCACATCACTTAAACTGATCATCCATACCCAAAAATACCAAAAATTCCAAGAAAACCTCCCAATACCCTCCAAATACCCAAAATACCCTCTTGGCCTAAAAATCCAAAAATTCAGAAAATTCCCAGAAAATTCCAGAAAATCCCAAATATTCCCAATTTCATTTTGTCCAACTACACCATGGGCCAATTTTGTCAATTTACCCTACTTTTGTCAAAACCCCCAATTTGACCCATTTTAACCCAAAGTGAACCCAATGTTAAACCAAACCTACCCAATTGACCCCAATTGTGGTCCAATTCAATTCTAAACTTCAAATAAATATCCCAAATACCAATATAGACCAAATCCAAGCAAAATTTGATTGACATTTGGATCCAATCTCACTTTTGGCCTTAAAGCCCAATTTGGACCCATGACCTAAACCTAACCTAAACTCACCCAACTCAATTCCAATTAACCCCAAATCTTTTCTAAATCTTCCTTAACATTCCCACAAACAAAACACTAATATGATTTGCCCAAAATTTAGACTCAAACCCCACTAAAACTCAACCCAAGGCTAAAAGGCCTAATTTTGACCTAAACCCAAACCTAACCCAAACGAGCCCAAATCCCAAAATCAAAGCCCAACCAAAGCCAAAACCTCTTTGAAACACCCCCATGAACATTTCTCAACATTGATTTTACATCAATTTCAACTCTAGCCCAACATTAGCCCAACTTGGCCCACTTGGACCTACATAGGCCCACTTACCAAATAAACCCAAATTCAAACCAATTCAACTCCAAATCACATCAAATTGATTCCAAGCCCTTCATAGAACATCCCTAAACCAATTATGACATTTATTTGACAAAGTTCTTCACAAAATTTTTATCCAAATGCCCATCCTAAAATCAAAAGCCCATTTCCCTTAAACTTTCCTAAAAGCCCACTCCTTCAAATTCAAAAGCCCAAATTCATCCAAAAGCCCACATGACATCTCCATTTGTCATCCACTTAATTAAATCCATTACCTAAGTCCTAAATTCACCATCAAATTATTCCAAATCAAGTTTCATACAAATTTCCATCAAAACATCCAAAATTCTTAAAACCCATTTTCATGAAATTGACCCAAGCTTTTCCCAAGCCAAATGGAGCCAAGGATGAGCCATTCACAAGCCATATGAAGCCATGAAAGTTTGGCATGTGACCATGCCATTAATGGCAAAAGGAGGAGGTCCTTTAACCATCTCCTAAAATTCATTAGCCTTAAGCATGTCTCCCCTTAACCAAGATTTAATCCAAATATTCTTGGATAAGGACATCACCACCTCTTGACCACCTAGCCTAACCGATCTTCTCGGCCCAAGACCAGCCATGGGGAGGTGAACCCAACCCAAACCAATGGGTTGACCAATTTCAAGCCAAAATGACCCCTCCCCATTCCATTTTAATTCAAACACTTTACACATGTCCAAACCCAATCGACTTCACCATTGCTAAGCCCCGACCTCCCCGGTCAAGATGGTGACCCATGCTCGCTGCCAGCCCGCCTGGATCGCCGAAAAACACCACACCCGAGAGCTCACATGTGAGCCAACTTTGGAATTCCACCTTGCCGAGCTGCCCCATGCCCAATGGCCACCATGGCTGTTCTTCCCATGACCAGAGCAGCTGATCCCATGCCTCAACTCCCCCTGGGAGGCCCTCCACCCTCTCCTATTTAAACTCCACCTCTCTCGGCCATGAGAGGAGCTAAGCACAAACCTTGCCAAAACTCTGCCAAAATTGTTCCGCACCCTTCTCCACCCTTAGAGCACTTGATCCCAGGTGAAATCCCCCGCCATTTCTCCTCTCGTAAGCTCAATTTCGAGTCGAAATTCCACCCAAAACCAGGACACTTCTCCACAGGTGAGCCAATTCTCAAATCGATCGGCTCTACACCTTCACCGGACCAAGGGAAGGTGTCCACCAGCAAAAGCCCCATCTCCGAGCCACCCGGCTTGCTCCAGCCTCCAAGCTTTGTGATCGGGCTTGGTCGAAATCATATCCGGACAATTCACTGCACCGGAGACTTCATCTGGAGCTTGATGGGATCCAATCGAAGGTGCAACAACTCTCAGATTGAAGCCACACTTCTCTGAGCTAAGGTATGAACTAATTCTTCATCCCGAGCTTCTGGAGAATCTCTATTTCAAATGCCTTAGTTTCAATGCATGTTAACCGTATAGATGTGTTCGTCTCTTCAAGACGAATCCATAGAGTATAAGAACATAAAAATCCATTGAGAATCGAGTGAGATCTTAGGGATTTAGTGTGGACGGCTCTCGGGTGAGAACACTCGAGGACGATGAACGGATGCCGTCCATTCAATACACGCGCGGACGAACGGCTCGGATGGCGTCGGACCGAGAAACAGATGCGAGAACCGCGGGGCCCGGGCTGCCGACTCGAGTGGCGGCGTCGAATCGGGAGCGCACCGCGCGGCCTTCGGAGTCGCCGAGGATGCGGCCGGCGCCGCGTGGATAAATAGAAAATTAGGGTATTTTCTTATTTATTTAATTCCCTAAACTTCAAAAATTCATATCTCCGTGTAGGAAAATCATAAAAATAAAATAAAAATACCCTCTTGCTCAGTGAACGAGAGGAGAATAATGTGGAAAAGAAATCATTTAATTTCATCAAATATTTTATTTTTTATAATTTATTTACTCTCTGCATTATTTTAATTCTCCATGCATGCATACAATTCACCATGTCATGAGACCATAGTGGCTTTTGAAGCCTCCGAATTTGGGAACATTCCCCGAATTTTCCAAAGTCGAGGCCATCCCTATAAAAAGTTATTGATTTTTCAAGTTCAAGTTACTGTTTTGAATATTTTAATTCCAATAAATAGCATGTTGTGAAATAAATTCTAGGAAAATTTGGTGATGTTCCTTATGACCAGAGAACCCTAGGAAAAATAGGTTTTGACTTAGTTCATCTAAAACAACCCTAATTGGCTTAAACACCCAAAATAGGTCTTTAATTAATTAGAGTTAACCATGCATCAAATTGACTTGAAATCAATTCTCCACTGACCTTTAGGATCAGGGGAATCCACCATAAAAATTTGAGGTCAATTGGACTTGGTTAGCCCCATTAATTGGGTTGATTAAGTCACTTAGCCATTTTGAACTTTAAAAATTCATAGCTTTTAAAATACCTTCCAAAAATTCACCAAATTGGTTTTGGAGCCTCTCTAATATCAGAGGAACCTAAGAAAATTAAAATTTCAATTTTCTAAAAAAGTTGATTTTTAATAATATTTTAATATTTTTAATAATTAAAAAATAATAAAAATCACAAAAATAATAAAATTCACCAAAATGTCACATTTTGAACTTTAATCACATAGGAACAAACCCTAAATTTTTCCTAGGTCTATTTGATGAGATATTAAATTTTAAAGCTTTAGGATATTTTTAAAATTAAAAAATGTATTTTCTAGCATTTTCACTAAAATAATTATAATAAATCATAGAAAAATCAGAAAATTGCAAAATTTGCTTCTCTGGTTTCCTTGATATCAGAGAGAATTTTGAAAAATATAAAACTCATTTTTCAACATTTATTTTATTTTTAAATTAATTAACACTCCAAAACTTAAAATAATTATAATAAAAATAATATAATTCAAAAAATCACCAAAATTAGTCCAAGTGCTTCTCTGGTCATTAGGAATGTCCTCTAATTTTCTTAAGGACAGAAACTTTCCCTTGGTCATGTTATCAAATTTTCCTTGAAAATCTTTATTTTCTACCAAAAATAATTATATAAATAAATTAAATACAGAAAAATCACATTTTCTCCTCTCATGTCTTTATTGACATATGAATGAAGTTACATAAAAATTTCAAGTTTATTTAAGTTCAATTTAGTGAGTTATGAAATTATTAAGCTTAAAGGGTAAAATGGTAGTTAAAATCTTTAATCCTTAATTAAAACTTTTAGGTTTAATAAAAAAAAATAATAACAAGTAAAATATTTGACCCTAATCTGATTTGGATGATTGAAATTTAAATAATTAAAGGGTAGAAACCCATTAAACAATTTTAAAATGATTAAACTTTAATTAAATAATGGATTAAATTTGGAAGAATAACAAAATTGGAATTATTAAAATAGGATATTATTAGGAAGAAATTTATTCTTTAATTTAAAAATCCCTAAATAAATTACCTCATTAATATTCAATTCTTAATTAAAATGATAACTCAAATTTAAAATATTAAAAGACTTAATTATTAAACCCTTTTAAAAATTTCAATTAAAATTAAAAAATTAAATTAAATTAAATAAATTAAATTAAATTAAATAATTAAATTAAATTAAATTAAATTAAATTAAATTAAATTAAATTAAATTAAACTAAATTAAATTAAATCAAATTAAATCAAATTAAATTAAATTAAATTAAATTAAATTAAATTAAATCAAATTAAATTAAAATTAAATCAAATCAAATTAATTAAACATCAAATCAAATTAAATTGAACTATATTGAATTAAAATTAAAATTAAATTAAATTAAATATAACATCACCAAAGACATAAAGAATTCAAAATAAATCTAAAACAACTTGAACACTATTCCAAATTTAAACTCATTAATGGAAAATAAACTAAATCACAAACCATTTGAACACCAATTTACCCTCAAAAGCTTTAGTTATCATAACTCCTAAACACAATATTAAATGAAATGTTACTTCACCTATAGGATATTCAAATGTCCTAGTTCACCGAGCAAGATAACAAAACTTCGAGATTCTTGGACGATTAATTCATTTGTGTAATCGAATCCATTCTGGACTTAAAACAATTCTAAGCAATATTGAAAAGATGTTTAAGATTCTTCTTAAACACTTTCTCAATATGATAGGATGTTTATAAGAACAATTGAATTTAATTGTTCTTCGATGAAGAAAATTGTCTTCAAAACAAAACACAAGGAACCTAGACGTCATAGGAAATGACTAACTATAGGATTAGGAATTTGGTAGAAAACCATAACCCTTCCCTTAGCTTTACCTAGGAACTTGCTTAAATATTCTAATTGTGTTTTAAGTGCAGCTTGGGATGACGGGAAGACCCTCCAGGTACGCTTTTATTTTATTGCAATTTACTTTCTTGCAATTTACATTATCGCAATTTCATTAATCGCATCGCACTTACTTTTCTTGCATGATAAACAACTCGTTGCATGAAAACCCACACCTTTAGGATAGTCCCTAAAACTGAAACCAAAACTAAGTTAAAAGTCATTGCAAGATAAAATTCACCGCCACAACATTTCAAAATATAAAACAACTCAAAATTTAATCACAAACGTAACACAAAACTACAATTACAATTAAATTAAAACGTCCGTTGGATGATCGGGAATACCTCGGATGATGTAACCTACGTGTTGCTAACGGGATTTCCCACGGTCTAAATGAAAGTGTGGAACTCATTCGATTGAGTTTAGCAAATTCATTTGGACTAAGTGAATCCGATAAAAATAATGATGCCGGAAGGATGGAACCGTGGGATCTTAACCGGTGTCGTTATAATCAACTTTAAGATTTGTTTTAATCAAAACATAAGAAACACTAGGAAATTAAGACTTCTCTAAACCAAAACACTTTTCTCATCTCCTGATTTATGATTTCTAAAACTAAAACCTCTGCAACAACAAGGAGCTCGGAGCATGGTGGGCAAGCACGGCCATCGTCGTCGAAGAAACTCGAACCTACTTCACAGAAACTTTCCTAGAATTAAATAACCAAGCCATAGGATTTCGAGGTAGTTTGCCTAGTGCAAAATAAATCCTCAACTCTTCGTTAGGCATTTGCATTGCAAATTAAGCCCTAACCGGACTTAGGATTCCGAGGTAGTCGTCTGATACGATATAAACCCTCACATCTTCAAGGCTATTTGTATGATTCTATCATATAAATATAAGTCCTAATTAATTAAAATTGGCAAAATCAAAAAAATTTAAATAAATATTAGGACTTTCTTAAATCCAAGCCAAACAATAGGATAGTCGGGAAATTACCGAAGTTCACTTCGAATCTGTGATTTCTCCTACTTTTCTTCCTTTGGATTCCCAAAATAAAATGTTCCAAATTTGATCCATTCCCTATTGAAATTCCAAATTTCAATCCTCGAAAATCTTAAACTTTGAAAATCTTGAGAGCGAATTATTGATTACTATCGAGAGTTTTCTTAGGTGATTCCCATCACTTAAGATGTAATTAACTATAGGGCTTGCCCTTATAGGGAATTCTAAAGAACCTGGTAATATAAACCATGTTTAATGTTTTCATATTAAGCGGGGAAACTTGTCGGCTTATAAAATTGGTTCGCAGACCAAACGGATGTCACAAATCTTCTAGTTTATTTAATCGAGCCCCACCATCAAGCGATGTGTCTATCCTTAGGGATAGATACACGGTTTGTGGTGCGGTGCTCGTTTACATAAACTATTTGGGATGTGAGATCGGTTTAATCTCATATCTTAAAACCTTCAAATTTAAAATTATTTTCAAAATCAAATACTACTTTTCAAATTATTTATTTTAATTAAATTAAAAATTCGCCGACAGATTTCTGTTAGGCGACCCCTCTTCAAAATAAAACACAACCTAAAAATATGCCGACATTTATTTGTTTGTTTGCTTTTGTTTGATCTATCCTTTGTTTTAAGAAAAAAACATTTGTTAAATATTAATTTTTATTCTTTTTCTTTATTTTCAAAAACAAATTAAAATCTTTTTTTAAATATATAAACTAACTTTTAGACGTTTTTAGTAAAAATAATATCTTAGTCAAATATGTCAAACAAATTTTGTTTTAAATGAAAACATAAATGAAGCAAAATAAAATTATAAAATTGAAATAAAAAATAGAAGTACGTCCCCTAGTACCAGAGTTAACCCTTGACCACAATAGAGATATAAATATTATTGCCGAATTTCTATGTGTTACAACGAAGACTCTTCAATATAAGAATAAAACATCATAATACACCCAAACGACTTTCTATAGAGGTGAAGGCCGACTGGAAAATAGGTAGGATGGCTCCCTGGTCGGCATGACAGCAACAGAAGAGGTTAGAGTGGGTGACAACAACAGTAGGATAAGGTAGAGGGGGTTACGACAGTAACTAGTTGAGTTTGGGAGGCTTGCCACAAGTCTGAATGGATTGGAGGCCAGGTTGCGAGGGCAGTTAGAGATGTGGAATTGGATGCGGGAATAGCAGGTGAGATGGGATGGGATTGGCAGCTATAGTCGAGGCTGAGGGATGGTTTGGGCTTCAAGCAGACAAGGAGGAGTACGTAAAGGAAATATAAATATCCCCTTAGAAGCAAGTTATAGACGGAACACCCCTCAAATTCTTTGAGAAGATCACCACCGTTATTTTGACCCCCAATTAGTCACTAAGGCAAGTGGCACTTTTGTAAATTCCCCCTTACTTTAAGTCTCTATTGTTGACTCTAGAAGGTGTCACCTCATTATGGAAGACCCTAGAAGAAGACATGTGGAAGGACATGTGGAGGCCATGCGATAGAAGAAGGACATGTGGAAGGACATGTGGAAACCATGCGATGGAGGACTCTAAAAGGGGGACATGTGGAAGGACATGTGGAGGCCATGCGATCCTCGAAGGTTACACCTCATCTTTCTCTAGAATATTATAATGTAATCTAATCTACTATAAATAGATGAGAGGAGGGGAGGCCTTTAGTGTGGGTTTTGTAAGAGTGAAAAGAACTCAAGGAGTGGGGGCTAGCTTGTAGAGGGTGAGGAGTGCATCTTGGAGGTCTTGGATTTGAAGGGAGGCCATGGAAGATGAGGGCTCATTTATGTAAAGCTAAGTACTCCTTTTGTTCCTTGCCTTAGTGGATTATTTCGATTCCCTCCCTTAGACGTAGGTCAAAAGACCGAACCACGTAATCTTCTTGTGTTCTTGTGGTTGCATTTCTTTGTGTTGATTGCAAGTAATTTATCCAAGCGATCTTTTCCCACAACAATTGGCGCCGTCTCTGGGAAACTCTCGACTCATCTTGGTCGGAGGAATCGCACCTAAGAAATCGCAGCAAGAAGAGGTGTTTGGCGGGGACAATGGGTTCCACCAAATTCGACATCGAGAAATTCACGGGAAAGAATGACTTCGGCCTGTGGAGAGTAAAGATGAGAGCCTTACTGGTTCAGCAGGGTGTTGCAGAAGCCTTGCAAGGGTTGGCGGCACTGCCGGTCGACATGATAGAGAAAGAGAAGATTGGCATGCTCGAGGTAGACAACGGCTCAAGCACTTTGGGCCAAACTCGAGGTACTCTACCTGACCAAGTCCCTGGCTAATAGGCTCTTTCTGAAGCAGCGCCTATACTCTTTCAAAATGCACGAAGACAGATCAGTCTCGGAGCAGATCGACGAGTTCAACAAGATCATAGATGATCTTGAGAACATCGACGTCAAGATGGATGACGAGGACAAGGCGCTATTGTTGCTAAACTCTATTCCTAAGAGCTACGAGCAGTTCAAGGATGTGATGCTCTATGGAAGGGCGCAGACGATTACTCTGTAAGAGGTTCAATCATTGATCAGAGCCAAAGAACTTCAGAAGAAGCACGACATGAAGGAGGAAACCAGCGAAGACAGTCTAATGGTTAGAGGAAGATCGAGCAATAAAGGTTATAAAAGTGACCAGAGCAGATCAAGGTCCAGAAGAAATGTTAGAGGTCAGTCTTCTAAGAGATCCTACAAGTGCTACCATTGCCACAAGGAAGGCCATTTTAAGAAGAACTGTCTGGATAGAAAGAAAGGCTTTCAGGAGAAGCCTAAAGATTATGGAGAAGCAAGCATATGTTGACCTCATTTTTGATGAGGTCTTCCTTTCTTCTTTTTAGTGCTTAGGATCTAGCCTTAGGCTTTTCCTTTGACTATCTTAGAGGACTAGAATTGGGACCCGCCTTTTAGAAATTCAAACCACTTCTAAACTCCCCGCAAACTCCACAAACTTGACTATAGACCCCTAATCACCTAGAGGGTTGAAATCAAATATGGAAGTTTAAAGGATGAGTTCCTATAGGACTCTTTCGGCCTTAGGATCGCCTCAGGTGGCCTGGTGCAGTGAAGGGGCCGACTTACACTACACTTACACACTACATTTCCACACACTTCCTAAAACCACACCCATACCCAACTTGACCTCCTGACTCATGTAGGTGATTCACATGGATGGTCCTTAACCCCTAAGCCCTTGGCTAAGAGGGTTAGGAACAACATAGTGAATGCCTCAAATGAGTCATTTCATGGCTCATATGGGCTTGAAATGGCTTCATGGCTCAACCAAAATGATTTCACCCCACTCAAATTCACCCAATCTTCAATTTCCCAAATTTTCAATTTTTGACCCCCGGACCCTACACCTACTAAACCTACCCAAAACCCTTGAAATTACCCAAATTTTGGCAAAATTTCCAAATTACCTAAAATTTTCCAAAATCAATCCCAAACACCTCCACATCACTCAAATTGATCATCCATACCCAAAAATACCAAAAATTCCAAAAATACCCCCCAATACCCTCCAAATACCCAAAATACCCTTCTTGGCCTAAAAATCCAAAAATTCAGAAAATTCCCAGAAAATTCCAGAAAATCCCAAATATTCCCAATTTCATTTTATCCAACTACACCATGGGCCAATTTTATCAATTTACCCTACTTTTGTCAAAACCCCCAAATCGACCCATTTTAACCCAAAGTGGACCCAATGTTAAACCAAACCTATCCAATTGACCCAAATTCTGGTCCAATTCAATTCTAAACTTCAATTCAACATTCCCAATACCAATTTAGACCAAATCCAAGTCCAATTTGATTGACATTTGGATCCAATTTCACTTTGGGCCTTAAAGCCCAAATTTGGACCCATGACCCAAACTTAGCCCAAACTAACCCAATTCAACTCCAATTAACCCCAAATCTTTTCTAAACCTTCCTTAACATCCTCATAAACAAAACACTAACATGATTTGCCCAAGATTTTGACCCAAACCCCACTCAAATTCAACCCAAAATCAAAAAGCCCAATTTCGACCTAAACCCAAATCTAACCCAAATAGGCCCAAACCTCAAAATTAAAACCCAACCAAAGCCAAAACCTCTTTGAAACACTCCCATAAACATTTCTTAACATTTATTTTACATCAATTTCAACCCTAGCCCAACATTGGCCCAAGTAAGCCCAATTTCGACCTAAACCCAAATAAACCCAAATTCAACCCAATTCAAACCCAAACCACCTTAAATCTATTTCAAATTATTCATGAAACATCCCTAAACCAAAACCAACAACTATTTGGCCCAAACTTCTACAAAAATTCCCATCCATGAACACATCCTTAAACTTAAAAGCCCACTTCCCTTAAACCTTCTTAAAAGCCCATTTCCTTCAAAATTCAAAAGCCCAAATCTACCCTAAAGCCCACATGACATCTCCATTTGTCATCCATTTAATTAAATCCATTACCTAAGTCCTAAAATCATCATTGAATTATCCCAAATGAAGCTTCATCCAAATTCCCATCAAATTACCAAAAAATTTCTTAAAACCCTTTTCATGAAACAAATCAACCTTTTCCCAAGCCAAATGAAGCCATGAACAAGCCATTCTCAAGCCACATGAAGCCATGAGGGCTTTGACTTGTCATTAGTCCATTTATGGCAAGAAGAGGGGGTTCTTTCTTAAACCTCCTTTAACCCTTTTTACCTTAATCATGTCACACACTAAACCATGTTTAGCCACCTCATCATGGATGGAGACTTCACCACTCCTTCTAAGCCGACCTAAATGATTCCCTCAGCTCAAAATCGAGCTTGGAAGGGTGCACCAAGCCCAAAATGGTGGGTTGACCCAAACCAAGCCAAAGTGAGCCTTCTCCCATTCCATTTAAATCAAACTCCTTTACACATGTCAAACCTCAATTGCCTACACTAAACCCCAGCCCTCGACCCACTCGACCAAGATGGTGACCATTGCTCGGCCGGCCGGCCACCGGGCCGCCGGAAAACACCATGGCCGAGAGCTCACATGTGAGCCAACATTGAAATTCTCACTTGCCGAGCCGCCCCATGCCTAGTGGTCACCATGGCTGATCTTCTCCTCACCGGAGCAGCCGATCCCAAGCCCTAACTCCCTCCGAGAGGCCTTCCACCCTCTCCTATTTAAACTCCACCCCTCTCGGCCATGAGGGGGCCGAAACAAAAACCTTAAGGAAACTCTGCCAAAATCACTCCGCATCACTCTCTACACATAGAGCACCCGATCCTCACCGAATTCCAGCCTCAATTCCTTCTAGCCGAGCCCAATTTCGAGCTCAAACTTTAGCCCAAAAACCAGGACACTTCTCCACGATGAGCCAATTCCCAAATTGATTGACTCTACACCTTCACCGCACCAAGGGAAGGTGTCCACCACCAAAAGCCCCATCTCCGGGCCACCCAGGTTGCTCCAGACCTCCAAGCTTTGTGATCGGGCTTGGTCGAAATCATATCCGGACAATTCACTGCACCGTGAGACTTCATCCGGAGCTCGCGGGACTCAATCGAAGGTGCAACAACTCTCGGATTGAAGCCACACTTCTCCGAGCCAAGGTATGAGCTAACTCTTCATCCCGAGCTTCGAAGATTCTCTATTTCAAATGCCTTAGTTCCAATGCATGTTAGCCGTATAGATGTGTTCGTCTCTTCAAGACGAATCCATGTAACATAAGAACATGAAAATCCATTGAGTATCGAGTGAGATATTAGGGATTTAGTGTGGACGGCTATCGGGTGGGGACACTTGGGGACGATGAACGGATGTCGTCCATTCAATACACGCGCGGACGAACGGCTCAGATGGCGTCGGACCAGGAAACGGTGCGAGAACCGCGGGGCCCGGCCGCCGACTCGAGTGGCGGCGTCGAACGGGAGCGCGCCGCGTGGCCTTTCGGAGTCGCCGAGGATGCGCCGGCGCCGCGTGGATAAATAGAAAATTAGGGTATTTTTTTATTTATTTAATTCCCTAAACTTCAAAAATCCATATCTTTGTGTAGAAAAATCACAAAAATAAAATAAAAATACCCTCTCGCTCGATGAACGGAGGAGAATAATGTGAAAAAGAAATCACTTAATTTCATTAAGTATTTTATTTTTTATGATTTATTTACTCTCTGCACACATTTAATTCTCCATGCATGTATACAATTCACCATGGCATGAGACCATGAGGCTTTTGAAGCCTCGAACTCGGGAACATTCCCCGAATTTTCCAAGGTCAGAGGCCATCTCTGTGAAAAGTTATTTATTTTTCAAATGCATGTTGATTCCAAAAATTAGCATGTTGTGAAATAAATTCTAGAAATATTTGGTGATGTTCCTTATGACCAGAGAACTCTAGGAAAAATAGGACTTGAGTTAATTCACTCAGATTAACCCTAATTGGCTTAAACACCCAAAATAGGTCTTTAATTAATTAGAGTTAACCAGGCATCAAATTGACTTGAAATCAATTCTCCACTGACCTTTAGGATCAGAGGAATCTACCATAAAAATTTGAGGTCAATTGGACTTGGTTAGCCCCACTAATTGGGTTGATTAAGTCACTTAGCCATTTTAAACTTTAAAAATTCATAACTTTTAAAATACTTTTCAAAAATTCACCAAATTGGTTTTGGAGCCTCTCTGATATCAGGGGAACCTAAGAAAATTAAAATTTCAATTTTCTAAAAAAGTTAATTTTTAATAATATTTTAATATTTTTAATAATTAAAAATAATAAAAATCACAAAAATAATAAAATTCACCAAAATGTCACATTTTGAATTTTAATCACTTAGGAACAAATCCCACATTTTTCCTAGGTCTATTTAGTGAGATATTGAATTTTAAAGCCCTAGGGTAATTTTAAAATAAAAAAAATGTATTTTCTAGCATTTTCACTAAAATAATTATTATAAATCATAGAAAAATCAGAAAATTGCAAAATTTGATTCTCTGGTTTCCTTGATATCAGAGAGATTTTTGAAAAATATAAAATTCATTTTTCAACATTTATTTTATTTTTAAATTAATTAACACTCCAAAACCCAAAATAATTATAATAAAAATAATATAATTCAAAAATCACCAAAATTAGTCCAAGTGGTCCTCTGGTCATTAGGAATGTCCCCTAATTTTCTTAAGGACAGAAACTTTCCCTTGGTCATGTTATCAAATTTCCCTTGAAAATCTCTATTTTCTACTAAAAATAATTATATAAATAAATTAAATACAGAAAAATCACTTTTTCTCCTCTCATGTCTTTATTGACATATGAGTGAAGTCACATAAAAATTTCAAGTTCATTTGAATTCAATTTAGTGAGTTATGAAATTATTAAGCTTAAGGGGTAAAATGGTAATTAAACTTTCAACCCTTAATTAAAACTTTAGGTTTAAAAAAAATCAACAAGTAAAATATTTGATCTTAATCTGGTTTGGATGATTGAAATTTAAATAATTAAAGGGTAGAAACTCATTAAACATTTTTTAAAAAAAAATGATTAAACTTTAATTAAGTAATAGATTAAATTTGGAAGAATAATAAAATTGGAATTATTAAAATAAGGGATATTTATTAGGAAGAGATTTATTCTTTAATTTAAAAATCCCTAAAATAATTATATCATTAATACTCAATTTTTAATTAAAATGATAACTCAAATTCAAAATATTAAAAGACTTAATCATTAAAGCTAAAATTAAATTATTAAACTCTTTCAAAAATTTCAATTAAAATTAAAGATAAAACTTAATTAAAAATTAAATTAAAATTAAATTAAATAATTGAATTAAATCAAATTAAAACAAATTAAATTAAATTAAATTAAATTAAAATTAAATTAAATTAATTAAATTAAATTAAATTAAATTAAATTGAATTTAAATTAAATTAAATTAAATTAAACAATTAAATTAAATTAAATTAAATAATTAAAATTAAATTAAATTAAATTAAATTAAAACTCAAATAAATTAAATTGAATTAAATATAACATCACCTAAGACATAAAAGAAATTAAATATAAAGCAACTTGAACACTATTCCAAATTTAAACTTTTTAACTTAAACCAAATCATTTGAATACTAATTTACCCTTGAAAGCTTTGATTATTATAACTCCTAAATGAAACATTAAATGAAGTGTTACTTCACTCATAGGATATTCAAATGTCCTAGTTCACTCGAGCAAATTAATAAAACTTGAAAACCTCGGACGATCGATTCATTTACATAATTAAATTTATTTGGACTTAAAATAATCCCGAAATATTGAAAAGATGTTTAAGATTCTTCTTAAGCACTTCCTCAATATGATAGGATATTTATAAGAACAATTGGATTTAATTGTTCTTTGATGAAGAAAATCGTCTTCAAACAAAAACACAAAGAACCTAGACGTCATAGGAAATGACTTAGCTATAGGATTAGGAATTTGGTAGAAAACCATAACCTTTCCCTTAGCTTTACCTAGGAACTTGCTTAAATATGCTAATTGTGTTTTAAGTGCAGTTTGGGATGACGGGAAGACCCTCCAGGTACGCTTTTATTTTATTTTATTGCAATTTACTTTCTTGCAATTTACTTTATTGCAAATGCATTTATTTTTCTCGCATGATAAACAACTCGTTGCATGAAAACCCACACCTTTAGGATAGACCCTAAAACTGAAACCAAAACTAAGTTAAAAGTCATTGCAAGATAAAATTCACCGCCACAACATTTCAAAATATAAAACAACTCAAAATTTAATCACAAACGGAACACAAAACTACAATTACAACTAAATTAAAACGTCCTGTTGGATGATCGGGAATACCTCGGATGATGTAACCTACGTGTTGCTAACGGGATTTCCACGGTCTAAATGAAAGTGTGGAACTCATTCAGTTGAGTTTAGCAAATTCATCTGGACTAAGTGAATCCGATAAAAATAATGATGCCGGAAGGATGGAACCGTGGGATCTTAACCGGTGTCGTTATAATCAACTTTAAGATTTGTTTTAAATAAAACATAAAAAACACCGGAAATTAAGATTTTCTCTAAACCAAAACACTTTTCTCAACTCCTGATTTATGATTTCTAAAACTAAACCTCTGCAACAACAAGGAGCTCGGAGCATGGTGGGCGGCACGACCATCGTCATCGAAGAAACCCGAGTCTACTTCACAGAAACTTTCCTAGAATTAAAACAACCAAGCCATAGGACTTCGAGGTAGCTTGCCTAGTGCAACATAAATCCTCAACTCTTCGTTAGGCATTTGCATTGCAAATTAAGCCCTAACCGGTCTTAGGATTCCGAGGTAGTCGTCCGATACGACAATAAACCCTCACATCTTCTGAAGCTATTTGTTTGATTTTATCATACAAATATAAGCCCTAATTAATTGAAATTGGCAAGATTGAAATATCAAATAAACATTAGGACTTTCCTAAATTCAAGACAAACAATAGGATAGTCGGGAAATTATCGAAGTTCACTTCGAATCGGTGATTTCTCCTACCTCTCTTCCTTTGGATTCACAAAACAAAATGTTCCAAAATTTGATCCATTCCCTATCGAAATTCCAAAATTCAATCTTTGAAAACCTTAAACTTTGAAATTCTTGAGAGCGAGATTATTGGTTATTATCGAGAGTTTTCTTAGGTGATTCCCGTCACTTAAGATGTAATTAACTATAGGGCTTGCCCTTATAGGGAATTTTAAAGAACCCGAGTAATATAAACCCCGTTTAATGTTTTCATATTAAGCGAGGAAACTTGTCGGCTTATAAAATTGGTTCGCGGACCAAACGGATGTCACTAATCTTCTAGTTTATTTAATCAAGCCCCACCATCGAGCGGCTGTGTCTATCCTTAGGGATAGATACACGGTTTGTGGTGCGGTGCTCGTTTATATAAACTATTTGGGATGTGAGATCGGTTTAATCTCATATCTTAAAACCTTCAAATTTAAAATTATTTTCAAAATCAAATACTACTTTTCAAATTATTTATTTTAATTAAATTAAAAATTCGCCGACAGATTTCTGTTAGGCGACCCCTCTTCAAAATAAAACACGACCTAAAAATATGCCGACAGGATTTCTGGCGACTCCGCTGGGGAATATTCCTCTCTCCATTATAATCAAATAATTCTGCTTTCAAAAATCGGTAGTGTATCCATGTCCCTAATGGATCAAACTACCCTTCTTTCCGTTGGAATACTATGTTCATTTCTACCTTGAGCAAGTATAGCCAACATTCTCTCGGATTTAGGAGCCACTGTTTAGACACCCCTAAACGAGAGGTTCCGAGATCCTTTTACCTCATTTACGAGGTAGGGTGGACCCCGATAGGTGTTAGTTTAGGAGTGATCCTTCGAGTCGGGAAGTCTTGCTTAAGACTTTCTTTTCCTTTCCGAATCAGATTCCTTACCTTCTCTACACCTTTCGAACATTCCGTTCTAAATAAACAAACCCTCTAATAAGTGATTCTTTTAACAAATAATTCCTTCTTATAAATACATGAACAAAGAATGCGTTCGGACTCTTTTCAATTCCTTTTCGTCCTAAAGAAAAGAAGCATAACTTAGGACCGACAACCGTAATCTACCTTGCAGAAATGGAAGCCCCGGAACCGATTTTCTCCTTCACCAACGGACTGGACTTCGCTGTCTATAAGGATGAACTGCCCGACAATGGGGTCATCCGATTTGGACAGGGATTTGAAAACACAAACGTCAAGGTCACCGACGTCTCCCTCTTTGCACTGACGAACAAGGTATCTGAAGCTGAGGAACCACTGCTTGAGTTCAACCTTAGGTCGACCCAAGAGTTTCCTCCCCTCAAAGGGTCCCGACTAGGAGGAGTACCGCTCGTCCGCAGGAGGACCGTTCTCACTACCCCCACTCGGTCTAGTTGTTTCGCACCTACCCCGACTTCCGCCAAATCAAAGGGGAAAGGAATCCGGAACTATGATAAACTCGTTACCGTGGAGGGTACGGATCTTCCCGTAAGACCTTCGTCTTCGAAATCGGGTCCGGTTCGAAGATTCCTTCGCCGACAAAGACCCAAAGAAGAAATAGAAATAGAAGGATCGCCGTGGAAGCCGGAGCCGCCGAGATTGCCTTCCCGGAGGAAATTCGCAGTTACCGAATATACACCGCTACCGTAATATACACCACCGCCCGACTACATACCACTTTTGGGAGAAAGCGAGTTCCATCCCCTCTCCGCCGCAGAGGATGAGGAGAATGTTCGCAAGATTGTCGCCATATTACCACGACCCGCATACTACAACGATAGCCGCAAGAAAAGAATCAGAACTACGCCGTTTGCTCGACTGCAAACTTTGGTAGAAAAGCTAGCGAAGAAGGAAAACTGCCCCGTGTCGGAAATTCTACGAAGGATAGGGCGGGTGCCAGTCAAATCCCGTCTTGGGCCCCGAGTAGAACCCGCCGTCATGATAGAAAAGCCAAGCAAGAGAATGAAGGCTAGCCCGCCTGTCGTAGTATCGTGGTTACGGATTAGGGAGGATACCACCTTCCAACATTTGGCCGATGGACCATCCGGTCATAGACCTTCGTCGCTAGAAGGATGGTGTGGCGTCCCACTACGGGGCGATTGAGACCGAAACAACAGCCTCGAGAAAGAAAGTCTCGCCGGAGGCCGGAATCGAAGAAAGTGCTACTGCGATGAAGGGGACTCGTGAAAAAGGACCCGGCAACCATCGCATGACAACCACAAAGATACACGAAAGCTCCGCTAGAAGATGCCATGGAAAAGCTGAGAACCGACATCCGACGGTTGGCAAAAGAAAGAGAAGAAAAGTTCGGAGATGAGATCGACTCATCGGAATTCATGGACAACGAATATGCGGAAATCAACATGGTTGAGACACGAGCTTCATCATCTTCTCAAGGTGCTCCTCGCAGCCGCGAAAGAGAGGAGCCGGAACCGATGAAGAGACGACTTCAGGAAAAGGACGACACGATCGCTCAAATGGCGAAGAGGATGGAAGAGATGGCCATAGCTCAGCCACTCTCCAAAGTCAAGTACAACCACATGAGAGACACCCCCGAAGTCATTCACATCGTAGACGGAGGAAAGGAGATTACATCCGTCAATGGGGATGACCAACTGAAAAAGGATACAACACAAAGTATGATCCTCGAAAAGGATATCAAGAACTTGGTAGAACAGCAGGTGCGAGAAGCCCTAGCACAATCGAAGAACGGGACATCTATTCGGACGGGTAGACCTTACCCGGAAGAATTCGACGCTGTCCAATACCCAAAGGGCTTCGTACCACCTCTATTTAAGACCTTCGACGGAACCGGGAACCCCCGACAGCATGTTGCACACTTTCGTGCCAGTTGTTGCAATGCCGGCGGGAGCGATGCGCTACTCTTCCGACAGTTCGTTAGCGATCCGTCGGGAATCGCCTTTGATCGGTATGCGGATTACCCAACGGATCCGTAAAGACATTCTCGGAGCTAGAGAGCCTCTTCATTAAGCGATTTGCCGGAGCTCGGCACCACATCACTATAGGTGATTTAGTGGTAGAGAAACAAAGGCCGAATGAAACTCTAGTGGATTACATACTTCGATGGAGAAATTTAAGTATGAAGTGTGAACCACAACCGCAAGAACAACATGCGATCGGCATCTTGCTTAAAAGCATTCACGGCCCGATAGCACTTCTCCTCAAGGGATTCACTATTAAGACTTTTGAGAAGTTGTTAAGCAAGGCCGGAAGCTTGCAAGAAGAGGCGAAGCAATTAAGTTTCGCCGACAAGACGGACAAGCGAAGCTGGTGAAGACTTTCGAAAAGAAATGCGGGGTCGTTGCAGCGGTTGACAAAGGCAAACAACCGATGCAAATACCACCGTAACGGCCGCAACAACCACAACAAAATTACCGAGCAACCCCGGTCCAGACTATCGGTCGTCTCCGCGAGTATGAACAACCGTCTCGTCCGCAACGTACATTGAGGGAGCTTCGAGCGAGAGAATATCCGTTCAAGAATGAAGCGAGCACCAAAGATGTTCCGTAGCTTAATGAAAACTCCAGATTTCCAGTGCCGAGCCCAAAAGACCGCGAGGAAGTCAACAAGAAAGGTGATCCCAACTTTTGCCCCTACCATCGGATGCTTGGGCACAAGATAGAAGATCGCATTACCTTCAAAAGTTGGCTCAACGACAACCTTCGGAAAGGAAATATAACAATCCCGAAGGAGTACATGAAGGAACCCCGGAAAGGAGGTTCCGTCAATGTTATCTCAGCCGATCCCGTCATTCCGATAGCATCCCTATGCAACCAACGATGGATGGACTACCGCTCGGACGAGATCTTCGAAGAAGATTTTAGACAACATCCGAACCGCTTCGGTGCGAGCTTCAATTCGGAGTTCGAGACCCGTTAAGCTGGTACTTTCACTTGCGATGAAGAACCACCTCGACAGGAGACAATCGAAGAGAAGAAGAAAATTGACGAAGAAGAGGGACCGAGACTCCTAAGGCTGGACTAGGGGCCGCTTATCCTAGGATAGTTGTTTCGATTCGGGGGAGAAATCCCTCGAACCTCCGATTTTGTATGATTATCCGCTCACTTCGGTGGGATCATATAATGATAAGGGTGATGGCGTTGGCTACGTTTTGATCGTTTCTAACGATTACGTAACTAGCGACAATCCGGGCGTCGATTTCGATACCAACAACAATTCTCAAATCATACAAGATCTCGACGATCAAAATGACGAAGAAGGCATCCATCAAGGAGGCTACGAGAGTTCAACAAGCAACGGATCTATCCGTGAGTTTCGAGGAGCTCCGAGTTACAATAGAGTTAGAGCCTTCGTATTTGGAAGATAATCCGGAAGAGCCGACTCATTCCGATTCGAGAGGAGACACCGACAAACTCAATACTAGATTCGAAGAAATTACGAAGTCAACCTAAGAAGTGGAAAAGTCCTACCTCCAAGAATGGGTCCAAAAGACAAAGGAAAGCGAGTGGTTGTTCAAGAAGAACCAACCCCGACAGAAGACATACTCATTCGAGAAGAAGCCGAGACACAGGAGAACAAAGTGGACTACAACGTGCTAGCCCATCTTAGGAAACTACCGGCCAAGCCGAGCATCTACGATGCTCTCATCTTATCAAAGGAGATGAGAGAAGCTCGATCAAGGCCTTACTTCGATCCGGAAATTTGCTTAGCTCAAATGGCCGGAGATTCCTTGGATGAGGTTTGCTCGTTAAAGGAACAAGCGAGGTGTTACCTTCACGGACAATGACCTACTACTTGGGACGCGAGATCACAACCGACCGTTGTACATTTCAGGTTACAATCGGGAAGTTTACGCTCTCCGCAGTATTGGTGGATCCAGGAGCATCAATCAATATAATGAGTCTTCGAACACTAGCATACTTGGAAATTGATGCTCGTGAGCTCGAGGCCGACAAAATGTTATTAAGAGGATTCAACCGTAAAGGAGAAAGAGCCCTCGGGTCAATAACGCTATCGATGAAAACCGGTGACTTAGCAAAGACAACCGCAAAATTTCATATAATCGATTCGAAACGTCGTTCAACGCTCTATCGGGCCGACCATGGATACATGAAAACAGGATGGTACCATCATCTCCGCATCGATGCATCAAATATTACGATGGAGGGGAACGAGTGCATCAAAGGAGACTTACAACCATTCTCCGTACATGAAATTGGAATCCATGAAGATGCGACTTATTATGCACCGCCAAAGAAAACAATCTTCTCCGGAGATACCATAACAAATGAAGCAAAGAAAGTTCGGGACAACGAAGAACCCGAAGTTCTAGTCCAACGATCACTCACCACTCCCTTCCGGCGAGATGGTGAAGGTTTCTCCACAACTCGCATCCGAGGTCGAGGCCGGGGACGAGGCCGTGGTAGAGACACTAGGACAATTGGACAGAAGAAACCAGCCATCAATGTTGATTGGGATGATAGTTCTGAAGAAGAAAAAGAAATCAAGCAAGAAGCAGCAACAATAAGTCGAAAGAAGCCGCAATACAAGATCTCCCTCGAAGATGAAAAGAACGAAGAATACAAATCAATGTACGAGAAGATTAACCACTACGTACATACTATGACCCTAACTCCGATCCATTCTAATAAGATCGAGGGTATGGAGGTCAAAGAGGTACGTAGTGACGGTGCAAAGCCGATCAAATTCCACCGTGGTGCTTCTTCCTCCAAAGCCGAAAATAATGTACAATTCGAAGATGTCACTTCATCGAATTAATGGAATTACCTTTTGAGTGGTACTCTCCCGTGTTCAAAATTTAATTCAACGTGGTTTCTTACCTCGACAATGGACAAAAGGCCAATCACAACATTTTGAAAAGTTATGGAATAACTCCGCCGTCCTCCCAATTCAAAGTATGGACTCGGATTCGGCACGATAGGGTCGATTGACGATATCGAATTTTGCTTGGTTGTCACTTGCAAATCCAATGAAAACTGCATGGAAACTACGGACAAACTCGAAGATTTACAAATTGGAGACGCTCCACCGAATTCGAAGAAGAAATCAAATCTACGATAGATGAGTTAACGGAAGTTAACTTGGGTACTAGCGAAGAGCCTAGACCTACCTTTGTTAGCTCCTTACTCAATAAAGAAGACTCGAAGAAATAATCAAGTTATTAATGGAATTTAAAGACCGTTTTGCTTGGAGCTACGATGAAATGCCAGGATTAGCTCCGAGGTTGCGGTCCATAAGCTAGGAGTAGATCCTACTTCGTCCCGTCAGACAAGGTCCCAGAAGAATGCGTCCGGAAATCGAACAACAAGTCATAGCCGAAGTTAAAAAGCTAATAGACGCTAAATTTGTCCATGAAGAACAATACCCGACTCGGTTAGCCAATGTGGTGCCGGTCGAAAGAAGAATGGTCGGATCGGAATTTGTGTGGACTTCGGAGATTTAAACAAGGCATGTCCAAAAGATGAATTCCCTCTACCGATTCCAGAATCGATGATCGATATTGCTTCGACACATGAAATATTCTCATTCATGGATGGATCTTCGGGATACAACCAGATAAAAATGGCACCAGAAGATGAAAAGCTTACAGCATTCAGAACGCCGATCGGAGTATTTTGCTACACAGTGATGTCATTCGGACTGAAGAACGCAGGAGCAACCTACCAAAGAGCAATGACAAGAATTTTTGATGATCTCATCCACAATCAAGTCGAGTGCTACGTGGACGATGTCGTCATCAAAAGCAAAGTAAAAGAAAACCACCTGTATGATTTGAGAATTGTTTTCGAACGATTAAGACAATTTAACCTTAAGATGAATCCCTTAAAATGCGCCTTCGGCGTCACCTCCGGGAAATTCTTAGGATTCGTTGTCCGACATCGTGGAATTGAAATCGACCCGGAGAAGATTAAAGCCATCTTAGAAATGCCGCCTCCCAAAACCTTAAAACAACTACGATCTTTTCAAGGGAAGCCGGCATATCTTCGACGCTTTATCTCAAACCTGTCAGTAGGTGTCGGCCTTTCTCGGCACTAGTTAAAAAGGACGCCAAATTTATTTGGGAAGAGAAATGCCGAAGGCCTTCGAAGACATTAAACAATATTTAATGACACCTCCTGTCTTAGCAGCCCCGGTCTCGAGTAGACCGGCGATACTTTACACCGCGGCTCTAGACGACTCCTCGGAGCCCCGTTAGCCTAGTGTCGATGATGAGGGTAAAGAAAATGCTCTTTACTACTTAAGCCGTCGTTTACTCCCGACGGAAGTAAGGTATCCCGCAATTGAAAAGCATTGTTTGGCCCCGATCTTCGCCGCTCAAAAGCTCAGGCACTACATGCTTTCTCATAAGGTCAACTTGATTTCGAAGTTTAATCCATTGCAATACTTGATGACTCGTCCAACACTTTCTGACAGACTTGCCAGATGGTCAATGATATTATTGCAATTTGATATAACTTTCGTGCCTCTGCGTGCCGTAAAGGGACAAGTCTTAGCAGACTTCCTCGCAGCACACCCTTTGCCGCCGAATCTCCTCTCAATGACGATCCGCCGGATGAACAAATAATGAGCCTAGAAGACCCCGATGATCGACGTTGGGAATTGTATTTCGACGGAGCATCTTCGAGCACACAAAGACGAAGAATCGCAAGTGATAGTGCCCGGTAAGGCGGGAATCGGGCTAATCTTTATAACACCGGAGCGGGGGATGTTAAGATACTCCTACCACTTGATAGAACCGTGTACAAACAACGAAGCGAATACGAGGCCCTCATAACGGACCGGAATTAACCATTCAAATGGGGATAACGGACATCAACATCTACGGGGATTCACGGTTAATCATTCAACGGATCGCCGGACAATACATGATTTTTAAACCAAGACTCGAACAATACTTCCAAGTATGCCATACAATTGTTGGAACGCATTCCAAATGTGACAATCTACAAAATTCCTAGAAAAGAGAATGCTTTAGCGGATGCTTTAGCCCGTCTCGCAAAAGAATTTGCCTGTTTGCAAGATGAATCGATGGAAGTGTTAGTTCACGGACGTCGAGTCCTATCACGACTCGACATAGACACAATACACAAATCAGCAAAAGAAAAAGAATCAGTTACAGTAGTGACGAGAAAACACGAAAGATTGGCGACGGCCATTGATGAACTACCCGCAAACAGAAAGCTACCGGATGATAGGTCGCTAGCCCATCGGATCAAGAAAAGAACTCGTCTTACGCATTAATAAACAACACATTGTACGAAGGTCTTTTGATCAAATGTGGCTAAGGTGCCTAAGCGGGTCCGAGGCCCGTGAAATTGTTAAAGAGGTGCATTCGGGACTCCGTGGCGCTCACCGATCGGGTCCAAAGATGAAAATGAAAATTAAAAGACTAGGGTACTACTGGCCCTCGATGATGACCGACTGCATGAAAATCGCCAAGAGCTGTCATCAATGCCAAGTGCACGGAGTGGTTCTACACCAACCTCCAAATGTGCTACACCCGACAATTGCGTCGTGGCCGTTTGAATGTTGGGGCACAGATATAGTGGGTCCGATAGAACCACCATCTTCAAAAGGACATCGTTTCATTCTTGCGGCTACAGATTACTTTTCCAAGTGGGCGAAGCGGTTCCACTTAGAGAAGTGAAAGCACACCACGTGCTACAGCTTTTCAAGAACCAAGTTGTCTACCGTTTCGGAGTGCCGCGCGGAGATCATCTCGGATAATGGGTCGGCATTCGAAGCACACAAATCAACAATTTTGTCGAGAGACACGGAATCGACCGGCGATACTCAACAATTTACTACCCAAGAGCAAACGGCCTCGCCGAGGCTTTTAATAAAACTCTCGTTCAAATCTTAAAGAAAACCTTGGACGATAATAAGAGAAATTGGCACGAGAAATTGTTAGAAGCCTTATGGGCCTACTCGGACGACCTTCGAACCCCTACTCAAGCTACACCTTACGCTCCGGTGTATGGGTCCGAGGCAAGTGTTACCTTTAGAGGTTCGGCTTCCTTCACTCGAATTGCAATTGCAAACAAGATCACGACGAAGAAAACGCCGTACTACGACTCGAAGAATTAGAAAGCTTGGAAGGGAAAAGACTTGCAAGCACAACAGAATTTAGAACTATACCAAGCTAAGATGGTTCAATCCCATGACAAACCGGTCCGCCCAAGAACCTTCAAAGTTGGTGACTTAGTTCTCGTTCTCAAGAGACCTATTCTTGCACACCGCAAGATAGGAGGAAAATTTGAACCCACTGGGAAGGACCGTTTCGTGGTCGAAGCAAGATACTCGGGAGGTTCCTACCGCCTAGTGAATTGCCGTGGAGAACGACATATGCTTCCAATCAACGGACGATACTTGAAAAAATATTACGCTACCCGATGTTTCGAAGGAATGAATTCTTCATCCCTAAGAAACACGGGTGAAGTAATTACTTGTGGTTGGGTCCGAACCCAAAAATAATAAAATGTGCTAAAATAAATAAAATCATGATAATTAAGTTTTCCTTGTTTTCTTTTTCAAATCAAAATCTCTTCCCTCATCTTATCCTACTTCATTCCTGTTAAATTTCAAAATATAAGAATAATAAAAAAATGTATCTTTAATAAACATTTTCTTAATGTTCTTGTTCTTAGTACAGCCCCTGATCCTTTTCCTTGTCTTTTCGCAGGGAAATGTCGAACGGGCGGTTGGTTTTGAACTTTAAGAATGGCGTAAGCCTTGCACTCGATGAAAAGAGGGTGAAAGATGGAGCGATAATCGAGATCGACTCGCATTTCGCACCGACGAGCCTACAAGACGAGGAAAGTGACCGGGTCCCGCTGATCGAGAAGAACCGCCCTGGACGGACAAGTGATGAAAGTGGGTGGCCCAAGCCACCAATCCAACAACAAGAAAAGAAAAGCAAACACCGAAGAAGACAAGAAAATGAAGTCCGTAGTCACTACGACTGAGGGCGGGCTTGCCGCCGCCGCGCCCGCAGAGATTCAAGAAGTTCGGAGGGCTACTCTCACAGCCACGCAACGAAGAAATAAGAATCGCCGCATCCGTAAAATGTTAACAAAACTCGCTGCGGACCAGCGCGACGAGACAATTGCTAATGCCAGCACATACACTTCAAGGACGCCGGTTCACCGAGAACTCGAAGAAAGGAGGCCAGCTCCTAGAATAACGAGAAGAACCGCAGAAATCTCCGAAGATCGAAGGAAGAAGGCTACCACGCCACCGGATAGAACCACCGCAGCGGTGCATGACCTTGTTGCGAGCAACCCCGGGGGATGTCCCGACTGAGCATCATCCCCGAGGAGCCGAGGTATGCGAGGGAACGTGAAGGGATTGAACCATATATCCCACAATATGTCACAAGGCCTCGCCATCTGCAGATCATTCCGGAATACGAGCTGGAGAGGATGCAGAATGTTGAAAAGAAAACTTTCGAATACTTCGAGAGAATTAAAGGAAGAAGAATCAACATACTAGAGGGCCTCGAGCTACATACCGACGTATTCTCAGAATATGAACAACAACAAATCGTGGATTGTATCCGGGATTTAAAAAGAATGGGCCGAGCGAGCCGCCTAAGGAGAATACCTACTCGGAACCCCGAAGATGGATGCCGGGGAAAGGAAGAATCACAATACAATGCGGATGCTTGCTACAACTTTCGTCGAAGACGAAAAGGAAACCCACCGGAATACTTCGTCATGGGCAAGTAGATCCGATGCCATTAGTTATCAAGAGAATGGTAAAAAGATTGATAACATGGAGGGTATCGCCAGACAGATTGCATACCCAATAGCCGCATTATCAACATCTACAAACAGAGGTGACCGCATACCCCCACATATTGATCACCACGACTTCGTCGGACCTTTCGCACGGTCTCTTTCTTGAATGAGTGCAACATCATGTTCGGATCCGACCTCCGGATAGCAGAGCCCGGGTGAGTTCCGAGGGCCGAGAAAGATACCTTTACCGGTGGGTTCCGTCATGATATTGCAAGGTAACGGAGCGGATATCGCAAAGCATCGCATACCAGGGGTGCCAGTGGAGCGAATCTCGCTACTTTCGGGAGGATGGACGACGACAAAATACCTTACCATTTCCAACCGGATCCGGAGCTAGAGAACCTCCGGCCTTACGAGTTGTGAGTTACATGGGAAATATCACACCTCCAATGTACATCCAACTCGGCATCCTTGCCAAGGATGGCTTGGAAGGTGATGTTATTGACCATGTACCTCACTATTCGGATATGGATTTTTGACGAGATGATTCTTTTGATGGATCAACAAAGATCATACACAGTCCGTTTTGAGTCTACATGGATTGTATGAAATATATTCCAGATCGAGTTGTACGACGTATTTTCAACATGATTGGAATGAAAGTGACCATGTCACGTTTTGGCCTTCACCTCTTTTGTGCAAATTGATTGGGAAACGCCATTAAAGTTAAATGAACTTTGAACAAAGAACGAAAAGAAAAAAAGAGAATAAAAGAAAACTTTCTAAAAAAATCGAAAAATGACAAACACCAAGTTCACATGAACATTAAATAAACAACAAAATAAAATTTGAACCATTAAAAGATAAACGAAATCAACACAAATCTCAAATTCAATCTTTCCAAATTCCGAATCAAATTTCAATCTTTTCAAACTTCAAAATCAAATTCCATCCTTCCAAACTTCAAAATCAAATTCTCAATCAAATTCCAAATCCACTCTCGATCAAATTTCAAATTTGATCTTCCCAAATCTCAAATCAAATTCTCAATCAAAATCCAAATCCAATCTCGATCAAGTTTCAAACTTGATCTTTCAAATTTCAAATCAAATCTTAAATCAAGTTTCAATCGAGTTCAAACTCATCCTTCCAAATTTCCAAATTTCCAAATTCAATCTTTCCAGGCTTCAAGTCTCAATCAAATTCAAATTCAATCTCTATCAATAAAGGAATAAAGGTTATAAAAGTGACCAGAGCAGATCAAGGTCCAGAAGAAATGTTAGAGGTCAGTCTTCTAAGAGATCCTACAAGTGCTACCATTGCCACAAGGAAGGCCATTTTAAGAAGAACTGTCTGGATAGAAAGAAAGGCTTTCGGAGAAGCCTAAAGATTATGGAGAAGCAAGCATTTGTTGACCTCATTTTTGATGAGGTCTTCCTTTCTTCTTTTTAGTGCTTAGGATCTAGCTTTCAGGCTTTTCCTTTCGACTATCTTAGAGGACTAGAATCGGGACCCGCCTTTTAGAAATTCAAACCACTTCTAAACTCCCTGCAAACTCCACAAACTTGACTATAGACCCCTAATCACCTAGAGGGTTGAAATCAAATATGGAAGTTTAAAGGATGAGTTCCTATAGGACTCTTTGGCCTTAGGATCGCCCTGGGTGGCCTGGGTCCAGTGAAGGGTCGACTTACACTACACTTACACACTACATTTCCACACACTTCCTAAAACCACACCCATACCCAACTTGACCTCCCGACTCATGTAGGTGATTCACATGGATGGTCCTTAACCCCTAAGCCCTTGGCTAAGAGGTTAGGAACAACATAGCGAATGCCTCAAATGAGTCATTTCATGGCTCATATGGGCTTGAATGGCTTCATGGCTCAACCAAAATGATTTCACCCCACTCAAATTCACCCAATCTTCAATTTCCCAAATTTTCAATTTTTGACCCCCGGACCCTACACCTACTAAACCTACCCAAAACCTCGAAATTACCCAAATTTCGGCAAAATTTCCAAATTACCTAAAATTTTCCAAAATCAATCCCAAACACCTCCACATCACTCAAATTGATCATCCATACCCAAAAATACCAAAAATTCCAAAAATACCCCCCAATACCCTCCAAATACCCAAAATACCCTTCTTGGCCTAAAAATCCAAAAATTCAGAAAATTCCCAGAAAATTCCAGAAAATCCCAAATATTCCCAATTTCATTTTATCCAACTACACCATGGGCCAATTTTATCAATTTACCCTACTTTTGTCAAAACCCCCAAATCGACCCATTTTAACCCAAAGTGGACCCAATGTTAAACCAAACCTATCCAATTGACCCAAATTCTGGTCCAATTCAATTCTAAACTTCAATTCAACATTCCCAATACCAATTTAGACCAAATCCAAGTCCAATTTGATTGACATTTGGATCCAATTTCACTTTGGGCCTTAAAGCCCAAATTTGGACCCATGACCCAAACTTAGCCCAAACTAACCCAATTCAACTCCAATTAACCCCAAATCTTTTCTAAACCTTCCTTAACATCCTCATAAACAAAACACTAACATGATTTGCCCAAGATTTTGACCCAAACCCCACTCAAATTCAACCCAAAATCAAAAAGCCCAATTTCGACCTAAACCCAAATCTAACCCAAATAGGCCCAAACCTCAAAATTAAAACCCAACCAAAGCCAAAACCTCTTTGAAACACTCCCATAAACATTTCTTAACATTTATTTTACATCAATTTCAACCCTAGCCCAACATTGGCCCAAGTAAGCCCAATTTCGACCTAAACCCAAATAAACCCAAATTCAACCCAATTCAAACCCAAACCACCTTAAATCTATTTCAAATTATTCATGAAACATCCCTAAACCAAAACCAACAACTATTTGGCCCAAACTTCTACAAAAATTCCCATCCATGAACACATCCTTAAACTTAAAAGCCCACTTCCCTTAAACCTTCTTAAAAGCCCATTTCCTTCAAAATTCAAAAGCCCAAATCTACCCTAAAGCCCACATGACATCTCCATTTGTCATCCATTTAATTAAATCCATTACCTAAGTCCTAAAATCATCATTGAATTATCCCAAATGAAGCTTCATCCAAATTCCCATCAAATTACCAAAAAATTTCTTAAAACCCTTTTCATGAAACAAATCAACCTTTTCCCAAGCCAAATGAAGCCATGAACAAGCCATTCTCAAGCCACATGAAGCCATGAGGGCTTTGACTTGTCATTAGTCCATTTATGGCAAGAAGAGGGGGTTCTTTCTTAAACCTCCTTTAACCCTTTTTACCTTAATCATGTCACACACTAAACCATGTTTAGCCACCTCATCATGGATGGAGACTTCACCACTCCTTCTAAGTCGACCTAAATGATTCCCTCAACTCAAAATCGCAGCTTGGAAGGGTGCACCAAGCCCAAAATGGTGGGTTGACCCAAACCAAGCCAAAGTGAGCCTTCTCCCATTCCATTTAAATCAAACTCCTTTACACATGTCAAACCTCAATCGCCTACACTAAACCCCAGCCCGACCCACCCGACCAAGATGGTGACCATTGCTCAGCCGTACGGCCACCTGGCCGCCGGAAAACACCATGGCCGAGAGCTCACATGTGAGCCAACATTGAAATTCTCACTCGCCGAGCCGCCCCATGCCTAGTGGTCACCATGGCCGATCTTCTCCTCACCGAGCAGTCGATCCCAAGCCCTAACTCCCTCTGAGAGGCCTTCCACCCTCTCCTATTTAAACTCCACCCCTCTCGGCCATAAGGGGGCTGAAACAAAAACCTTAAGGAAACTCTGCCAAAATCACTCCAGATCACTCTCTACACATAGAGCACCTGATCCTCACTGAATTCCAGCCCCAATTCCTTCTAGGCGAGCCCAATTTCGAGCTCAAACTTTAGCCCAAAACCAGGACACTTCTCCACAGTGAGCCAATTCCCAAATTGATTGGCTCTACACCTTCACCAGACCAAGGGAAGGTGTCCACTACCAAAAGCCCCATCTCCAGGCCACCCAGTTGCTCCAGCCTCCAAGCTTTGTGATCGGGCTTGGTCGAAATCATATCCGTACAATTCACTGCACTGGAGACTTCATCCGGAGCTTCACGGGACCCAATCGAAGGTGCAACAACTCTCGGATTGAAGCCACACTTCTCCGAGCCAAGGTATGAGCTAACTCTTCATCCCGAGCTTCTGAAGATTCTCTATTTCAAATGCCTTAGTTCCAATGCATGTTAGCCGTATAGATGTGTTCGTCTCTTCAAGACGAATCCATAGAACATAAGAACATGAAAATCCATTGAGTATCGAGTGAGATATTAGTGGATTTAGTGTGGACGGCTATCGGGCGAGGACACTTGGGGACGATGAACGGATGCCGTCCATTCAATACACGCGCGGACGAACGGCTCGGGATGGCGTCGGACCAGAAACGGTGCGAGAACCGCGGGGCCCGGCCGTCGACTCGAGTGGCGGCGTCGAACGGGAGCGCGCCGCGCGGCCTTCGGAGTCGCCGAGGATGCGCCGGCGCCGCGTGGATAAATAGAAAATTAGGGTATTTTTTTATTTATTTAATTCCCTAAACTTCAAAAATCCATATCTTTGTGTAGAAAAATCACAAAAATAAAATAAAAATACTCTCTTCGCTCGATGAACGATAGGAGAATAATGTGAAAAAGAAATCACTTAATTTCATTAAGTATTTTATTTTTTATGATTTATTTACTCTCTGCACACATTTAATTCTCCATGCATGTATACAATTCACCATGGCATAAGACCATAGGGCTTTTGAAGCCTCTGAACTTGGGAACATTCCCTGAATTTTCCAAGGTCGGAGGCCATCTCTGTGAAAAGTTATTTATTTTTCAAATGCATGTTGCCGTTTTGAGTATTTTAATTCCAAAAATTAGCATGTTGTGAAATAAATTCTAGAAATATTTGGTGATGTTCCTTATGACCGAGAGAACTCTAGGAAAAATAGGACTTGAGTTAATTCACTCGCATTAACCCTAATCGGCTTAAACACCCAAAATAGGTCTTTAATTAATTAGAGTTAACCAGGCATCAAATTGACTTGAAATCAATTCTCCACTGACCTTTAGGATCAGAGGAATCTACCATAAAAATTTGAGGTCAATTGGACTTGGTTAGCCCCACTAATTGGGTTGATTAAGTCACTTAGCCATTTTAAACTTTAAAAATTCATAACTTTTAAAATACTTTTCAAAAATTCACCAAATTGGTTTTGGAGCCTCTCTGATATCAGGGGAACCTAAGAAAATTAAAATTTCAATTTTCTAAAAAAGTTAATTTTTAATAATATTTTAATATTTTTAATAATTAAAAATAATAAAAATCACAAAAATAATAAAATTCACCAAAATGTCACATTTTGAATTTTAATCACTTAGGAACAAATCCCACATTTTTCCTAGGTCTATTTAGTGAGATATTGAATTTTAAAGCCCTAGGGTAATTTTAAAATAAAAAAAAATGTATTTTCTAGCATTTTCACTAAAATAATTATTATAAATCATAGAAAAATCAGAAAATTGCAAAATTTGATTCTCTGGTTTCCTTGATATCAGAGAGATTTTTGAAAAATATAAAATTCATTTTTCAACATTTATTTTATTTTTAAATTAATTAACACTCCAAAACCCAAAATAATTATAATAAAAATAATATAATTCAAAAAATCACCAAAATTAGTCCAAGTGGTCCTCTAGTCATTAGGAATGTCCCCTAATTTTCTTAAGGACAGAAACTTTCCCTTGGTCATGTTATCAAATTTCCCTTGAAAATCTCTATTTTCTACTAAAAATAATTATATAAATAAATTAAATACAGAAAAATCACTTTTTCTCCTCTCATGTCTTTATTGACATATGAGTGAAGTCACATAAAAATTTCAAGTTCATTTGAATTCAATTTAGTGAGTTATGAAATTATTAAGCTTAAGGGGTAAAATGGTAATTAAACTTTCAACCCTTAATTAAAACTTTAGGTTTAAAAAAAATCAACAAGTAAAATATTTGATCTTAATCTGGTTTGGATGATTGAAATTTAAATAATTAAAGGGTAGAAACTCATTAAACATTTTTTAAAAAAATGATTAAACTTTAATTAAGTAATAGATTAAATTTGGAAGAATAATAAAATTGGAATTATTAAAATAAGGGATATTTATTAGGAAGAGATTTATTCTTTAATTTAAAAATCCCTAAAATAATTATATCATTAATACTCAATTTTTAATTAAAATGATAACTCAAATTCAAAATATTAAAAGACTTAATCATTAAACTAAAATTAAATTATTAAACTCTTTCAAAAATTTCAATTAAAATTAAAGATAAAACTTAATTAAAAATTAAATTAAAATTAAATTAAATAATTGAATTAAATCAAATTAAAACAAATTAAATTAAATTAAATTAAATTAAAATTAAATTAAATTAATTAAATTAAATTAAATTAAATTAAATTGAATTTAAATTAAATTAAATTAAATTAAACAATTAAATTAAATTAAATTAAATAATTAAAATTAAATTAAATTAAATTAAACAATTAAATTAAATTAAATTAAATTAAAACTCAAATAAATTAAATTGAATTAAATATAACATCACCTAAGACATAAAAGAAATTAAATATAAAGCAACTTGAATACTATTCCAAATTTAAACTTTTTAACTTAAACCAAATCATTCGAATACTAATTTACCCTTGAAAGCTTTGATTATTATAACTCCTAAATGAAACATTAAATGAAGTGTTACTTCACTCATAGTGATATTCAAATGTCCTAGTTCACCGAGCAAATTAATAAAACTTGAAAACCTCGGACGATTGATTCATTTACATAATTAAATTTATTTGGACTTAAAATAATCCAGAAATATTGAAAAGATGTTTAAGATTCTTCTTAAGCACTTCCTCAATATGATAGGATATTTATAAGAACAATTGGATTTAATTGTTCTTTGATGAAGAAAATCGTCTTCAAACAAAAACACAAAGAACCTAGACGTCATAGGAAATGACTAAACTATAGGATTAGGAATTTGGTAGAAAACCATAACCTTTCCCTTAGCTTTACCTAGGAACTTGCTTAAATATGCTAATTGTGTTTTAAGTGCAGTTGGGATGACGGGAAGACCCTCCAGTGTACGCTTTTATTTTATTTTATTGCAATTTACTTTCTTGCAATTTACTTTATTGCAAATGCATTTATTTTTCTTGCATGATAAACAATCGTTGCATGAAAACCCACACCTTTAGGATAGACCCTAAAACCGAAACCAAAACTAAGTTAAAAGTCATTGCAAGATAAAATTCACCGCCACAACATTTCAAAATATAAAACAACTCAAAATTTAATCACAAACGAACACAAAACTACAATTACAACTAAATTAAAACGTCCTCGTTGGATGATCGGGAATACCTCGGATGATGTAACCTACGTGTTGCTAACGGGATTTCCCACGGTCTAAATGAAAGTGTGGAACTCATTCAGTTGAGTTTAGCAAATTCATCCGGACTAAGTGAATCCGATAAAAATAATGATGCCGGAAGGATGGAACCGTGGGATCTTAACCGGTGTCGTTATAATCAACTTTAAGATTTGTTTTAAATAAAACATAAAAAACACCCGGAAATTAAGATTTTCTCTAAACCAAAACACTTTTCTCAACTCCCGATTTATGATTTCTAAAACTAAACCTCTGCAACAACAAGGAGCTCGGAGCATGGTGGGCAAGCACGACCATCGTCATCAGCAGAAACTCGAGTCTACTTCAAAGAAACTTTCCTAGAATTAAAACAACCAAGCCATAGGACTTCGAGGTAGCTTGCACTAGTGCAACATAAATCCTCAACTCTTCGTTAGGCATTTGCATTGCAAATTAAGCCCTAACCGGTCTTAGGATTCCGAGGTAGTCGTCCGATACGACAATAAACCCTCACATCTTCTGAAGCTATTTGTTTGATTTTATCATACAAATATAAGCCCTAATTAATCGAAATTGGCAAGATTGAAATATCAAATAAACATTAGGACTTTCCTAAATTCAAGACAAACAATAGGATAGTCGGAAATTATCGAAGTTCACTTCGAATCGGTGATTTCTCCTACCTCTCTTCCTTTGGATTCACAAAACAAAATGTTCCAAAATTCGATCCATTCCCTATTGAAATTCCAAAATTCAATCTTCGAAAACCTTAAACTTTGAAATTCTTGAGAGCAGAATTATTGGTTATTATCGAGAGTTTTCTTAGGTGATTCCCGTCACTTAAGATGTAATTAACTATAGGGGCTTGCCCTTATAGGGAATTTTAAAGAACCTGAGTAATATAAACCCCGTTTAATGTTTTCATATTAAGCGAGGGAAACTTGTCGGCTTATAAAATTGGTTCGCAGACCAAACGGATGTCACTAATCTTCTAGTTTATTTAATCAAGCCCCACCATCAAGCGGTGTGTCTATCCTTAGGGATAGATACACTGGTTGTGGTGCGGTGCTCGTTTATATAAACTATTTGGGATGTGAGATCGGTTTAATCTCATATCTTAAAACCTTCAAATTTAAAATTATTTTCAAAATCAAATACTACTTTTCAAATTATTTATTTTAATTAAATTAAAAATTCGCCGACAGATTTCTGTTAGGCGACCCCTCTTCAAAATAAGACACGACCTAAAAATATGCCGACAGCATAGTCTCAGACGGCTATGATTCAGCTGAAGCTCTGGTGATCACAGAATCTGAATCTAGCAAGGAGTGGATCCTTGACTCAGGGTGCTCCTTCCACATGTATCCTCACAAAGACTGGTTCGAGACACTATAACTGGCAAATGGTAGATTCGTTTTACTTGGAGACAATAAAGCCTGTAAGGTGATCGGCAGCGGGACGATCAGAATAAAGATGTTCGATGGAGCTGAACGGATACTGCAGCATGTCAGGTACGTCCCAGAACATTCTTTAGGGACGCTGGAGTCGAATGGATACTCATTCAAGGCAGAGAATAGCTGTATCAGAGTAGCTAAGTGCTCTCTCATAGTCATGAAAGGAGTCAGAAAGAATGAGCTATACTTCCTAATTGGAAAAACTGTGATCGGGAACTTCTCAAATGCAGTTCAATCAGAGCCTGACAGATCGAGACTATGGCACATGAGGCTGTGTTGACCTCATTTTTGATGAAGTCTTCTCTTCTTCTTTTAGTACTTAGGATCTAGCCTTAGGCTTTTCCTTTGACTATCTTAGAGGACTAGAATTGGGATCCACCACCTTTTAGAAATTCAAACCACTTCTTAACTCCCTGCAAACTCCACAAACTTGACTGTAGACCCCTAATCACCTAGAGGGTTGAAATCAAATGTGGAAGTTTAAAGGATGAGTTCCTATAGGACTCTTTGGCCTTAGGATCGCCTTGGGTGGCCTGGTCGCAGTGAAGGGGCTGACTTACACACACACTACACTCATACACTACACTCGCACACACCTCCTAAAACCACACCCATACCTAACTTGACCTCTGACTCATGTAGGTGATTCACATGGATGGTCCTTAACCCCTAAGCCCTTGGCTAAGAGGGTTGGGAACAACATAGTGAATGCCTCAAATGAGTCCCTTCATGGCTCATGTGGGCTTGATATGGCTTCATGGCTCACCCAAAATGATTTTATTCCACTTATATTCACCCAATCTTCAATTTTCCAAATTTTTAATTTTTGACCCCGGGACCCTACACCCGCTAGACTACCCAAAACCTCGAAACTACCCAAATTTCTCAAAAATTTCCAAATCACCCAAAATTCTCCAAAATCATTTCTAAACATTTCTCTCCACTCAAATTGACCATCCATACCCAAAAATATCAAAAATTCCAAAAATACCTCCCAATACCCTCCAAATACCCAAAATACCCCTCTTGACCCAAAAATCCAGAAATTCAACAAATTCCCAGAAAATTTCAAAAAATCCCAAATATTCCCAATTTAATTTTGTTCAACTACACCATGGGCCAATTTTGTCAATTTACCCAACTTTTATCAAAACCCCCAATTTGACCCATTTTAACCCAAAGTGAACCCAATGTCAAACCAAACCTACCCAATTGACCCAAAATTTGGTCCAATTCAATTCTAAACTTCAATTCAACATTCTCAATACCAATCTAGACCAAATCCAAGTTCAATTTGATTGACATTTGGATCAAATTTCACTTTTGGCCTTAAAGCCCAATTTGGACCCATGACCCAAACATAACCCAAACTCACCCAATTCAACTCCAATTAACCCCAAATCTTTTCTAAACCTTCCTTAACATCCCCACAAACAAAACACTAACATGATTTACCCAAAATTTAGACCCAAACCCCACTCAAATTCAACCCAAAGCCAAAAAGCCCAATTTTGACCCAAAAGCAAACCTAACTCAAATGAGCCCAAACCCCAAAATCAAAACCCAACCAAAGTCAAAACCTCTTTGAAACACTCCCATAAATATTTCCCAACATTAATTTTACATCAATTTGAACCCTAGCCCAACATTGGCCCAAGTTAGCCCAATTTGGCCTACATTGGCCCATTTACCAAAGAGGTCCAAATCCAACCCAATTCAAGCCCAAACCACTTCAAATTTATTCCAAATCATTCATGAAACCTTCCTAAATTAAACTCAACACTTATTGGATCCAATCCTTTACAAAATTATCATCCTAAAATTTGTTTTGAAATCTAAAAGCCCACTCTCTAAACCATCTTGAAAGCCCATCCAAAGTGAAATCCAAAAGCCCAAAGCCCACATGACAATTCCTTCTCATCATCCCTTTAATTGGGATCAATTCCTAAGCCCCAAATCAATCATCAAATCAACCTAAATCAAGCACCATCTAAATTTTTCACTAAATTGCCAAAATCTCCAAATTCCTTTTTCATATAAATGGATCCACTTTTCCTAAGTCAAGGATGAGCCAAATGAAGCCACATGCAAGCCATGGACAAGCCACATGAAGCCATGGAAGGTTTGACATGTGACCAAGCCATTAATGGCAAAAGGAGGAGCCTCTTTTAAGCCCCCTTAAAAAGGTTTTAACCCTTTTAAGGCTTCACCTTAATCCATGATTAATCAAAATATTCATGGATAGTGACTTCTCTACCCTTTCCTAGCTGATTCATCTGATCCTCCCTCAGCCCAAATCGGCCATGGGGAGGTGAACCATGCCCATTTCCATGGGTTGACCAAACCAAGTGCAAAAGAAGCCACCTCCCCATGCCATTTTGATCCAACCACTTTACACATGTAAGGCTTCGATTGAATTCACCAACTTCGACCCACGACCTCCCCGACCTCGAGGGTGACCCTTGCCTGGCCGGCCGACCACCAGGCCGCCGGAAAACACCATGGCCGAGACATGGGAAGGAGCCAAGAATTGAAATTCCACCTTGCTGAGTCGCCCGATGCCCAATGGCCACCATGGCTGTTCTTCCCTTGACCTAAGCAGCTGATCCCAAGCCTTAAGCCCCCCTGGGAGGCCCTCCACCCTCTCCTATTTAAACACCCCCTCTCTCGGCCATGGGAGAGGTGCTGAACAAAACCTTAAGGAAACTCTGTCAAAATCATTCCAGACCACTCTCTACACATAGAGCACTTGATCCCCACTAGATTCCAGCCTGATTCCCTCTAGCGAGCTCGATTTCGAGTTCAAATTTCAGCACAAAAACCCGGAAACTTCTTCACAGGTGGACCAATCCCCAAATTGATTGGTCCTACACCTTCACCGGACCAAGGGAAGAAGTCCACCAGACAAAGCCCCCTCTCCGAGCCACCCATCCGTTCCGGACTCCAAGCTTTGTGATCGGGCTTGGTCGAAATCATACCTAGACGATTCACTGGACCGGGAGACTTCATCCGGAGCTTCTTCGGGATCCAATCGAAGGTGACACAACCCTCGGATTGAAGCCACACTTCTCGAGCAAAGGTATGAGCTAATTCTTCATCCCGAGCTTCTGGAGATTCTTTATTTCAAATGCTTTAATTTCAATGCATGATCACCGTATAGATGTATTCGTCTCTTCAAGACGAATCCATAAAGCATAAGAACACGAAAATCCATTGAGTATTGAGTGAGATATTAGGGATTTAGTGTGGACGGCTCTCGGGTGAGGACGCTTGGGGACGATGAACGGATGCCGTTCATTTAATACACGCGCGGACGGACGGCAAGGATCGCGTCGGATCAGAAGATGGAACGACACAGCGGGGCCCCGGAGAGCTGAGTCAGATGGCGGCGTCGAACCAGAACGCGCAGTGTGGCCTTTCGGAGCTGCCGAGGTTGACGCGGCGCCGCATGGATAAATAGAAAAGTAGGGTATTTTTGATTTATTTAATTCCCTAAACTTCAAAAATCCATAACTTTGTGTAGGAAAATCAGAAAAATAAAATAAAAATACCCTCTTGCTCAGTGAACAGAGGAGAATAATGTGGAAAAGAAATCATTTAATTTCATCAGGTATTTTATTTTTAATAATTTATTTATTGTCCGCATTGTTTTAATTCTCCATGCATATAGGAAATTTACCATGGCATGAGACCATAGGGCTTTTGAAGCCTCCGAACTTGGGAACATTCCCCGAATTCGCAAGGTCGCAGGCCATCCTATGAGAAGTTAATGATTTTTTAAGTTCATGTTACTGTTTTGAGTATTTTAATTCCAATAATTAGCATGTTGTGAAATAAATTTTAGGAAAATTTGGTGATGTCTCTTATGGCCAGAGGACCTTAGGAAAAATAGGTTTTGAGTTAACTCATTTAAAATAACCCTAATTGGCTTAAACACCCAAAATAGATCTCTAATTAATTAGAGCCAACCATACATCAAATTGACTTGAAATCAATTCTCCACTGACCTTTAGGATCAGAGGAACCCACCATAAAAATTTGAAGTCAATTGGACTTGGTTAGCCCTACTTAAATGGGTTGATTAAGCCATTTAATCAATTTGAACTTTAAAAATTCATAACTTTCAAAATACTTTTCAAAAATTCACCAAATTGGTTTTGGAGCCTCTCTGATATCAGGGGAATTTAAAGAAATTAAAATTTCAATTTTCTAAAAAACTTAATTTTTTGCATTATTTTAATATTTTGATAATTAAAAAATAATAAAAATCATAAAAATAATAAAATTCACCAAAATGTCACATTTTAAATTTTAATTACTTAGGAACAAATCCCATATTTTTCTTAGGTCTATTTAATGAGATATTAAATTTAAAGCCCTAGGGTAATTTTAAAATTTAAAAAAAATGTATTTTCTAACATTTTCACTAAAATAATTATAATAAATCAAAGAAAAATCAGAAAATTGTAAAAATTGATTCTCTGATTTTCTTGATATCAGAGAGATTTTTTAAAAATATAAATTTCATTTTTCAACCTTTATTTTATTTTTAAATTAATTAATACTCCAAAACTTAAAATAATTATAATAAAAATAATATAATTCTAAAAATCACCAAAATTGGTCCAAATGGTCCTCTTATCATTAGAAATGTCCGATAATTTTCTTAAGGACAGAAACTTTCTCTTGGTCATATTATTAAATTTTCCTTGGAAATTCCTATTTTCCACTAAAAATAATTATATAAATAAATTAAATACAGAAAAATCACATTTTCTCCTCTCATGTCTTTATTGGCATATGAGTGAAGTCACATAAAAATTTCAAGTTCATTTGAGCTCAATTTAGTGAGTTATGAAATTATTAAGCTTGAAGGGCAAAATGGTAATTAAAATTTTAACCCTTAATTAAAATTTTAGGTTTAATAAAATTAACAAGTAAAATATTTGATCTTAATCTGATTTGGATGATTGAAATTTAAATAATTAAAGGGTAGAAACCCATTAAACAATTTAAAATAATTAAAATAAACCTTAATTTAATAATTGATTAAATTTGGAAGAATAATAAAATTGGAATTATTAAAATAGGGATATTATGAGGAAGAGATTTATTCTTTAATTTAAAAATCCCTAAATTAATCATCTCAATAATATTTAATTCCTAATTAAAAATGATAATTCAAATTTAAGTTTTAAAATGTTAAAGGACTTAATCATTAAATTAAATTAAAAAAAATATAATAAGTTAAATTATTAAACTCTTTTTAAATTTTCAATTAAATTAAACTTAAAAATAAAATTAAATTAAATTAAATTAAATTAAATTAAATAAATAAATTAAATTAAATTAAATTAAATTAAATTAAATTAAAAATGTTAAATTAAAACATATTAAATTAAATTAAATTAAATTAAATTAAATTAAATTAAATTAAAATTAAATCAAATTAAATTAAATTAAAGGAAATTAGATCAAATTAAACTAAATTAATTTAACATCAAATCAAACTAAATTGAATTAAATTAAATTAAATTAAAATTAAAATTAGATTAAATTAAATTAAAGTTAAATGAAATTGAATTAAATAACATTACCTAAGACATAAACAAATTAAATATAAAGCAAACTTGAACACTATTCCAAATTTAAACCCATTAACTTAAATTAAATCATTTGAACACCAATTTTCCCTCGAAAGCTTTGGTTATTATAACTCCTAAACGAACATTAAATGAAATGTTACTTCACCTATGTGATATTCAAATGTCCCAGTTCATCGAGCAAGATAACAACAAAACTTGAATTCTCGGACGATTATTTCATTTGTATAATTAAATTCATTTGGACTTAAAACAATCCTATCAATATTGAAAAGATGTTTAAGATTCTTCTTAAGCATTTCCTCGATATGATAGGATGTTCATAAAAACAATTGAACTTAATTATTCTTTGATGAAGAAAATCGTCCTCAAACCAAAACACAAAGACCTAGACGTCATAGGAAATGACTAGTTATAGGATTAGGAATTTGGTAGAAAACTATAACCCTTCCCTTAGCTTTACCTAGGAACTTGTTTAAATATTCTAATTGTGTTTTAAGTGCAGCTTGGGATGACGGGAAGACCCTCCAGGTACGCTTTTATTTTATTGCAATTTACATTATTGCAATTTCTTTAATTGCATCGCACTTACTTTTTCGCATGATAAACAACTGTTGCATGAAAACACACACCTTTAGGATAGTCCCTAAAACCGAAACCAAAACTAAATTAAAAGTCATTACAAGATAAAATTCACCGCCACAACATTTCAAAATATAAAACAACTCAAAATCTAATCACAAACGTAACACAAAACTACAATTACAACTAAATTAAAATGTCTTGTTGGATGATCGGGAATACCTCGGATGATGTAACCTACGTGTTGCTAACGGGATTTCCCACGGTCTAAATAAAAGTGTGAAACTCATTCAGTTGAGTTTAGCAAATTCATCTGGACTAAGTGAATCCGATAAAAATAACGATGCCGGAAGGATGGAACCGTGGGATCTTAACCGGTGTCGTTATAATCAACTTTAAGATTTGTTTTAATTAAAACACAAAAACACTTGGAAATTAAGACTTCTCTAAATCAAAACACTTCTCTCATCTCCTGATTTATGACTTCTAAAACTAAACCTCTGCAACAACAAGGAGCTTGGAGCACGGTGGGCAGCACGGCCATCTTCGTCAGCAAAACAACTCTACATTAGCTAACCATTCCTAGAATTAAACAACAAAGCCATAGGATTTCGAGGTAGTTTGCTTAGCGCAACATAAATCCTCAACTTTTCGTTAGGCATTTGCATAATCATGTCATGTAAATTAAGCCCTAACCGGTCTTAGGATTTCCGAGGTAGTAGTCCGATACGACATAAACCCTCACATCTTCGAGGCTATTTGTATGATTATGTCATACTAATATAAGTCCCAATTAACTAAAACTGGCAAGATCAAAACATTAAATAAACATTAGGACTTTCCTAAATCTAAGCCAAACAATAGGATAGTCGGGAAATTACCGAAGTTCGCTTCGAATCTGTAATTTCTCCTACTTTTCTTCCTTTGAATTCCCAAAACAAAAATGTTCCAAACTTGATCCTTTCCCTGTTGAAATTCCAAAATTCAATCCTTTGAAAACTTAAACTTTGAAATTCTTGAGAGCAGAATTACTGATTATTATCGAGAGTTTTCTTAGGTGATTCCCGTCACTTAAGATGTAATTAACTATAGGGGCTTGCCCTTATAGGAATTTTAAAGAACCCGAGTAATATAAACCCCGTTTAATGTTTTTCATATTAAGCGAGGGAATTTGTCGGCACATAAAATTGGTTTGCGGATCAAACGGATGTCACAAATCTTTTAGTTTATTTAATCGAGCCCCACTCATCGAAGCGTGTGTCTCATCCTTAGGGATAGATACACGGTTTGTAGTGCGGTGCTCGTTTATATAAACTATTCGGAATGTGAGATCGGTTTGATTTCATATCTTAAAATTTTCAAATTTAAAATTATTTTCAAAATCAAATACCACTTTTCAAATTATATATATTTAAACTAAATTTAAAATCTTAAAATTCGCCAGACGATTTACGTTGTCGACCCTTTTCTAAATACGACACTCGACCTAAAAAATAACGCCGACGAGTACAGGGCATGTAAGTGAAAGGGCTTACGGGAATTGTCCAACGAAACCTATTATGCGAGAGATCGGGTCAATGAACCGGAGTTCTGTGAACAATGCATACTGGGAAGGCCACCGGGGTGAAGTTCTCCACTGGAATACATACATCAAAGAAACCTCTTGATTATGTACACGAGTGATCTATGGGGCCCAGCTAGAACTCAGACTCATGGAGGAGGAAGGTACTTCGTGTCTATCATGGATGACTACACCGGGAAGGTATGGGTCTTTATCCTAAAAACAAAGATGAAGCTTTTCGACCATTCGGGGACTGGTTAACTCTCATCGAAAACAAGATGGGAGCAAAGCCGAAGCACTCGAGAACGACGATGGCTTGGAGTACTGTTCGGAGCGGTTGAGGAGGCGTGCGGGAGGAATGGCATCACGAGGCACAAGACGATCCGGAACACTCCTCGACGAACGGCCTAGGCGAGAGGATGAAGCAAGACTCTCTAGAGAGAGTGAGGTGCATGCTCGATAAATGCGGGTCTACCAAAAGTTTACGGGCCGAAGCGCGTGTCGACCGCTCGCTACCTTATCAACGGATGCCCATCGACAGTATGTTGATATGAAGACTCCTTTGGAGATGTGGTACGGAAAGCCGGGTAACTATGATAATCTTAAATTCTTTGGATGTATTGCATACGCTCGCGTTAGACAAGATAAAGTCTGGAAACAAAGAGCTTTGAAGTGCATCTTCATCGGATACTCCACCGGAACCGAAGGTTACAAACTTTGGTGCCTAGATCGACAAAGCTGCATCATCGGTAGGGATGTGACATTCGATGAGTCCAAAATGGGGAATCTGCAAAGCTATGTTATCGGGAACGAGTGTCAGCTAAGGAGGATTCATCAATTGAGGTGGAGGTCGCAACAACGACAAACTTTGGTCGATCAAAGGACGATTGTGAACGATCAAAACGAAATAGCGAGAAGACCGACGAGTGAGTCGAACCGGAAAGAAGATCGACGACTACGGCTTGGTAAGGGACGGACAAAGGAGAACTATCGGATCGCCGGAGAGATACGGTCATGCGGATATGATCTCCTATGCTCGAGTGTTCACTGAAGTGATAGAAGAAGCGGAACGAACAAGCTACAAGGAAGCCTCGAAGAGCAAGGAAAGACACGAGTGGGAAGAGGCAATGGATGAGGAAATGGCTTCTCGATGAAGAACAAAGCACAGGAACTTGTGGATCGGCCAACGAACAAATGCGTAGTCGTACGCAAGTGGACCTTTAAGAAGAAGGAAGGCATGCCGAGTGCGAGAGGATCGAGTACAAAGCCATACTCGTTGCAAGGGATTCACACGAGTTGAAGGAATTGACTTGACGAAATCTTCTCACCGTGGTGAAACACTGCTCAATTAGGATAGTCTTAGCACTAGCAGTTCAATTCAATTTGGAATTAGAGCAGCTAGATGTTAAGACTGCGTTCCTGCATGGAGAGCTTGAAGAAACCATCTACATGGACCAGCCAGATGGGTACAGCACACCTGAGACAAAGGACAAAGTTTGCTTGCTGAAGAAGGCTTTGTATGGACTGAAACAAAGCCCAAGACAATGGTACAAACGATTTGATGAGTTCATGCTAAAGATCAGGTTGGTCAGAAGCAGCTACGACAGTTGCGTGTACATGAAGTTGCAAGACGGTGAAATTGGTACGTATTTGCTCCTTTACGTGGATGATATGTTAGTAGACAGCAGAAGTAAGGAGGAAGTCCAGAAGATCAAAGGTATGCTCAATTCTGAATTCGACATGAAGGACCTAGAACCAGCTACAAAGATCCTAGGGATGGAGATTACCAGAGACAAGAAAAAGGGTAGCTTATTCTTGTCTCGAAAGTCATATATTCGAAGGTTCTAACAAGGTTCAACATGCACGAGGCTAAGCGGGTTGCAACACCTATTGGCCAACACTTCAGACTATTGAACTCTCAAGCACCAGATGAAGAGGAGAAAATGTACATGGAGGGTTTCCCCTACACCAGTGGGGTTGGTAGCATCATGTATGATATGATTTGCAGCAGACCAGATTTAGCCTATGCCGTCAGTATTGTAAGCAGGGTCATGGCAAACCCAGGACAGACTCACTGAGAAGCACTAAAATGGATTCTGAGATACTTAAGAGGTACCACTGATTTGGGGCTACTCTTCAAAAGGCAGGAAGACAAAGAAGAAAAGGTAGTCGGTTACGTAGATTCCGATTACACAGGAAGCATTGACATCAGGAAGTCACTGACTGAATTCATCTTCACTGTCTTCGGTACTGCAGTTAGTTGGAAGTCTAACCTCCAATCAGTTGTGGCCCTCTCAACAATAGAGGCTGAATACATCGTTATGACCGAAGCAATCATGGAAGCTATGTGGCTAAAGGGCATGGCTGAAGAGCTAGGGATACATCAGAAGGTGATAACTGTGTTTTGCGACAATCAAAGCACCATTCACCTAACCAGGAATCAGGTATTTCATGAAAGATCCTAGCACATAGATGTGAAGCTTCATTTCGTAAGGGACGTCGTTGTTAAAGGCTCAATAGTGGTAGAGAAGATACCAACTGAAGAGAACCCTGCTGACATGCTCACCAAGGCGCTGCCCATAGCTAAGTTCAGACACTGTCTGGACTTAGTGAACTTTTCCACTGGCTGAGGGCCCCTCGGGGGCCAGGTGGAGGGAATCACTACTTTAGAATCTCATAATTGAGGGTCAAGGTGGAGATTTGTTATTTTGACCCCCAATTAGTCACTAAGGCAAGTGACACTCTTGTAAATTCCCCCTTACTTTAAGCCTCTATTGTTGACTCTAGAAGGTGCCACCTCATTATGGAAGACCCTAGAAGAGGACATGTGGAAGGACATGTGGAGGCCATGCGATAGAAGAAGGACATGTGGAAGGACATGTGGAAACCATGCGATGGAGGACTCTAAAAGGGGGACATGTGGAAGGACATGTGGAGGCCATGCGATCCTCGTATGTTACACCTCATCTTTCTCTAGAATATTATAATGTAATCTAATCTACTATAAATAGATGAGAGGAGGGGAGGCCTTTAGTGTGGGTTTTGTAAGAGTGAAAAGAACTCAATGAGTGGGGGCTAGCTTGTAGAGGGTGAGGAGTGCATCTTGGAGGCCTTAGATTTGAAGGGAGGCCATGGAAGATGAGGGCTCATTTATGTAAAGCTAAGTACTCATTTTGTTCCTTGCCTTAGTGGATTATTTCGATTCCCTCCCGTGGACGTAGGTCAAAAGACCGAACCACGTAATCTTCTTGTGTTCTTGTGGTTGCATTTCTTTGTGTTGTTTTTCTTCTCTATTGCAAGTAATTTATCCAAGCGATTTTTTCCTACAACAACCACCCTAGAAGAGTTACAGCCGGAGCACCTTCTTACCTTCGAATACACCCCAAAATGAAAAAAGAAATAGTCGACGACAAGCTAAACATAAATTTTCAAAGTAAAAACTAACCATAATCAACAAAGAGAACATATCTATATAAGTAGATAGCTAGGTGTGGGAGACCTTTCTCTTGAGCAGCAATCCTAGCCCGACCTTGAACCAGGCGACTCTTGCAGTAGCCTGCTAAACTTTAATAAATTTTTACGTGTTTTGCTTTGCATGTTAAACTTCTTTTCTTTTCCCTTTTTTTTCCTTAGGTAATGGGCTAGTTGTCTAATTAAAATAGTGGAAATTGGAAAATAGAGCCTTGTTTTTGTGTTAGAAAATGTGTTAGGCAGTGTAGAAGAATGAGTAAGAATGCATTTAATAAAGTTTACTATTTCATATTCTCTTACAAAAAGACAATGCTTGATTTTACTAAACCTAAAAATAATAGTCATATGCAATAGTATGTCTTTTTTAATTTTGGAAAATTTAGGTAACACATGGTTCTTATGAGTTTACATATCTAATACATAAAGTCTGATATTTACATTTATGACATTACGTTGATATTATAAATTTATGCATAAAAAGATGTCTTAGACGTTTCAGAAATTAGTAAAAGTAGTATTTACATATCTAGCCTAGTTTTTTATGCAAACTTAACAGCTAAAATTTGATATTTACGCTTTAACATTTTGGTGTCATAAGTTTATGCATCAAAATGAATATTTTATTTTCAAAAAGATAGTGATGCAATGTAATATTTTAAATGCATGTTAACATTGTGAGTGGTATGAATGAAATGTGAATCTTTAGTAGATGTTAGATGTGTAAATACAAAACATTGTGTGATATATATGTAAATGCCCCTTGTTTTAAATTGAATAATATCGAAGTAACCCCAAAATCTCCTCGTCAAGCATTTAATTTTACTTGACCAAAGGGTGACTATTTAGGGCATAACAAAACCAATAATTTCACAATGTTTTCACCCATAAATTATAATATTTGACATAAAATTTCAACTTAAAATTTTAAAACCTATCATCTTATTCATTTTTCTTTTGTCCTGAATGTTAGTATGATAAGAGTAATTAAACATACAGCATTTCCTGCTTTCTTATTGCCATTTGCCCTATCCTATTGCCATTTGCCCAGGGGAGTTGGTGTATGCATGTATGTATGTATATCACAAGAGAGAAGTGGAGAGAGTTCTCCCAATGGGAGATGGGTCTAGCGAAGGAAAGAAAGCTACAGTCCTTTAATTTATGGTATGATCCCTCTATTTATAGGAGATAGAGGAACAAAAATCAAATGCAAATAAAAATGTCTAGTGCAGCAAAAAATGTAAAATATCCCACAAGAATATACAAAAAATCAAGTGTCCCCAAGTGTCACTGTTCGCATGAAAATAACATAAATAATGCACCATACGGTCAGGGGACTCATCATGAAAAACTCTCTCTTCAAGCAACTCCATAGAGAATAGATACAATGACAAGTTCTCATAAATTTCTGGAGTTACCTCAATAATACACATGACCTACTGGACAGAAGTTGTTTGTGATGGGCTGAGGTCATCGGTGCATGAAGCCACCAACTATGAAATATGGCTATGAAATATGGCTTCTAATGAAAGTTGCTACCACTTTTTTCTTTTTCTCAACCTAGGAATTCTTTGATCGGCTGATGGATTCAACTTCATAGAGATTTAGGTTGAGGCCTTCATTAGAATCACCCATTTGTTATGCAGCCAGGCTTTCAACGATGCCACCAAACCTACCTCACTTGGTGTGCATGCATTATTGTCCATTGTCACGACATCAACAAACATACGATGTAGCTTTTCTTCTAGCTCAGGATTGATGCCATTGTATTTAAATTTTTTTGCAGTTGACACCACTTTACAAAGTGATAGCACTTGTAACAAAAAAAATGAAAAATTGACAAAAGTAGTGGACATTTCAAAAATGCTCACCCCCGATCTCTCTGCCCACCACTCCTCAGAAGCATTAATTATTCACTTTATCGGATCTCAACCCAAGCCAATGAATCCTCGCTTTAATTCTTTCCAGATTTTTTTAATCCTTCTTTAGTTGATCCTATTTGTTTTTCAGTTGCATCCTATCGTACTTCCCATTTGTACTGTCTTTGAAATTTTTAATACTATTTTGCTAGTTCTCCTTATTGAAATTTGTTTTTGTCCTATTTCAAAATTCAATCTCCTGGTGGCAAAAGTCACAAAATAATATTTTTGTATCATTATCTCACATTGGAGATGAACCGGCCTCTTTGGTATTAACCATTGTGTATACAAGCTTAAAAAAAACTATTCAACATAAATATTTGCCATAAAAAATATTTAACACAGGTTAGAAAAAAAATAAGAATGTCATAATAGCACCATCACTGCCTCTCTAACAAGTTGCATAACATCACCACACCACACCACTACACTACCTACACAACACCATACCATACCACCGTCAGCACCTCCACACACTAAAGCATTAACAAATCAAAACATCCACAATACAACCGCCAACACCTCAACAAATCAGCACATCAACACATCAAAACAAACACAATACCACCACAAACACCTTAACACACCAGCACATCCACACACCAACACACCCACAGACGAACAACATGATGAACACCTGAACCAGAACTTGGAAAACAACAAAAAATGAATTTCATGCAACAAAATCACTTGCATTTTAAACCCTTGCCATCTATGTTTCCACTTTGTATATGGAAGCACCACCGCCATCAATTTGCATATGCAACATTTCTAATGCTTTTTCACTTGCATTTTCAACCACCACCATATACATTCAATTCACATATGCAAATACCACCACCAAACGAACCAATGCACATAATCAAAACCATCAACACGATGCACTAAAAAGAAGCAAAATGACCTATTGAGCATACCATTTCTATTGCCTTTTCACTTGCATTTCCAACCACCACCATCTATATTCCAATTCGTATATGCAAACACCACCACAAACTAACCATTGTGCATAACCAAAACCATTAATAGGATGCATCATAAAAAAGCAAAAATATCTACTAGGCATATCACACCGAAAACCACCAAATCAAAAAGCCAACATCCACTTAAGCCAAAAAGTACAAGGCCAAAATCACCAAATTACAAAATCAATAATCACCACAATTTAATCATTACACCCGATTAAAAAATTAAGAACCAGCTAGTAGATAATGTAGAGAATATTGAACAGTGGGGAGAGCAAGAAGAGAAATACCATACAAAGTTCACTATGCGTAGAACCACTAAATCGAGCCAAACAAAAGGAGAGGAGAGGGAGATCGAGAGTAGAAAGCTCACCAAAAAAACCAACAGAAATCGAAGAAGATGAACCACTGCATAGAGCGCAGACTACGCAGAGCCACCAAATAAAACCTCCCAAAAAAAAATAGAGGAAAGGGAGAGAAGAGTGGAAGCTCACCCGCAACAACCACCCGAAACCTTCCAAAAGGCAAATTCAAACAAGGGCTAGCCACCAGAGCCACAAAATCAAGGGGCTCGAGAGAGGAGATTTTTAAACCAAGAAGCACATCGAGGGAAAGAAGGAGGACATCAAAGGAAGGAACGAGGTCGGCGAAGGAAAAGTAATAGCGAGGAATGTGGGCGCATTTTGCATAAAATTAGTCAGACCCTGGCTACACCGTTGTAAACAAACAGCTCAAATTGTGGTACGAAACACTAACACTAAGAAATCGCTACCCTAAATGGGTAGTAAGGTATCAGTTGAGATTCTAGGTCTTCCAGAGACTGCAACTGCTCCCGAATTGACTGGTGTACCGATATGGTGGGATTGTTCAGCCAGTTGGAGAGAAAAGAGCAATCGACTACCTTTCATCACTGAATATAGGTAAAGCTACTTGGTCTGAGGTGGAGAGGATCATATGTACATGTTTTTACTTTTCATAAGGTTTACTCAGATTTATTATTCTTGCATATCCTTTTTTTTTCTTGAAGTGATTGAGGACTCGGATCAGGTGTTTGCCCTTTGTTGGTGACTGCCGAGATCTAGCTATGGTGATGGCTTATATGCTCCAAGTGTCGAACGACAGTGAGGAGAACATGATCAAATGACCGGTAGATCCTATTGAAATCTGCAAGGAAACTATTGAGGGATGTCGAATTCTCCGAGAACATTGACCCATCACTTGGACAAAATGAAGGTTGCTTTGGCTCAGAGAGAAGTGAATCTCTGCGAAGCGTTGATCCGACTGGAGGGGATGCGAGCGAAAATAGTTGCACTTCAGCTAGAAGTATTTAAAGTTTGGGAGGATGCATTCATGCAACGGATGCACTCTAAGGCTGACAGAGTTAATCGGTTTAAGCTTGACACTTAAATGTTTTATGGGAGGCTTGTTTGGAGGGTTTAGTTCTGACTGAGGAAGTTGAGGATCAGTTGGTAAAATAATTTTTTTAGGATTAGGGTCTGAGTGTAATTATTTTATTATCAAAATAAAAATATATATATTTTTTCAAATTTCTTCTTGATTTCTCCGTGATGTTTTGACTTCTGTTGGGTTCCTCTAAATAGGGTTTGATGTGTTTATTTGCACTCTTGTTGTATTTTTATCGGAGTTGTTGTAACTCAGTTTTCCTCCTTTTGTTCGACCTTTTTTCCTGTTTTCTAATGGCTCCAAAGCACATTCCCCGAATTTTTTGCCTGGTAGCTCCAACAGAGCGATGGATCCTGTCCCCGTCAGATGTAGCTTTTGTGGAAGAGGCTTTTATTTTTTACTCGACTATAAGGGTTACTCGTTCAAATGAGAGGGCCACTGATCGAAGACAATTTGTTCATTTACAGAGACCAATTGGGATAAGGATTGTTGTTGCCCTTGTGACAGTAACTTGGGGCAATTTGCACCGGTATGGTGTTGTTCCGGTGCTGATCAAGCAAAACTCCATAGCAGTGATGATGAATTAAGCAATTTTCTGTCAGCAAAGAGGGATGTCAGGGTTGACCTACTTATTCAGTCACATGTTGTCCTTCAGAGTGAAGGCTGATAGATAGGTGTAGTTTGAGACAGTCAGCTGGTTTCAATTCTTTGGCTTAGAGAATAAGTTGAATGATTGGATGTACAAATTCTTCATCACCTCGTACTCGGTGAACTGGAGAATCAAAATTTTGCCGACCGAGGACACCTTCAAGAGAAAGAAGGGGACATATTACTCTTGGGTCGAGGGATCTAAGATCTAGCCAACTACTCTTAGTTCCTTAGTACACAGATTCATATACTATGAATATGATCTTGTTTCCTGAAGATTTTTGACTGAATGAACAAATTTGTAGGTTGACTTTGATTTTGAAGAAGTCGAGCGATGTTGATAGTTGCTGACCAAATGGCTCAAAAGAAGGACAAAGCAGAAGCTCATATGAAGAGAGTTCCTGCACAGGAAGTCATGGAAACCAAAGGAAGGTCGGTTGAGACTCGTGGTGATGTAGTCGGTTAAGTAGGTGAGAAATTTCTTTTCTCTATCTCTACAACTATGGTGGTGATCTAGCAATTTTTTATTGGTGAATTAACTATCATAAAAAGGAGACCCTCGACTATCACTAGCACTTATCTACTGGGTTTAGCTCCTTCGAGTGTGAGTCGGTGAGAGTCTAGAGAGTCATCCAGAACAGAGCAAGGCAGAAGATGAGTCCTCTAAGGAATGAGAGGGAACTCGGTCGGCCTTGCCTCGTCATGACCCTTCATTCATAGGACAATCTGCACGCAAGTGAAGCCAATTGGACAGGTTCTACCGATCCGATTGAGTCGGAGACTGACCCAGAGGTGGCATCTCTAGAGGAGGTGAATCATACTGAAGGGAATGAGCCAGTTTGGCTACCAAGGGGCTGCCCTTATTTTTTACTTGAGCTTCATGGCTTTTCAGCTTGGTATAGTCATTATTGGCTCATCAATTTCTTACATAGTTTGATGTAAAGTTAATTAATCTATATATATTTATCCAAAAACAAGGCAAAAGAAGGGTGGAAACCGACAAACTTCAATTTTTATTCATCACCCAACACTTAAAGAAACAAGAAAGGGGAAAATACATGAAACACATTCTCCTCTAATGATTTTGAAGGAACAACAAACTTTCTCTTATTATCATAACAACCCACAAACAAGCACTGCAGCATATTATTTAGGCATAAGAAACTGGGTTTTCAGTCAGATATCCTTCAATAGCCTTAAAAATCAAAAAGATGCCTTCCATAACTTTTTCTTGCTCTTCGGCACCAAGAAGAGTATTATCTACAGTGTCATACTCTATTGTGATCTTTACCAAAGTTTCAGAATTATTTACCACTTCGTATTTTACCTCGATTGAGTAAGATTTCAACCTTGGGCCAATAAGCCCTCCTTCAATGAAAGACTGCTTTAATATGTGCTTCTCAGCATCTAGTACCTCAACTTTCTCTTTAATAAAGCGAAATTCTTTAACAGCTGCAATAATATATAGAATTTACAAAGGTTCGGTTAACTCCATAAATTATTGTTAAAAATATATATGTAAAGATCTTGGCCAAAGTTTAGTCTGGATGAACTCTATAAATTTTTAAACTTACTTTAAGATGAGTGTAATATAACATCTGATATATTATCTATACATTACACTCATCTCAAAAAAAAAAAAAAAAAAAAATCTGAAACAAATTATGACACCAATTTTTTTCCAAATTTATTTATATATATATATATATATATATATATATATATATATATATATATATATATATATATATATATATATATATATATATATATATATATATATATATATATATAAATCCCAGAACACAATTTTTATATATTTACATATCTAAGCTCAAAAGTTTAGTATTTGCATATATAACAGTTTATCTCATGAACTAAAAAGTCATGTAATTTTTATATTTACATATCTAAGCACCCTTGAGAACAGCTGAGCTCATATAATAGCTTTATATATCGCTTGATTGTTTGAATGGAATAAATAGATACATATACAGAGAGAGAGAGAGAGAGAGAGAGAGAGATTTCGATAATAGAAATTTTTATGGTAGTTTACCTTCACTGAAATTAATAATCTTCACAGTACCAACTCCACCATCTCCTTCAGTGAGCTCAACACTCGAAATAAAATCAGGGACTAGCTTCGGAATCAAATTATGGTAATCAACAACGGCTGTTTTCCATACTCTGTCGAGCGAAACGTGCAACACAAGCTCGCAGATGAAGGATCCTGAAACCATTGTTGTTCTTCAGAAGAAACTCTGAAGGAGAAAAATTATAGCTTTTTTTATCTGTTGGTTTTGTCTTAATTTCAAGTGGGAATAGCCTTTTTATAGAGGTTTGAAGTAGAAGTTGTTTGGTTGCAAGTTTCATTTTTCTTCTAAGGGCATAAATTTAGGCTGTGTTTGGTTAAACAAGATTTGATTTATCAAATCCGTCTCATAAGTGGATTTATCTAACCCCGCGGACTAAGACAGACAACGAGCAGTGTCCGGATTTACGTTATAAGATAGACGAAACGCAAGAAATTTTGAACAGATAATTGGATTTAGTTATTGTATCTCTTATGTCTGGCGGGATTTAAGTTAAATCCATAGCTAAATCTCAGAAATAGTATTTTGCCAAACACCCCCTTAGAAGATGTTTGTGATTAAGTTTATTTTTGTCTATTTGTTTGTTTGCTTTTGTTTTATCCAAACACATTTGTTTAATATGAATTTTTAATCTTTTTTTTTTAAATTTTCGAAAACAAATTAAAATCTTTTTTAAAATATATAAAATAACTTTTAGATATTTTGAAAATTTTTAATAAAAATAATATCTTAGTCAAATATGTCAAACAAATTATGTTTCAAATGAACACATAAATGAAGCAAAATAAAATTATAAAATTGAAATAATAAATAGAAGTACGTCCCACTAATACCTGAGTTAACCTAAACCACAATAAAAATAACCAAGACTCTTCAATATAAGAATAAAACATCATAATAAGCCCAAACCACTTTCTAGGGTGAAAGCCATAGAGGTGAATACCAACTGGAAAATTGGTAAGATGGCTCCCTGGTCGGCATGACAGCAGCAGAAGAGGTTAGAGTGGGTGACAACAATAGTAGGATAAGGTGGAGGGGGTTGCGACATTAACTAGTTGAATTGGGGAGGCTTGCACAAGTCTGGATGGATTAGATGGGATGGGATTGGCAGCAATATTCGAGGCTGAGGGATTGTTTGGGCTTCAAGCAGACAAAGAGTAGGTGAAGGAAATATAAATATCCCCTTAGGAGCAAGTTATAGTCAAGGCATCCCTCAAATCCTTTGAGAAGATCACCACTTTGGAAGAGTTACAACCGGAGCACATTCTTGCTTTTCGAATACATCCATATTTATATAAGTAGATTGATGGGAGTGGGAGGCCTCTCCCTTGAGCGGCAATCTTAGCCCACCCTTGAACCAGGCGACTTTTGCAGTAGCCTGCTGAACTGGTCGTCACTTTCGTGGTGGCAACATAACATAACCATAAATTAGATAAATTTTTAATAAATGTTTATGTGTTTTTGCTTTGCATGTTAAACTTCTTTTCTTTTTTCTTTTTTTTCTTTTTGTTTTTTGCTTTTTTTTTTTATTTATTTATATATATTTGAACTATATTACAACTAGGCTCCAATTTTAACAACATAAGGTCATAATGATAAATTGGTAGGTAATGGAGTTGTCTAACTAAAAAGGAGGAAATTGGAAAATAGAGCCAAGACTGTCTTCTTGTGGAGCCATTATTCCATACGGAGAGCGCACGCATCTCCTCCAATACCCATCCAATACCCTCCTAATACCCGTCCAGTACTCTCCAATACCCACCAATACTCACCTAATAGCCAATACCCAATATCCAATACATATTCATACCCATCCATACCCATCCAAGCACCCATCCAAGTACTCAAAAATCCGCACCCAACGCTGCGTACATGCTCCGGATGGAATAATTTAGCCTTCTTGTGTTAGAAAATGTGTTGCACAGTGCATCATATTAATAAAATAAATGCTTGATTTTACTAAGCTAGTTTGATTTTTCTTTTTGAAGAACTTACATTACCCACCGCATAACATTTATGGATTTACATGTCAAACATATAAAATTTGATACATAGCAAAAAAACAAACTGCCTTCAGACTAGCTACCCATGCCCACCATCCGATCGGGCTCAATCTAACAGCGCTGACCCGAATCCAAGTGACCGCCGCACGACCACATCACAGAATTCTGTTGTGCATCTCTACATGCAATACGGTCGATGTTGTGATCCGCTTACGCCACCGCACTGTCTGATCTAACGGTCGATCTTCCAACTTAAACCAACTAGAAGCTAGCACATCCGCATCGCCATCGTCGGCCGGCATAGCCACCAGCCCATCGGCTAGAATCCCCAACCCAACGACCCATGTGACTCACACCCGTGTTTCCCATGCCCTCCTAATAAAGCCGCCCGGTGTCGGTCTCCCCGGATAACTAGACTCCAATTTTAACAACTTTAGGTCATGGCCTAGTTATCTAATTAAAATCGTGGAAATTGGAAGATAGAGCCTTGTTTTTGTGTTAGGCAGTGCAGAAGAATGAATAAGAATGCATTTAATAAAGTTTACTATTTCATATTCTCTTACAAAAAGACAATGCTTGATTTTACTAAACCTAAAACAAATAGCCATATGCATGTTAAAAATTTATCTGTCTAACACCCAATATTTGATATTTACACTTTAACATTTTAGTGTCATAAATTTATACATGAAAAACAAAAATTTGAGTGGTATGAATGAAATGTGAATCTTTAGATGTTAGATTTGTAAATACATAAAAATTGTGTGATATATATGTAAATGCCCCTTATTTTAAATTGAACCAGAACTTGGAGAACAACAACAGATGAATTTCATGCAATAAAATCACTTGCATTTTCAACTACTGCCATCTATGTTTCCACTTTTTATATGCAAACAACGCTGCCATCAATTTGCATATGCAAACATTTCTAATGCCTTTTCACATGCATTTCCATCCACCACCATATACGTTCCAATTCACATATGGAAACACCACCACCACCGAACGAACCATTGCACATAATCAAAACCATCAACAGGATTCAGCAAAAAGAAGCAAAATGACTTATCGAGCATACCATTTCTATTGCCTTTTCACTTGCATTTCCAACCACCGCCATCTATATTCCAATTCGCATATGCAAACACAACAAGAAAACCAACCATTGCACATAACAAAAACCATCAATAGGCTATAGCATTGTTGTGGGAAAAACACTTTCTTTCCTTTATCTTGGTAAGAGAACAAACCGCAAATCACAACAAAGAAGATGCAAACGCAAGAGCACAAGCAAACAAGAGGATTTACGTGGTTCGGTCTTTTTGACCTACGTCCACGGGAGGGAATCGAAATAATCCACTAAGGTAAGAGACAAAAGGAGTACTTAGCTTTACATAGATGAGCCCTCATCTTCCATGGCCTCCTTCACATCCAAGGCCTCCAAGATGCTCTCCTCACCCTTAACAAGCTAGCCCACACTCCTCGAGTTCTTTTTCACTCTTACAAAACCCACACTAAGGCCTCCTCTCATCTCATCTATTTATAGTAGATTAGATTACATTATAATATTCTATAAATAGATGAGGTGTAACCTTCAAGGATTGCATGGCTTCCACATGTCCACCCTTTAGAGTCCTCCATCGCATGGTCTCCACGTGTCCTTTCACATGTCCTCCTTCCACCGCATGGCCTCCACATGTCCTTCCACATGTCCTCTTCTAGGGTCTTCCATGAAAAGTCAACAATGGAGGCTTAAAGTAAGTAGAAATTTACAAGAGTGACACTTACCTTAGTAACTAATTGAGGGTCAAAACAACAAATCTCCACCTTGACCCTCAATTATGCTGGAGTAGTGATTCCCTCCACGTGGCCCCCGAGGGGCCCTCAGCAAGTGGAAGAATTCACTAAGTCCAGACAGTGTCTGAACTTAGCTATGGGCAGCGCCTTAGTGAGCATATCAGCAGGGTTCTCTTCAGTTGGTATCTTCTCTACCACTATTGAGCCTTTAGCGACGACGTCCCTTATGAAATGAAGCTTCACATCTATGTGCTTGGATCTTTCATGAAATACCTGATTCCTGGTTAGGTGGATGGTGCTTTGGTTGTCGCAAAACACAGTTATCACCTTTTGATGTATCCCAAGCTCTTCGACCATGCCCTTTAGCCACATAGCTTCCTTGATTGCTTCGATCACAGCGATGTATTCAGCCTCCGTTGTCGAGAGGGCCACAACCGATTGGAGGTTAGACTTCCAACCGATCGCAGCATCGAAGACGATGAAGATGAATCCGGTCGGTGACTTCCCGGTGTCAATGCTTCTCGCGTAATCGGAATCTACGTAACCGACTACTTTTTCTTCTTTGTCTTCCTGCCTTTTGAAGAGTAGCCCCAAATTAGTGGTGCCTCTTAAGTATCTCGGGATCCATTTTAGTGCTTCCCGAGTGAGCCCGTCCCGGGCTTGCCATGAACCACGCTTACAATACCGACGGCGTAGGCTAAATGCAGTCCGCTACAAACCATACCATACATAATGCTACCAACCCCACTGGCGTAGGGGACACCCTCCATGTACCTTTTCTCCTCTTCAGTCTCTGGTGCTTGAGAGTTCGATAGTCTGAAGTGTTGGCCAATAGATGTTGCAACCTCGCTTAGCCTCGTGCATGTTGAACCTTGTTAGAACCTTCGAATATATGACTTTCGAGACAAGAATAAGCTACCCTTTTTCTTATCTCTCGGTAATCTCCATACCTAGGATCTTCGTAGGCTGGTCCTGAGTCCTTCATGTCAAATTCGAATCGAGCATACCTTTGATCTTCCGGACTTCCTCCTTGCTCCCGCCGGCTACTAACATATCATCCACATAAAGGAGCAAGTACGTACCGATTTCACCGTCTTGCCACTTCATGTACACACAATCGTCGTAGCCGCTTCGACAAAACCGATCTTTAGCATGAAATCATCAAATCGTTTGTACCATTGTCTTGGGCTTTGTTTCAGCCCATACAATGCCTTCTTCAAGCAAGCAAACTTTGTCCTTTGTCTCGGGTGTGTTGTACCCATCCGGCTGGTCCATGTAGATGGTTTCTTCAAGCTCTCCATGCAGAACGCAGTCTTAACATCTAGCCGTTCTAATTCCAAGTCGAATTGAACCGCTAGTGCTAAGACTATCCTAATCGAGCGAGTGCTTCACCACGGGTGAGAAGATTTCGTTGAAGTCAATTCCTTCAACTCCGTGTGAATCCCTTTGCAACGAGTCCGGCTTTGTACCCGATCCTCTCGGTCACTGGCATGCCTTCCTTCTTCTTAAAGGTCCACTCGCAACCGACTACGCGTTTGTTCGTTGGTCGATCCACAAGTTCCCGTGCTTTGTTCTTCATCGAGAAGCCATTTCCTCATCCATTGCCTCTTCCCACTTGTGTCTTTCCTTGCTCTTCGGGGCTTCCTCGTAGCTGCTCGGCTCCGCTTCTTCTATCACTTCAACGAACATTCGCAGCAAAGGAGATCATATCTCGCATGGCCATATCTCTCCGGCGGTCCGATAGTTCTCCTTTGTCCGTCCCTTACTAAGTCGTAGTCGTCGGATCTTCTTTCCGGTTCGACTCACTTGCTGGTCTTCTCGCCACTTTGTCTTGATCGTTCACAATTGTCCTTCGATCGACCAAAGCTTGTCGTTGTTGCAGCTCCACCTCAATCGACGAATCCTCCTTAGTCGACACTCGTCCCCGGTAACATAGCTTGCGGATTCCCCATTTTGGACTCATCGAATGTCACATCCCTACCGATGATGCATTTTTGTTGATCTAGGCACCAAAGTTTGTAACCTTTGGTTCCGGTGGGTATCCGATGAAGATGCACTTCAAAGCCCTCGCTTCCAGCCTTATCCTCGTCTAACGCGAGCGTATGCAATACATCCAAAGACTTTAAGATTATCATAGTTACCTGGTTTTCCGTACCACATCTCCAAAGGAGTCTTCATATCAACGGTACGTCGATGGACATCCGTTGATAAGGTAACAAGCGGTTGACACGACTTCGCCCCGTAAACTTTCGGTACACCGCATTTAACGAAGCATGCACCGCACTCTCTCTAGGAGAGTCCTGTTCATCCTCTCGCCCAGCCGTTCGTTGAGGAGTGTTCGGACCGTCTTGTGCCTCGTGATGCCATTCCTCCCGCACGCTCCTCAAACCGCTCCGAACAAGTACTCCAAGCCATTGTCGGTTCTCAAGTGCTTCGACTTTGCTCCCATCTTGTTTTCGGTGAGAGTTAACCAGCCCCCGAATCGTCGAAAAGCTTCATCTTTTGTTTTTAGGATAAAGACCCATACCTTCCCGGTGTAGTCATCGATGATGGACATGAAGTACCTTCCTCCTCCATGAGTCCGAGTTCTAGCCGGGCCCCATAGATCATCGTGTACATAATCAAGAGGTTTCTTTCGATGTATGTATTCCAGTGGAGAACTTCACCCTGGTGGCCTTCCCGCACGCATTGTTCGCGGAATCCGGCTTGCCGACCCGATCTCCGCATAGCAGGTTCCGCTTGGACAATTCCCGTAAGCCCCTTTCACTTACATGCCCCAGCCTCATGTGTCATAGTCCGGATCCGTCGAGTTCGATCGAACCGCATTTGAGAAGTTCCCGATCACGCTTCTTCCAATTAGGGAGTATAACCCATTCTTTCGACTCCTTTCATGACTATGAGAGAGCCCTCGGCTACTCCGATACGCCTATTCTCCGCCTTGAATGAGTATCCATTCGACTCCAGCGTCCCTAAAGAAATTAAATTTCTTTTAAGTTCCGGACGTACTCGACATGCCGCGATATCCGTTCGGCTCCATCAAACATCTTTATTCCGATCGTCCCGCCGCCGATCACCTTACGAGCTTTATTGTCTCCAAGTAGAACGGATCCACTATTTACCGCCTGTAGTGTCTCGAACCGGTCCTTGTGAGGACACATGTGGAAGGAGCACCCCGAGTCAAGGATCCACTCCTCGCTAGATTCGCATTCTCGTGATCACCGTAGCTTCGACTCGAATCATAGCCATCCGAGACTATGCATGCTTCTCCGTAATCTTTAGGCTTCTCCGAAAGCCTTTCTTTCTATCCGGACAGATCCTTCTTAAAATGACCTTCCTCGTGGCAATGGTAGCGACTTGTAGGATCTCTTAGAAGACCGACCTCTAACATTTCTTCCGGACCTCGATCCGCTCCGATCGCTTTTATAACCTTTGTTGCTCGATCTTCCTCTAACCATCGATCGTCTCCGTTGGTTTCCTCCTTCATGTCGTGCTTCTTCCGAAGTTCTTTGGCTCGATCAATGATCGGACCTCTTCCGCAGTAATCGTCCGCGCCCTTCCATAGAGCATCGCATCCTCGAACTCGCTCGTAGCTCTTAGGGATAGAGTTTAGCAACAACGACGCCTTGTCCTCATCATCCATCTTGACGTCGATGTTCTCAAGATCATCTATGATCTTGTTGAACTCGTCTATCCGCTCCGAGACCGATTTGTCTTCGTGCATTTTGAAAGAGTATAGGCGCCGCTCGTAAATGACTTGATTACCGTGGACTCGGTCGGTAGAGTACCTCGAGTTTGGCCCAAAGCGCTCGAGCCGTTGTCTCCCTCGACACCTCTCTCGTAACCTTGTCGCCCAAGCTCAAGATTATCAAACTATGAGCTTTCTCCAAGCATGCCAATCTTCTCTTCTCTCGTCATGTCGGCCGGCGGTGCCGTCGGCCCTCGCAAGGCTTCGCGACACCCCGCCGAACCGATAGGGCTCTCATCTTTACTCTCCACGAGCCGAAGTCGTTCTTTCCCGTGAATTTCTCGATGTCGAATTTGGTGGAACCCATTGTCCCCGCCAAACACCTCTTCTTGGCTGCGATTTCTTGGGTGCGATTCCTCCGACCAAGATGTGTCGAGATTTTCCCACAGACGGCGCCAATTGTTGTGGGAAAAACACTTTCTTTCCTTTATCTTGGTAAGAGAACAAACCGCAAATCACAACAAAGAAGATGCAAACGCAAGAGCACAAGCAAACAAGAGGATTTACGTGGTTCGGTCTTTTTGACCTACGTCCACGGGAGGGAATCGAAATAATCCACTAAGGTAAGAGACAAAAGGAGTACTTAGCTTTACATAGATGAGCCCTCATCTTCCATGGCCTCCCTTCACATCCAAGGCCTCCAAGATGCTCTCCTCACCCTTAACAAGCTAGCCCACACTCCTTGAGTTCTTTTTCACTCTTACAAAACCCACACTAAGGCCTCCACTCATCTCATCTATTTATAGTAGATTAGATTACATTATAATATTCTATAAATAGATGAGGTGTAACCTTCAAGGATTGCATGGCTTCCACATGTCCACCCTTTAGAGTCCTCCATCGCATGGTCTCCACGTGTCCTTTCACATGTCCTCCTTCCACCGCATGGCCTCCACATGTCCTTCCACATGTCCTCTTCTAGGGTCTTCCATGAAAAGTCAACAATGGAGGCTTAAAGTAAGTAGAAATTTACAAGAGTGACACTTACCTTAGTAACTAATTGAGGGTCAAAACAACAAGCATAATGAAGCAAAAATATCTACCAAGCATATAACAAAGAAAACCACCAAATTGAAAAGCCAACATCCACTGAAACCAAAAAGCTGAGGGCCGAAACCACCAAATTGAAAAATAAAAATAACACGACAATCGGACCATTACGAACCAATTACAAAATTAAGAATCAACTAGTAGATAATGTAGAGAATACTGGAACAATGGGGAGAGAAAGAAGAGGAACACCACTACGTAGTACGCCATGCGCGTAACCACTAAACCAAGCCAAACAAAAGAGAGGAGAGGAGAGAGAGAATAGAAAACTCGCCAAAAAAACCAACCAAAATCGAAGAAGAGAAACCACAGCATAGAGTGCAGATTGCGCAGAACCACCAAACCAAACAAAATAAAAAAGAGATGAGAGGGAGAGAAGAGAGCAAGCTCACTCACAACAACCACCCGAAACCATCGAAAGGCAACTGAAAACAAGGGCCACCAAAGCCATCGAATCAAGGGGCTCGAGAGAAGAGATTTTTAGGGCAAGAGGCACAAAGAGGGAAGGAAGGAGGGCAGCAAGGAAGGAACAAGGTCGGCGAAGTAAAAGTAATAGCGAGGAATGCGGGCACGTTTTGCATAAAATTATTCGTAACCCGGTTGTGCCGCTGTTAAAAAAACACAATAAATTGCGAGCATGAAACAACAACGCTCGGGAAACTACAACCCTAAATGGGTAGCAAGGAATCAATCAAGCTTCTAGGTTTTCCATAGACCGTGGCTGCTCCCGATTTGAATGTTGTACCGGAAAATGGTGGGGTTGATCACCCGGTATGAGAGAAAAGAGCAAGCCGACTATCTTTCATCACTAAATATAGCGCGAGCTACTTGGTCCGAGGTGGAGAGGATCCTATGTACGTGTTTTTACTTTTCGTAAGGATTACTTAGATTTGTTATTCTTGCATATCCATTTTTTTTCGAAGTAATTAAGGATACTAAGATCGAGTGTTTGCCCTTATTAATGACTCGCCGAGATCCAAACTATGGTAATGGCTTATATGCTCCAAGTGTAGACCCACAGCGAGGAGAACATGGTCAACTGACCGGCATACCCTATCGAAATCCTCAAGGAAGCATTTGTGGGATGTCGGATTCCCTAAGAACACTAACCCATCACTTGGAAAAAATGAAGGTTGCTTTGGCTCGGAGAGAAGGGAATTTCGCAAAGCATTGATCCAACTGTAGGGGATGCAAGGGGAAGTGGTTATACTTCGCCAAGAAGTGTTTGGACTTTGGGAGGATGCTTTCATGCAAAGGATGCGATCTAAGGCCAACAGAGTGAATCGGCTTAAGCTTGATGGTTAAATGTTCTATGGGAGGCTATTTTGGAGGGTTTAGTTCTAACTAAGGCAATTCGAGGTCGAGTTGTTAAAGTACATTTTGTAAGACTAGGTTATGAGTGTAATTATTTTATTATCAAAATTTTTTTTTTCATTTTTCTTCTCAATTTATCCATGATTTTTTTACTTTTACCGGATTCCTATAAATAGGAGTTGATGTGTTTATTTTCACTCTTGTTGTCTTTTTATTTGAACTTCTGTCGCTCAGCTTTCCTCCTTTCGTTTGACCTTTTTTTTTGTTTTCTAATGCTCCAAATCACACTCCCCGATTTTTTTGCCTGATAGCTGCAACTAAGTGATGGATCCTATCCCCATCAGATGTAGCTTTTGTGGAGAAGGCTTTTATTTTTTACTCGACTATTAGGTTTAGTGTTATTCATTCAAATGAGAGGGCCACTGATCAAAGTCAATATGTTCATTTACAGAGACCAATTGAGATAAGGATTGTTGTTGCCCTTGTGCGAGGAACTTGGGGCGATTTTCAACCGGTATGGTGTTTTTTTGGTGCCGATCAAGCAAAACTCCATATCGTTGACAATGACTCGAGTAATTTTCGTCAGCAAGAAGAGGAATCTCCGGGTTGACCTACTTATTCGCTCACATGTTGTCCTTTAGAGTGAAGGCCGATGGATACGTGTAGTTTGAGACGATCGACTAGTTTCAATACTTTGGCTGATGCATAAGATGAATGACTTGAAGTACAAATTCTTCATCACCTCTTATTCAGTGAACTGGAGAATCAAAATTGTTCCGACCGAGGACACCTTCAAGAGAAAGAAGGGGATAGACTACTCTTGGGTCGAGGGATCTGTGATCTAGGCAACTGCTCTCTGTTCCCCAGCATACGATTCATAGACTATGAATATGGTTTTGTTTCCTAAAGTTTCTTACTAAATGATAGCAGATTTGTGGGCCGACTCTAATGTTGAAGATGTCGAGCGGGAGTTGATAGTTGTTGACCAAACGGTTCAAAAGAAGGCCATAGCAAAGGCCCAAATGAAGAGAGTTCCTCCACGGAAAGTCATGGCAACCGAAGGAGGGTCGGTTGAGACTCGCGGTAATGTAGTCGGTTAAGTAGGTGAGAATTTTCTTTTCTCTATCTCTACAAATATGTTGGTGATCTAGCAATATTACTGGTGTATTAAATATCATAAAAATGAGACCCTCGACATTCGCTAACACTTATCTAGTGGGTGCAGCTCCTTTGAGTGTGATTCGATGAGTGTTTAGAGAGCCATCCCGTCACTGCAACGTAGCGAGGTAGAAGATGAGTTCTCTTAGGAAAGAGAGAGAACTCGACCAGCCTTGCCTCGTCATGATCCTTCACTCATATGACAATCTGCACGCAAGTGAGACCAATTAGATAGCTTCTACCTGTCCGACCGAGTTAGAGACCGACCCAAAGGTGGCGTCTCTAAAGGAGGTGAATCATACTAAAGGAATGCGCCAGTTTGGCTACCAAGGGGCCACCCCTATTTTGACTTAAGCTTTATGTCTTTTCAACTTAGTATAGTCATTATTAGCTCGTCAATTTCTTACTTAGCTTGTCTCAAAGGATCAAACCAAGTTATGGACCATTGATATAAAGTGGCCATGTATATCAAAATCTCAAAGTTATGTTAGTTTTATTGGCCTTTCTTATCTATCTTTGATTCAACTCAAAATTAATTTGAACATTAAGAATTCACATATTCATAAATCTCTTCAGCCTTTTTCATTAAATTTTTTTCTTTTAATTTCTTCTGGCCAAATGTACTCGTAATGTTCGTAAAGTGATGATCAATTTCTTCAATTGATGTAAATTTAATCAATATATCTCTATTTATCCAAAAACAAGGCAAAAAATAAGGGAGGAAACACACAAACTACAATTTATTATTCATCACCAAACACTTGAAAACAAACAAAGGAGGGAAAAATACATGAAACACATTCCCCTCTAATAATTTGAAGGAACAAGGAGCTTTTCTTATTAGCACAACAACCCACAAACAAGCACTGCAACATATTCTTTAGGCATAAGACGTTGGGTTTTCAGTCAGATATCCTTCAATAGCCTTATAAATCAAAAAGATGCCTTCTACGACTTTTTCTTGCAATTCAGCACTAAGAAGAGTATCATCTATAGTGTCATACTCTAATGCGATCTTTACCAAAGTTTCAGAGCTGTTTACCACTTCGTATTTTACCTCGATTGAGTAAGATTTCAACCTTGGGCCAATAAGCCCTCCTTCAATGAAAGACTGCTTTAATATGTGCTTCTCAGCATCTAGTACCTCAACTTTCTCTTTAATAAAGCGAAATTCTTTAACAGCTGCAATAATATATAGAATTTACAAAGGTTCGGTTAACTCCATAAATTATTGTTAAAAATATATATGTAAAGATCTTGGCCAAAGTTTAGTCTGGATGAACTCTATAAATTTTTAAACTTACTTTAAGATGAGTGTAATATAACATCTGATATATTATCTATACATTACACTCATCTCAAAAAAAAAAAAAAAAAATTTGAAGCAAATTATGACACCAAGTTTTTTCCAAATTTATATATATATATATATATATATATATATATATATATATATATATATATATATCACAGAACACAATTTTTATATATTTACATATCTAAGCTCAAAAGTTTAGTATTTGCATATATAACAGTTTATCTCATGAACTAAAAAGTCATGTAATTTTTATATTTACATATCTAAGCACCCTTGAGAACAGCTGAGCTCATATAATAGCTTTATATATCGCTTGATTGTTTGAATGGAATAAATAGATACATATACAGAGAGAGAGAGAGAGAGAGAGAGAGATTTCGATAATAGAAATTTTTATGGTAGTTTACCTTCACTGAAATTAATAATCTTCACAGTACCAACTCCACCATCTCCTTCAGTGAGCTCAACACTCGAAATAAAATCAGGGACTAGCTTCGGAATCAAATTATGGTAATCAACAACGGCTGTTTTCCATACTCTGTCGAGCGAAACGTGCAACACAAGCTCGCAGATGAAGGATCCTGAAACCATTGTTGTTCTTCAGAAGAAACTCTGAAGGAGAAAAATTATAGCTTTTTTTATCTGTTGGTTTTGTCTTAATTTCAAGTGGGAATAGCCTTTTTATAGAGGTTTGAAGTAGAAGTTGTTTGGTTGCCAAGTTTCATTTTTCTTCTAAGGGCATAAATTTAGGCTGTGTTTGGTTAAACAAGATTTGATTTATCAAATCCGTCTCATAAGTGGATTTATCTAACCCCGCGGACTAAGACAGACAACGAGCAGTGTCCGGATTTACGTTATAAGATAGACGAAACGCAAGAAATTTTGAACAGATAATTGGATTTAGTTATTGTATCTCTTATGTCTGGCGGGATTTAAGTTAAATCCATAGCTAAATCTCAGAAATAGTATTTTGCCAAACACCCCTTAGAAGATGTTTGTGATCAAGTTTATTTTTTGTTTATTTGTTTGTTTGCTTTTGTTTTATCCAAACACATTTGTTTAATATGAATTTTTAATCTTTTTTTTTTAAATTTTCGAAAACAAATTAAAATCTTTTTTAAAATATATAAAATAACTTTTAGATATTTTGAAAATTTTTAATAAAAATAATATCTTAGTCAAATATGTCAAACAAATTATGTTTCAAATGAACACATAAATGAAGCAAAATAAAATTATAAAATTGAAATAATAAATAGAAGTACGTCCCACTAATACCTGAGTTAACCTAAACCACAATAAAAATAACCAAGACTCTTCAATATAAGAATAAAACATCATAATAAGCCCAAACCACTTTCTAGGGTGAAAGCCATAGAGGTGAATACCAACTGGAAAATTGGTAAGATGGCTCCCTGGTCGGCATGACAGCAGCAGAAGAGGTTAGAGTGGGTGACAGCAATAGTAGGATAAGGTGGAGGGGGTTGCGAAATTAACTAGTTGAATTGGGGAGGCTTGCACAAGTCTGGATGGATTAGATGGGATGGGATTGGCAGCAATATTCGAGGCTGAGGGATTGTTTGGGCTTCAAGCAGACAAAGAGTAGGTGAAGGAAATATAAATATCCCCTTAGGAGCAAGTTATAGTCAAGGCATCCCTCAAATCCTTTGAGAAGATCACCACTTTGGAAGAGTTACAACCGGAGCACATTCTTCTTTTCGAATACATCCATATTTATATAAGTAGATTGATGGGAGTGGGAGACCTCTCCCTTGAGCGGCAATCTTAGCCCACCCTTGAACCAGGCGACTTTTGCAGTAGCCTGCTGAACTGGTCGTCACTTTCGTGGTGGCAACATAACATAACCATAAATTAGATAAATTTTTAATAAATGTTTATGTGTTTTTGCTTTGCATGTTAAACTTCTTTTCTTTTTTCTTTTTTTTCTTTTTCTTTTTTGCTTTTTTTTTTATTTATTTATATATATTTGAACTATATTACAACTAGGCTCCAATTTTAACAACATAAGGTCATAATAATAAATTGGTAGGTAATGGAGTTGTCTAACTAAAAAGGAGGAAATTGGAAAATAGAGCCATGACTCTCTTCTTGTGGAGCCATTATTCCATACTGGAGAACGCACGCATCTCCTCCAATACCCATCCAATACCCTCCTAATACCCGTCCAGTACTCTCCAATACCCACCAATACTCACCTAATAGCCAATACCCAATATCCAATACATATTCATACCCATCCATACCCATCCAGTACCCATCCAGTACTCAAAAAATCCGCACCCAACGCTGCGTACATGCTCCGGATGGAATAATTTAGCCTTCTTGTGTTAGAAAATGTGTTGCACAGTGCATCATATTAATAAAATAAATGCTTGATTTTTCTAAGCTAGTTTGATTTTTCTTTTTGAAGAACTTACATTACCCACCGCATAACATTTATGGATTTACATGTCAAACATATAAAATTTGATACATAGCAAAAAAACAAACTGCCTTCAGACTAGCTACCCATGCCCACCATCCGATCGGGCTCAATCTAACAGCGCTGACCCGAATCCAAGTGACCGCCGCACGACCACATCACAGAATTCTGTTGTGCATCTCTACATGCAATACGGTCGATGTTGTGATCCGCTTACGCCACCGCACTGTCTGATCTAACGGTCGATCTTCCAACTTAAACCAACTAGAAGCTAGCACATCTGCATCGCCACTGTCGGCCGGCATAGCCACCAGCCCATCGGCTAGAATCCCCAACCCAACGACCCATGTGACTCACACCCGTGTTTCCCATGCCCTCCTAATAAAGCCGCCCGGTGTCGGTCTCCCCGGATAACTAGACTCCAATTTTAACAACTTTAGGTCATGGCCTAGTTATCTAATTAAAATCGTGGAAATTGGAAGATAGAGCCTTGTTTTTGTGTTAGGCAGTGCAGAAGAATGAATAAGAATGCATTTAATAAAGTTTACTATTTCATATTCTCTTACAAAAAGACAATGCTTGATTTTACTAAACCTAAAACAAATAGCCATATGCATGTTAAAAATTTATCTGTCTAACACCCAATATTTGATATTTACACTTTAACATTTTAGTGTCATAAATTTATACATGAAAAACAAAAATTTGAGTGGTATGAATGAAATGTGAATCTTTAGATGTTAGATTTGTAAATACATAAAAATTGTGTGATATATATGTAAATGCCCCTTATTTTAAATTGAACCAGAACTTGGAGAACAACAACAGATGAATTTCATGCAATAAAATCACTTGCATTTTCAACTACTGCCATCTATGTTTCCAATTTTTATATGCAAACAACGCTGCCATCAATTTGCATATGCAAACATTTCTAATGCCTTTTCACATGCATTTCCATCCACCACCATATACGTTCCAATTCACATATGGAAACACCACCACCACCGAACGAACCATTGCACATAATCAAAACCATCAACAGGATTCAGCAAAAAGAAGCAAAATGACTTATCGAGCATACCATTTCTATTGCCTTTTCACTTGCATTTCCAACCACCGCCATCTATATTCCAATTCGCATATGCAAACACAACAAGAAAACCAACCATTGCACATAACAAAAACCATCAATAGGATATAGCATAATGAAGCAAAAATATCTACCAAGCATATAACAAAGAAAACCACCAAATTGAAAAGCCAACATCCACTGAAACCAAAAAGCTGAGGGCCGAAACCACCAAATTGAAAAATAAAAATAACACGACAATTGGACCATTACAGCCAATTACAAAATTAAGAATCAACTAGTAGATAATGTAGAGAATACTGGAACAATGGGGAGAGAAAGAAGAGGAACACCACACAGAGTACGCCATGCGCAGAACCACTAAACCAAGCCAAACAAAAGAGAGGAGAGGGAGAGAGAGAATAGAAAACTCGCCAAAAAAACCAACCAAAATCGAAGAAGAGAAACCACAGCATAGAGTGCAGATTGCGCAGAACCACCAAACCAAACAAAATAAAAAAGAGATGAGAGGGAGAGAAGAGAGCAAGCTCACTCACAACAACCACCCGAAACCATCGAAAGGCAACTGAAAACAAGGGCCACCAAAGCCATCGAATCAAGGGGCTTGAGAGAGGAGATTTTTAGGGCAAGAGGCACAGTGAGGGAAGGAACGACGGCAACAAAGGAAGGAACAAGGTCGGCGAAGGAAAAGTAATACCGAGAAATGCGGGCACATTTTGCATAAAATTATTCAGAACCCGGTTGTGCCGCTGTTAAAAAAACACAATAAATTGCAGTATGAAACAACAACGCTGGGAAACTACAACCCTAAATGGGTAGCAAGGAATCAATCAAGCTTCTAGGTTTTCCATAGACTGTGGCTGCTCCTGATTTGAATGTTGTACCAGAAAATGGTGGGGTTGATCACCCGGTATGAGAGAAAAGAGCAGTCGACTATCTTTCATCACTAAATATAGGCAGAGCTACTTGGTCCGAGGTGGAGAGGATCCTATGTACGTGTTTTTACTTTTCGTAAGGATTACTTAGATTTGTTATTCTTGCATATCCATTTTTTTCTTAAAGTAATTAAGGATACTAAGATCAGGTGTTTGCCCCTTATTAATGACTGCTGAGATCCAAACTATGGTAATGGCTTATATGCTCCAAGTGTAGACCCACAGCGAGGAGAACATGGTCAACTGACCGGCATACCCTATCGAAATCCTCAAGGAAGCATTTGTGGGATGTCGGATTCCCTAAGAACACTAACCCATCACTTGGAAAAAATGAAGGTTGCTTTGGCTCGGAGAGAAGGGAATTTCTGCAAAGCATTGATCCAACTGTAGGGGATGCAAGGGGAAGTGGTTATACTTCGCCAAGAAGTGTTTGGACTTTGGGAGGATGCTTTCATGCAAAGGATGCAGTCTAAGGCCAACAGAGTGAATCAGTTTAAGCTTGATGGTTAAATGTTCTATGGGAGGCTATTTTGGAGGGTTTAGTTCTAACTAAGGCAATTCAGGGTCAGTTGTTAAAGTACATTTTGTAAGACTAGGTTATGAGTGTAATTATTTTATTATCAAATTTTTTTTTTTTCATTTTTCTTCTCAATTTATCCATGATTTTTTTACTTTTACTGGATTCCTATAAAGAGGGGTTGATGTGTTTATTTGCACTCTTGTTGTCTTTTTATTTGAACTTCTGTCACTCAGCTTTCCTCCTTTCGTTTGACCTTTTTTTTTGTTTTCTAATGCTCCAAATCACACTCCCCGATTTTTTTGCCTGATAGCTGCAACTAAGTGATGGATCCTATCCCCGTCAGATGTAGCTTTTGTGGAGAAGGCTTTTATTTTTTACTCGACTATTAGGTTTAGTGTTATTCATTCAAATGAGAGGGCCACTGATCAAAGTCAATATGTTCATTTACAGAGACCAATTGAGATAAGGATTGTTGTTGCCCTTGTGCGAGGAACTTGGGGCGATTTTCAACTGGTATGGTGTTTTTTTGGTGCTGATCAAGCAAAACTCCATATCAGTGACAATGACTTGAGTAATTTTCTGTCAGCAAAGAGGAATCTCTGGGTTGACCTACTTATTCAGTCACATGTTGTCCTTTAGAGTGAAGGCTGATGGATACGTGTAGTTTGAGACAGTCAGCTAGTTTCAATACTTTGGCTGATGCATAAGATGAATGACTTGAAGTACAAATTCTTCATCACCTCTTATTCAGTGAACTGGAGAATCAAAATTGTTCCGACCGAGGACACCTTCAAGAGAAAGAAGGGGATAGACTACTCTTGGGTCGAGGGATCTGTGATCTAGGCAACTGCTCTCTGTTCCCCAGTACACAGATTCATAGACTATGAATATGGTTTTGTTTCCTAAAGTTTCTTACTAAATGATAGCAGATTTGTGGGCTGACTCTAATGTTGAAGATGTCGAGCGGGAGTTGATAGTTGTTGACCAAACGGTTCAAAAGAAGGCCATAGCAAAGGCCCAAATGAAGAGAGTTCCTCCACAGAAAGTCATGGCAACCGAAGGAGGGTCGGTTGAGACTCGCGGTAATGTAGTCGGTTAAGTAGGTGAGAATTTTCTTTTCTCTATCTCTACAAATATGTTGGTGATCTAGCAATATTACTGGTGTATTAAATATCATAAAAATGAGACCCTCGACATTCGCTAACACTTATCTAGTGGGTGCAACTCCTTTGAGTGTGATTCGATGAGTGTTTAGAGAGCCATCCTGTCACCAGAACAGAGCGAGGTAGAAGATGAGTTCTCTTAGGAAAGAGAGAGAACTCGACCAGCCTTGCCTCGTCATGATCCTTCACTCATATGACAATCTGCACGCAAGTGAGACCAATTAGATAGCTTCTACCTGTCCGACCGAGTTAGAGACCGACCCAAAGGTGGCGTCTCTAAAGGAGGTGAATCATACTAAAGGAATGCGCCGTTTGGCTACCAAGGGGCCACCCCTATTTTGACTTAAGCTTTATGTCTTTTCAACTTAGTATAGTCATTATTAGCTCGTCAATTTCTTACTTAGCTTGTCTCAAAGGATCAAACCAAGTTATGGACCATTGATATAAAGTGGCCATGTATATCAAAATCTCAAAGTTATGTTAGTTTTATTGGCCTTTCTTATCTATCTTTGATTCAACTCAAAATTAATTTGAACATTAAGAATTCACATATTCATAAATCTCTTCAGCCTTTTTCATTAAATTTTTTTCTTTTAATTTCTTCTGGCCAAATGTACTCGTAATGTTCGTAAAGTGATGATCAATTTCTTCAATTGATGTAAATTTAATCAATATATCTCTATTTATCCAAAAACAAGGCAAAAAATAAGGGAGGAAACACACAAACTACAATTTATTATTCATCACCAAACACTTGAAAACAAACAAAGGAGGGAAAAATACATGAAACACATTCCCCTCTAATAATTTGAAGGAACAAGGAGCTTTTCTTATTAGCACAACAACCCACAAACAAGCACTGCAACATATTCTTTAGACATAAGACGTTGGGTTTTCAGTCAGATATCCTTCAATAGCCTTATAAATCAAAAAGATGCCTTCTATGACTTTTTCTTGCAATTCAGCACTAAGAAGAGTATCATCTATAGTGTCATACTCTAATGCGATCTTTACCAAAGTTTCAGAGCTGTTTACCACTTCGTATTTTACCTCGATTGAGTAAGATTTCAACCTTGGGCCAATAAGCCCTCCTTCAATGAAAGACTGCTTTAATATGTGATTCTCAGTATCTAGTGCCTCAACTTTCTCTTTAATAAAGCGAAATTCTTTAACAGCTGCAATCATATATAGAATTTATAAAGATTCGGTTTGTTAATAATTAATTGTTGATGAAAGAAGCAAACATAAATAATAAAGAAAATAAAACAAGTAAACATCAACATCGTTGAAATTTTTATGGCAGATTACCTTCACTGAAATTAATAATCTTCACAGTACCAACTCCGCCATCTCCTTCAGTGAGCTCAACACTTGAAATAAAATCAGGCACTAGCTGCGGAATCAAATTATGGGAATCAACAACGGCTGCTTTCCATGCTCTGTCGAGCGAAACATCCAGCGCAAGCTCAAGGGTGAAGGAACCTGAAACCATTGTTGTTCTTCAGAAGAAACTCTGAAGGAGAAAAATTATAGCTTTTTTTATCAGTTGGTTTTGTCTTAATTTCAAGTGGGAATAGCCTTTTTATAGAGGTGAGAGTGAGGTTTGAAGTACAAGTTGTTTTGTTGTCAAGCTTCATTTTTCTTCTAAGGGCATTTAGGTTAAAAAAGATTTGATTTATCAAATCCGTCTCATAGGTGGATTTATCTAACCCCGCGAACTAAGACAGAGACTTGTAAGATAGACAAAGCACAAGAAATTTTTAATTAACAGATAATATCTTAATCAAATATGTAAAACAAGTTCTCTTTCGAATGAAAACATAAATGAAGAAAAAAAATTATAAAATTGAAAAAAAAAAAAAGTATGACCTATTAATACCGGAGTTAACCTAAACTATAATAGAAATATAAATATTATTGCAGAATTTCTACGTGTTAAAACAAAGACTCTTTCAAAATAAGAATAAAACAACAGAATACGCTCAAACGACCCTCTATGATGAAACCGAGAGGGGCGAACACTGACTGGAAAATAGGCAGGATGGCTGGCTAGCCAGCATGACACAGCAGCTGTTGCTCGCCCGAATAACTAGACTCCAATGTTGGCAACTTAGGTAATGGCCTAGTTGTCTAATTAAAATCGTGGAAATAGGAACATAGAGCCTTGTTTTCTTTGTTAGAAAATGTGTTTGGCTGTGTGGAAGAATGAATAACAATGCATTTGGTAAAGTTAACTAGTTCATTTTCTATTACAAGAAGACAATGCTTGGTTTTACTAAACCTAAAACAAATGGTCATATTTAATAGTATGTTTTTTTTATTTTGGAAAATTTAAGTAACACAAAGTTCTTATGAATTTACATATCTAATACTTAAAATTTGATATTTACATTTATAACATTACAGTGATACTTTAAATCTATATATAAAAAGGTGTATTAGAAGTTTCAGAAATTTGTAGAAGTAGTATTTACATATCTAGCCTAGTTTTTTATACAAATTTAAAAATCAAAATTTGATATGTTGTGAGATATGTACTTCCTGGCATAGAAATGAAACGCAAAGAACACAAGCAAACTAAGATTGTTTACATGGTTCGATCCAACTGGATCTATTTCCACGGGAGGGAATAGATCAAATAGTTCACTAAGGCAAAAGAAATGGAGAATGCATAGCTTATACATAGAGATGAGCCCTCATCTTCCTTCTATAGCCTCTCTCTCAAACGAAACCTTGATACAATGCCTCAAGATGCACTCCTCTCTAGCTCTCTAGCTATTCTCTCCTCTTTTGTGGTAGCTTAAAACCTCTTCTCTTGCTCTCCTAAGCCTCACACCCTCTCTATTTATACAAAGCAAGAGAGTGGTAGGTGGGAGGTAGGTGAGCGATTGGTGAGATGTGGTAGGTGAGCGGTACCACATCTCAACTGGCTTAATTACGAAAGTGCACTTTTACCTTAGTTCATTAATTTATTTACGCCTTAATATTTTGGTGTCATAAATTTATGCATGAAAACAAATATTTTGTTTTCCAAGAGATATTGATGCATAGTAATATTGTAAATGCATGTTAAAAATTTGAGTGGTATGAATGAAAATCTTTAGTAGATGTTAGTTGTGTAAATACAAAAAAATTGTGTGATATATATATATATATATATATATATATATATATATATATATATATATATATATATATATATATATATATATGTAAATGCCCCTTTTTTTTATAAATTGAATAAAATAGAAGTAAGCACAAAATCTGCTCGTCTAGCATTTAATTTTAGCTGACCCACGCGTAGGGCTGTCAAAAAAGCTCGTTGTTTGTGAATAGTTCGTGTTTGGTTCGCCAAGAAGTTAGTGTTTGATTTGTTCAATGAGCAAACAAGACGAACACGAACAATTTTTTCGTTCGGTTCGTTATTGTTCGAAATATAAAATAATTTAAAATAATTATATTTAAAAAATTTATGATATTTTAATAATAATTATATATTATAAAAATTTATCATATTTTAAATAATTAAACTTCTATAAATTATATTATATGATAAATTAATAATAATAATAATATTACAGTATTAATTATATTAATATAAATATTATAATATTATAATTAATTTACTATACTATATATTAAAATAAAATCCTAAACAAAATCCTAAACATCTTATTCGGTTTGTTATATTTTGAGGAAGTATGGATTACCTGATGTGTACAGAATATCTGATCAATTTGCTTCATTTTGAGGAAGTATGCTATCATAGCTAGGGCTGTCAAACAACCTCATTGTTCGCGAACAGTTCATGTTCGGTTCGTCGGGAAGTTTGTGTTAGATTCGTTCGATAAGCAAACAAGACGAACAAGAACAATTTTTTTTTTGTTCGGTTTGTTAAACAAACCAAACACGAACAATGATGTGTTCAAACATTTCGAACACGAACACTAGCTCTGTTTGTTCGTGTTCGGTTCGTTTACACCCCTACCCACGCGTGACTATTTGGGGCACAACGAAACCAATAATTTCACAAAAATTTTCACCCATAAATTATAATATTTGACATAAAATTCAAACTTAGAATTTTAAAACCTATTACGCTATTCATTTTTCTTTTGTCCTGAATATTAGTATGATAAGAGTAATTAAATAAACAGCATTTCCTGCCCAGGGGAGTTGGTGGCCGTATAAAACATAAAAAAATCAATAATAATAATAATAATAAGATTTACAGCCGCTTAATTTTTTATGTATGTATTTATGTATGTATGTATGTATTTCACAAGAGAGAAGTTGAGAGAGTTCTCCCAAGGAGAGATGGGTCTAGAGAAAGAAAGTCAAAATCCGTTAATACATGGTATGTTCTCCCTATTTGTATGAGATAGAGAAGCAAACCTAAAAGTACATGTTTGCCTCCACTTTAATGGAGGCATTACAGGTTATTATTGCCTTTTGTATGCTTTTTTGTATTTATAACTAATATGAACACATTTTTGTGTGTCTGGACATTCTGATTGGTTGATCCTCTATTCGGCCGATTGAGTTGGTTCGGTCCACCTTTTGTATGGACACTGGTCAGTATATGCTCCGGAAAGTCGGTCAGTTCTTGGGTATGGTGGCTAGCCAATAGGCCTCAGGCGGCTGGTCTGCTTGCTTGATTATTGTTCCATGGTAATTATTGATGATCTTTGGGGGAGCTGTTGAGAGAGCTTCACGATGATTCTTGTAAGTTTGTTGGGGGTTAGATCTTTGTCCAGTCATTGGCATGGATGCATATCTCTTGTTGGCCTAGGTGGCCTTTTAGTAGATATTCGTCAATGGTCGGCCGTTCGGTAGGTTGGCTATCGGTCAACTGGTAGTCATCAGCCAGTTGACTTCGTGAGGACTTATAACATTTTCACTATAGGGATAATTCTCTTCTTATCTCTTTTAATCTAGACCGTCAGAATGACTTGAGATTCTTGCCGATCATTTTAGTGTACATATTAATTTTCCCTTTTTTTTCTTGTTGATAGCAACAATGCGATAAGAACAAGAAAATTTTTTATGCAATAAATCGAATCCTAAAAGGCATAATTTAATGCAATGATTAATCTTCCTCTATTTTCTAGCCCACAACACTCATATATAGGGAGTAGTGGATGGCTCTCGGCATCTCAAATCTGTTTCTCCTTGTATGCACTCGTTTTCTGTGTCGCCCTTATAAAGAAGGGATCTGATTTGATGTTGAAACCCATCAACTCAGAGAAGATGTCTATCTCTTGTGGCAAACAAATAGGTCGGTCATAAAGCGAACCGAGGAAGAAGAATTGGGAGAAGAAACTTATAACACATAAAGAAAGAGGGACTTGGATGCTTTCATAAGGATTTCACATGTAACACCAATGAATAGCAACAAACAGGCCATCCAAAAAGAACCCATAAGGTCAAACGTGTCGTCATAGACCTCCAAAACCCATTACAAAAAACATGCAATATTTTGGAAGAATATATTACCCACGGTTGCCTCAAGTTGGAGAAAAATATATGTAAGAGGAAAAGAAGTATGTATTACTTGCATAAAAAGATTATACAATAAATATCAATGCATAAGAAACAGAAATATACATGATCTGTATAAAATACAATTACAATAAACACTGAATGTTTTCAACAATCATTACAATAAACATAAATAAAAACAAATCTTGCCTTCAATTACTCTCCAACTATAGTATTCGTAATTCATTTTCTCATCTTTGTAATCTCGCTTGCAACTTCATTATCTTAAGTGAAGGTCTCATGCACATCATTATCGATCCGTGACAATGACTTTCTAAAACAAAATTCATACGCCTCAACGAGGACATGTGACTGATTTTCATCTGCCATACGAAAATCAATATCATTGCGAGAAGAGTGTCCCCCAATATAATTGTGAAAAATCATCATGGCAATCACAATATGCACATGTTTGGGAAACGGATAAGTTGTCATATCGTGAATTATAACTTATATCTTTTTCCAAAATTTGAATGTCCTCTATATTACACCGCGTAAAGAGAAGTGTCTTTTGTTGAACATTTCTCTCCTACCCCGCATGACATTACTGGGTCTCTCAAAGTTAGGAATTTGGTATCTCATATCAGGATAAGGTTTCATATACTCATTGCAACGGATACCCGACATCTACCAAATAATATTTACCTGATGTGAATAAAATGCTTAATGTTGAAGTTAAAAAAAAGTGGGTAGTTCAGAATCAAGCGAACTTGTGGGTGAAAGTGAGAAGTTGTATTTCCTATTTTATGTTGCAAATTTAAAAATTTAATTGTCATGTGCACTGTCCTCCGAACTTGTCATGAAAAAAGTGAAGCATATGTTGAAGTCACATATAACCATAACATTCTATGTAGGTGACCCACAATGGTCGATGAACGTGATTTTCTCATTATTTGGAACTCATGAATCCACGTGCCTTTTATCGATTGCTCCAATGCAATTCTAAAAGATAAACAAGGGTAAATTATTATATTCATTTAAAAATTGAATATAATAAATAAATAAAATTATCTACAAAAATGTGCCATATACCATGAATTGTGTGAAATATCTGTGGGAATTCATTCAAATGTATGATCTATTGGCTTTATGACTTATGATGAAAAACGGACAAGTGCATTCATCCATACTAAGAATTCTCTACAATTTATTTTGAAATAGTGTTGGAATCACTTCATAGCCCCTCACATTGATTCTTTGTCTGATAATATATTGAGGGTTATTGCTAACACATCTCTTGAAATCACCCAGATGAAGTTATGAACTCTATGATTTTTGTGTAGTTCCTCTAACTGATTGGTGTATACCACCTGTGTCATGCTGAAGATATTGCCAGGTCTCGTTATGTGGCCTGCAAGCAACTCCCCATCCCCTTCACCAACGTACAAGGAAGTCATGCAAGGGGATTTCTCTATGCACAAGTTATAATACTCGTACATCAAACGGACTACAGCTACAACTCTCCTTATGTGTCTTTCTCTATTCGTAACCATATAATTCAGTGTCGTAGCTAACACATAAGCATGAACAAATTAGTTATTTTCATATGATGTTTTGAACAAAATCAACTTCAAAATAAAATTAGAGAAGTAAATAGAAAACACAATGATGAAGCATCAAATTGCTTATCAAATTTAACATCGTCACAATAAAAAAATTAAAAGAACCTAATGCAAATAAAATGTCTAGTGCAGCAAGAAATGTAAAATATTCAATCAGAATATAAGGAAAACTAGGTGTCCCTCAAGCATCACTGCTCGCATAAAAATAATGTAAAAAATGCAACGATCAGGGGTCACTGACATGAAAAACTCTCGTCAAGTTGGATCTTCAAGCAACAGCATAGAGAATAGATACAATGAGATATCCCAATAAATTTATGTAGTTCCCTCAAGAATACACATGAACTGCTAGACATAAGTTGCTTGCGATGGGTCGGGGTCATCGGTGCATGAAGCCACCAACTGTTTAATATGACTTCCAATAAAATCTGCTCTCTCTTATTTCCTGGGACGCTTTGATTGGCTAGTGGATTCGAATTCATAATGGTTCAGATTTGGGCCTTCATAAGAATCACTTGTTTGTTATGCAGCCAGGATTTCAACGATGCCACCAAACCATGTCTCACTAGGTGCACATGCATTATTGTCCATTGTCACGACATCACCAAACATACCATCTAACTTCTCTTCCAGCTTAGGATTGATGCCACTATATTTAAATTTTCTGTACTTGGCACCACCTACAAAGTGATAACATATGTTGATGCATTTGAAACAAAAAAAATGAAAATATGACAAAGGCAGTGAATTTTTTCAAAAATGCTCACCCCCAATCACGATGCCTACCACTCCTTTGAAGTATCAATTGTTCATTTTATCAAGTCTCAACCCAAGATCGTAGATCCTCACTTTAATTCTTTCCAGATTTTTTTAACTTTTTTTAGTTGATCCTACTTATTTTTTAACAGCATCCTATCGTACTTTTTGTTTGTGTTGTCCTTGAAATTTTTAATAATCTTTTGTCAGCCTTCCTTGTTGAAATTGCTTACTATCTTATTCACAATTTGATCTCTTTTAGGCAAAAGTTGTAAAATATCATGTTTATATCATTATCCCACATTGCAGATGAACCGTCCTCTTTGGACTTATACATTGTGTATACTAGCATGAAATAAAGTAATCAACATAAATATTTTCCATAAAAAATATTTAATACAGCTCAGGAAAACTAAGAATGCCACAATAGCACCACCATTGTCCTTCTAACAAGTTGTATGGCACCTCTACACGACACAACTACTTCACCTACACATCACCACACCATACCACTACCACCACCTTTACACACCAAGGCATCAACAAACCAAAACATCCATAATACAACCAGCACTACCTTAACACATCAACACATAAATACATCAAATCATCCACAATACCACCAGCACCACCACCTTAACACACCAACACACCCACACACCCACACAGCATTGATCTGTCTGGAGTGGAAGCCGGGGGAATTGGTTTCACTTCACCGAGAAGTATTTGAGCTCTGGCTGGATGCATTCATGGGGAGAGGGGAGGATTACGACATTTTGTAAAATACCATTTGTAGGACTATTAGGTCGACAAAGCAAATCAATTTAATCTTAACGGTTAAATTTTGTATGGGAGGCTAATTTGGAGGGTTTAGTTCTGACTGAGGCAACTGAGGATCATTTTGTAAAATACCATTTGTAGGACTAGGGTCCAAGTGTAATTATTTTATTATCAAACAAAAAAAAAAGTTTTTTTTTTCATTTTTCTTCTCAATTTCTCTATTATTTTTTGACATATGTTAGGTTCCTATAAATAGAGGTTGATGTGTTTATTTGCACTCTTGCTATGTTTTTATTTGTGCTTCTGGTTTTTCTCTTTTCATTCGACGTTATTTCTTGTTTTCTAATGGCTCAAAAGCACACTCCCCAAATTTTTGGCCTGGTAGCTACAATCGAGTGATGGATCATATCCCTGTCAAGTGTAGCTTTTGTGGAGAAGGCTAATATTTTTAACTCAAGTATCAAGTTTAAGCTTGCTAGTTCAGATGAGAGGGCCACTGATTGGAGACAGCATGTTCATTTACAGAGATCAACTGAGATAAGGAATTTTGTTACCATTGTGCCAAGAACTTGGGGTGATTTTCAACTGGTATGGTGTTGTTCTGGTGCACATCATGCCAAACTCCACAGTGGTGATAATGACACAAGTAATTTTTTGTAAGCAAAGAGAATTCTTGTGGTCGACTTACTTATTCAGCTACAAGTTGTCCTTCAGAGTGAAGGTTGATGAATATGTGCAGTTGAAGAAAATCAACTGATTTCAAGTCTAGCGCTTGTAGAATAAGGTGATTAACTATAAGTACAAATTCTTCATTACCTCATACTCGGTGAACTTGAGCATCAATATTGTGCTGACTGAGGACATCTTCAAGAGAAATAAGGGGACAAAAAAATCTTGGGTCAAGGGATCTGAGATCGATGGGCAACCACTCTTAGTACCCCAGTACACAAACTCAATGACTATGAATATGGCCTTGTTTCTTGAAGTTTTTGACTGAATGACAGTAGATTTATGGGCTGACTGTAATGTTGAAGAAGTTGAGCGGGAGTCGAAAGTTGCTAATCAAACGGCTCAAATGAGGTCCAAAGTTGAGGTCCAGATGAAGAGATTTCCTGCACAAGATGTCATGGCAACCAAAGAAAGGTCGGTTGAGACTCGCGGTGATGTAGTTGATTTACTAGGTGAGAAAATTCTTTTCTCTATCTGTACAACTATGGTGGTGATCTTGCAATCACTTACCGGTGAATTACACATCATGAAAAGGAAACCCACTACTTTCACTAACACTTATCTACTGGTTGCAGCTCTTTCGGGCATGTGATGATGAGAGTCTGAGATCCATCCCGTCACCCAGAACATAGCGGGGCAGAAGAGGGTTCCACTGAGGAAAGAGAGAGAACTCGGTCATCCTTACTTCCTCATGATCCTTCATTCATAGTTTTATTTGCATGTAAGTGAGGCCAGTTGATAAGCTTCTACTAGTCTGATGGAGTCAGAGACTAACCCAGAGGTGGTGTCTCTAAAGGTGAAACATAGTGAAGGGAATGAGCCAGTTTCTAAGTCGACTCCTCCACCTCCTCCCTCCTACTGAAAGAAAAGGAAGGGTTCCCCAGTCAACTAGGTTTTCTCTTAGAGCAATGGGGTGAATATCTGGAATAACTCCGATGGTCGGTACACTGCCATCAACCAGAAAAAGGGCTAGTACAATGGCTAAACGTAGCTGAAGACTACTCGTCTACATTCTTTGAGTTGATCTAGACTCAAGATTTTGCAAAGTCACTCCAAGCACTTAAATGTCTAGAGCTCTATAAAAGACTGATCGCTACCATCTTAAGGCATGGGAGACTTCTTACCTCCTGTCGATGGCACTTATTTTGGCTGAGATGAAGTGGGTTGCCACTTCAAAGAGGGTTAAGACCTCAGACATGCTTGTTAGAAAGGCTAAGAAGTAAGCAATGATGGTCGAACGAAAGATGGAAGCGTTAAATGAAGAGATTTTCACGTTATAGAATCTTATATAAATCATTAAAGAAGTAAACTAGAAGATGAAGGCAAACATGGTGATAATGAAAATAGATAAGGAATTTGTTGAGGTTTTCCCCTCTTATCCGCCACAAGAACAAATTTTGGGCGAACAGCTTCGGGTTAGCAACATCACGATGATCGACAGGTTTCATTCGGTCGGGCCTTGTCGATCTGAAGTTTGCGTACTTGGATAAATTTGATGCATACACTAGTTCTAAGGGGTCTTCGAGGGATGACTTGAATGTTGGAGGTGATGAAAGGTCCTCCAATTAGCTTGATGAAACTTCAGAAAATTTTCAAGATAAGGCTTTTGTAAAGAAATGAAGTCTTTTGTATAGAAAAGACTATACATTTTTACATTTAATAACTGTGATTTTTTGTCTTTCGGACTTTGGGTCATCCAAACTTCTGTTTGTCTAGCAGATCTTTAGTTAGTTGGTAACCCTTTGGTCAGTTGGGCTTGCCTTCAATCGACTAGCAGCCCTAAGATCAGTCGAGAACCCTTCGGTCGGCTAGCAGCCCTTCGATAGTCCAAACATATGTTTGTTTTGGATATGTCAATTGGGACCTGACCCAACCAATCTTAATAATAGGTTCTTTTCCTTTTGATTCTACTCTTTTTTTTGGTAGCATGATCCAAGCTCATTACACCTTTCAGGATGTTAAATTTGAATTTTTCTTGTGTACCCCACCCAAGGAATATAGCATAGAATAAGAGAGAGAGAGAGAGAGGAGAGAGAGAGAGAGCGAGAAAGAGAGAGAGAGAGAGAGAGAGAGAGAGAAGTGCATCGTAAGCTGCTCCTACGAGGCAAAGTGGGGTACTATGAGGCTCTTGTGACCCACTTTTTATCATTAAAAGTAGTTGTTACAAGAGAGAGATTGAAGAGCCCATAATACAAGGATAGGAGGACCGTACATGAAAATTAAAATTTATGCCTCAGCTTAAGAGAGGGTTATACATGTTATTCTAGTTTTTTTTGCATATTGAAGCTCATTGCTTAGAAGTCCATCAGTCGGCTAAGCTTGCCTTCACTCGTCTGGATGGCCTTCTGTCTTTTGGGCATACCTTTGGTTGTCTATCTGGCCTTCATTTGGTAGCACTTCGGCTGATTGGCAGCCTTTTTACCGGTTGGCAGACCTTCGGTCGATCGATAGCCCTTCTATCAACTGGCAGCCCTTCGGCCGACTGGCAATTTTTCTGTCAACTTCGCTTTCCTTGGTTAGCTAGTAGCCCTTTAGTCTGACTGGCCTTCTATCGGTTGGTAGCCCATCAGTCGATCGGGCTTGTCTTTGTTTGTCTTGATGGCTTTCGTTCAATTGATTTGAGCTTTTGGTATCATCATATCTTCTTAGTATCAGCATGGGCATAGTTTTAATGTACATTATTCTTTCTTGAAACTAGTTACAAAAATACCTTTACAAGAAATTAGGCACCTCTCCTCTTACTTTCTCTTCTTCTCCCATAATTTCTTCTTCTTACTATAAAAGTCTTCAACTTAATACAAACAATCAATGCTTAAGCATGGCCTAAGCAAACTTGAATTTAATGAAGCTGGAGTATAGTAGTCACTGTCCTTAAACAATAAATGTGAATGAATTGAGTTAGTAGCTTTCAGTATTAGAAAATAAATATCAATCATTTATGAAAATATTTTCATTAAAATTTTAACGTTTTGCTTGACAACACTTAAAATATAGCAACTTATTGTAGAAGGATGAATCAACTTGCCTTTAGTTGTTTTGAGGTTCTTTTGAGTTTGCATGGATGAATCAACATAGGTTAAAGATATATCAACTTTAAATAAAAGCAAATATAAACTCTATGTTTCCCTACCAAGGGGCCACCCTTATTTCTGACTTAAGCTTAATGGCTTTTCATCTTAATATAGTCATTATTGGCTTGTCAATTTTTTACTTGTCTATCTCAAAGGATCAAACCTTGTTATGGAGCCATTGATACAAATTGGCCATGCATATCAAATTCTCAAGTTATGTTAGTTCTATTGGCATTTCTTATTTAGCTTTGATTCAACTCAAAATTAAGCCCAACATTAAGAACTCACAAATTCATGATTCTCTTTAGCATTTTCATTAATATTTTGTTTTTGATTTCTTATGACCAAATATACTAACGATGTTCATAAAGTTATGAGCAATTTATTCAATTGATATAAATTTAATTAATCCATTTCTATTTATCCAAAAACAAGACGAAAATAAGGGAGGAAACCACGCTTGAAGACAAACAAAAGAGGAGAAAATACATGAAACACATTCTCCTCTAATAAATTCACAGAACAAGAAACTCTCTCTTATTAGCACCACAACCCACGAACAAGCACTGCAACATATTATTTAGGCATAAGAAGTTGGGTTTTCAGTCAGATATCCTTCAACAGCCTTAAGAATCAAAAAGATGACTGTTGTGCTTTTTTCCTGCTCTTCGACACTAAGAAGAGTATTATCTATAGTGTCATACTCTAATGTGATCTTTGCCAAAGTTTCAGAGTTGTTTACCACTTCATATTTTATCTCAATTGAGTAAGATTTGAACCTTATGCCAATAAGCCCTCCTTCAATGATAGAGTGCTTTATTATGTGCTTCTCAGTATCTCGTACCTCAACTTTCTCTTTAACAAAGCGGAATTCTTTCACAGCTGCAATGATATATAGAATTTACAAAGGTTTATTTTGTTAACAATTAATTGTTGATGAAAGAAACAAAGATGTATAATAAAGAAAATAAAACAAGTAAACATCAACATTCTAAAATAAAAAAGAACATTGATTTCCAGCAGCCACACAATTCTTATATATTTATATATCTAACATCAAAATTTTCATATTTGCATATATAACACCTTAGTCTCATGAACTAAAATTTATGAAACCAACTATATATATATATATATATATATATATATATATATATATATATATATATATATATATATATATATTCAAAGGATTGATCGACAGTTGGAGACCACCGATCAACTCCATGGATTCGAACTAACCGAAGAGCTGGACTTCTTCCAGATTCGATGTGTCTATTCAAATCCACCCGTAATGAGATGGGATTTCGAACCTTTCGACTCCAAGTACTTACACTAAAGGCCGCAACCAATGACTCAAGGCTTTCGCGCAATATATATATATATATATATATATATATATATATATATATATATATATATATATATATATAGAGAGAGAGAGAGAGAGAGAGAGAGAGAGAGAGAGAGAGAGAGAGAGAGAGAGAGAAATAACCAATATAATAGAAGTTTTTTTACCTTCACCGAAATTAACAAACTTCAAAGTACCAATTCCGCCGTCTCCTTCAGTAAGCTCAACACTTGAAACAAAATCAGGCAATAGCTTTGGAACCAAATTATAGGCATCAACAACGGCAGCTTTCCATATTCTATCGATCGCAACGGTCAACACAAGCTCGCGGGTGAAGGAACCTGAAACCATTATTGTTTTTCAGAAGAAACTCTGAAGGAGACAAATTAAAACTTTTTTAATCAGTTGGTTTTGGCTTAATTTCAAGTGGAAATGGCCTTTTTATAGATGTGAGAGTGATGTTTCAGGTAGAAGTTGTTCAGTAGACAAGTTTCATTTTTCTTATAAGGGCATAAATTTTAACTTAAAATATTGAAACCTATATCTTATTCATTTTTCTTTTGTCCTGAATGCTAGTATGATAAGAGTAATTAAATATACAGCATTTCCTGCTTTCCTATTGCCATTTGCCCAAGGGAGTTGATGGCCGTCCAAATACGTTAAAAAATTAATTATAATAATTATAATTTACCATTTCCTAGTCGGCTAGCTCAGTTGATTTTGGTCAACCTTTTTTATGGACACTGGTCGGCCTTTGCTCTGGAAAGTTGATCAATTATTGAGTGTGATGGCAGGCAGGTCGACCTCAAGGCGGACGGTCTGCTTGCTTGATTATTGTTCCATGGTGATTTATGATGATCTTTGAGGGAGCTGTTGTGAGAGATTCACGTTGATACGTGTGAGCTTGTTGTTGGGTTAGATCTTTGTCCAATCATTGGCATGGATGCATATCTCTTATTGGCCTCCATCGCCTTTTAGTCATAAGACTAGCCTTCGGTCAATGGTCAGCCTTTCACTAGGTTGGCTATCGATCGACTAGTGGTCATCAACACGTCGGCTTCGTGAGGACTTGTAAAATTTTCACTGAAAGAAAGATTCTCGTCTTATCTCTTTTAATATAGTCTGTCAGATTGTCTTGAGATTCTTGCAGACATTTTTTGAGTGTGCATATTAATTTTCTCATTTTATTGCTTGTGTATAGTGACAGTGCGATAAAGACAAAAAAAATTATGTAATAAATTGAATCCTAAAAGTCATAATTTAATACAATGACTAAAGTCCATATATTCCCATGCCTGCAACACTCATATATAAGGCGTTGTGGATGGTTCTCAGTATCTTGAGTTTGTTTTCCTTGTATCCCCTCAATTTTTGTGTCATCCTTATAGAGAAGGGATTTGATTCGGCGCCGAAACATATCGACTGAGCAATAATGTCTATCTCTTGTGGCAAACAAACAGGTCTGTCGTAAGGCAAACCGAGGAAAAAGGATTGGGAGAAGAAACTATGGCACTGAAAGAAAAGGAACTTGGTTGTTTTTATTAGTATTTCACATGTGACACAAATCAATAACGACATACAGGCCATCCAGAAAAACACATAAGGTCAAACGTCTCATCATAAATCTCAAAGCCCCACCATAAAAAAATGCAATATTTAGGAAGCATATATTGCCCGCGGTTGCCTCATTGGCAATCCAAGTAAGAGAATAATACATGTAAAAGGAAAAGAAGTATGCATTACATGCATAAAAAGCTAATACAATTAATATCAAATGCATAAGAAACAGAAATATACATGACTTGTATAAAATATGAAAACAATAAATACTGCATGTTTTCAACAACCATTACAATAAACATAAATAAAAACTAATGTTACCTTCAATCACTTTCCAACTATAGCATTCATAATTCATTCCCCCAACTCTATCATCTCACTTGCAACATCACCATATTGAGTGCAGGTTTTGAGCACATCATTATTGGTCTACGATAAAGATTGTCCAATATGAAATTCATACGTCTCTACAGGGACACATGAATGATGCTATCTGACTTACAGAAATCAATGTCGTTGCATGAAGGATACCCCTAAATAAAATTGTGGAAAGTCATCTTGCCAATCACAAAATATGCACATGTTTAGGAAACAGATGAGTTGATATATCGCGAAGTATAAGCAATTTCTTCTTTCAAATTCTAAAGGTCCTCTTAATGACATTGGGTAAAGAGAAGTGTCTTTTGTTGAACATTTCTCTCCTACCTCGCGTGACATTGTTGGCTCTCTCAAAGTTAGGTATGTGACATCTCGTATCGGGATAGGGATTCGGATACTCTCGTTGCAACGGATACCTAGCATTGACCAAATAATATTTAACTGATGTGAAAAAAATTCTTAGTGTTGAAGTAAAAAAAAAATTTGTCACTAATTCAGTCTCAAATGAACCTATGTGTGAACGTGGAAAGTTGTATTTCCTATTCTGTGTTACAAATTTGAAAATTTGACTGTCATGTGCACTGCCCTCCTAATCGACCATGAAAAAAGTGAAGCGCGTGTTGAAGTCACATACAGTCATGACATTCTACGTCGGTGACTCACAACGGCCGATAAACATGATCTTCTCATTATTTGAAACACGTGCATCTACGTTGGTTTCATCGATTTCTCTAATACCATTCTAAAATGATAAGCAATGGTAACTAAATTATTATATTCACTTAAATTTTTAATATAATAAAAAAAATTACATGAAAATATGGCACATACCATGCATCGTGCGAAATCTCTATAGGAATTTATTCAAATGTAGGATCTGTTGGCTTTATGACTTACGATGAAAAACTAACAAGTGCATTCAACCCTATTTATAAATATCTATAAATTATATCAAAAGTGTGATGGAATTGCTCCATAGCTCCTCGCATTGATTTTTTTTATGATAATATGTAGAGAGCAATTGCTAACACCTCTCATGAAGTCATTCTGGTGGAGTCATGAAATCCATGATTTCTGTGCAATTCCTTCAATAGATCGGTGTATACCACTTGTGTCATGCGGAACATATTTGCTAAGTATCGTTATGTGGCCCGCAAGCAACTCCCCAACCTATTTACCAACGTACAAGGATGTCATAAAAGAGAAGCGTTCTATGTACGAGTTATAATACTTGTACATCAAACACACCACATTTGCAACTCTCCTTATGTGTCTTTCTCTATTTGCAACCATATAGTTCAATGTCGAAATAGATAACGCATAAGCATGAATGAATTAGTTAAAGTCATATAATGTTATGAACAGAAACAAGTTTAAAATAAAATTAGAGATGTAAATAGAGAACATAAAGATGAAACATAAAATTGCAAATCAAATTTACATCGTCACAATGAAAAAAGTAAACAAACTAAAAGCAAATAAAAATATCTAGTGCATCAAGAAATGTAAAATATCCCATAAGAATATAAATAAAACTAAGTGTTGTTCAAGTGTCACTGTTTACATGAAAATAACGTAAATAATGTACCCTACAGTCATGGGTCATCGTTATGAAAAACTCTCTTCGGTTGGTTCTTCAAGCAACTCCATAGAGAATAGATACAATAACATATCCTCATAAATCTATGTAGTTGCCTCAAGAATACGCATGATCTGCTAAATAGAATGCTTGTTATGGGTCAGGGTCATCGATGCATGAAGCCGCCAATTATATAATCTGACTTTTAATTAAAGTTGTTCCCTCTTTTTTCTTGTTCTCAACCCGGGACATTTTGATCGGCCAGTGGATCCAAAATCATATAGGTTCAGGCTGAGGCCTTCATTAGACTCACATGTCTGTCATGCATCCAGGTTTTTAACGATACCACAAACCCTGCCTCACTAATAAATTGATCTTGCTTAAAAATGTTTTTCAATAATGAACTTGCTTAAAGACTTGCCAATATATTTTTTAGAATAATAAAATGATAATGAGATCCAATATGAGAGGATGAATCAAAAGAAGTATACATATACACCACATAGTTCTTACGTATTTACATTTCTAACATCAAAAATTTTATATTTGCTTCTTTGACACTTTGGCCTCATGAACTAAAAAGTGATGAAATTGTCTTCTGTTGCTCTATCCAACCAAGAAAACTAGCACTTTTAGAAACGAGTAAATATTACGTGCGGATAATGCTATTTATATTTTTTTTTATATTTTTACATTTCTACCATCAAAATTTTTATTTTTTTATTTTATTTTTTTTTTTATTTTGGCTCTTTATATTCAAACTAGATTACATCTATTTCATTACAACTAGGATCCAATTTTAACAACATTAGGTTATAATAATAAATTGGTAGATTATTGATCTGTCTAATTAAAATGGTAAATAAATGCTTGATTTTCCTAAGCATAATGCAAATAGTCATATGAAATAGTTTGATTCTTCCTTTTTGAAAAATTACAAACATACCAAATAACTTCTATTGATTTACATATATAAATATTTATATTTATAACACAATATTGGTGTTCTAAAACTATAGTGTTTATTAAGAAATTAGTAAATGAATTAATTTTTTTGTTATGTTAACAATTTGAGGGCTATAATTGTAACTATTATGGCCTGTTTGGGGCAGCTGTAGCTTATTGAATAATCTGCTGATAAGCTAGGTGCAGTAGCGATTACAAATTTTTATTTTTTTGGAAAAGCCACACCTCAGACAGAAAGCTCCCACCGCACCTAGGTAGGTGGCGGTGTGAAAACGTTGTTTTCAGCGTTTTCAAAACGCATAAGCTGCCAAAACACAGTTTACCCAAACAGGTCAGGTGCGTTTTCAAAACGCTACCACACCAAATAAGCTGCCTCAAACGGATCCTAAACTTTGGGGGTTAAATTTGTAATTACTTAAGAATTGTGTGGTGTGTATGTAAACTCCTCTTCTGATAAATTTTTATATATTGTTCAAGATATGACTTTCACTAGATTTCATAAGAACATCCAATATTACATATTTCATAAATCCTGAGTATTAATATGATAAGTGTAATACAATTGTAAAAAAAAAAGTAAAATTTAGGTTTTATATGTAATTATATAAGAGTTGAATGGTATTTATGTAAATGCCCTTAATGATAAACAGGGGGCATCCAATTATTCATTTATGTCCCTCTAATTATTGTAGCCAACATCACATGGTGAGGTTAGGCATTAGATCTATGTTGTTGATATGTCATATTTATTTTCCATTATTGTCATATATATTATCATATATAAATTTAGTACAATTAACATTAAAAATAATTCAAGCTATTAATATAATCTCATTACTATCTATTTCTTATATTTATTAATTCACTCAATTGATAGGGCTTAGTTTTTGTTGCTTGAGAATAATTTCTAGGAATGCAATTTAAAATTATTCAAGAACCATTAATAATAATAATAATAATAATAATAATAATAATAATAATAATAATATGGACATGCCATCTTATTTCTTTTTTTACGCATTTTTTTTGTCGTTCTAAGATGAGATTATTCTAAAAGAATTGACGAAGGTGTCTCTCTTCTCCTTCTTTAGTTCAAAAATCTCATAATATTGGGTTAGATGAGCTCTCTCATAGAGGAACACATTAGATATAGCTATTTAGCGATGACAATAATAAGATTTTTGACATTTGTATTGAAGCCAATTGGCACAAATTTTGTGTGTACTCTTGACTATTGGATAATTTATACATCATATTTTCTTTTTACATCTATTTAGGAAATGTTTCTTATACTTACACAATTTGATCTTCTACTTTCGTACTTGCACGCAATATGAAACTTTCAAATTTGTGACCGTTAGACTAATGTTAATAATGATAACCTAATCTCACATAATTACTATTGTTGTCTTTCTAATTCTCTTCATCTCTAGCATATACACTAGAGTTTTTTGCCAGTTTCTACTTAGCTCTATCTATTATGAACTTTGGAAGTTCTCATGTTGATTGACTTAGAAATCTATCCATACATTGAGCTTATTATCGAAAGTAATCGTAATATTTTTAAGGCTTAAGCTTGCCAATAATTGTGTCATTGACTCGATTAGTTTGCACCCTCCATTTAGTCGACCTAAAATACTTTTTTTTGCATCTGCTACATTAGACTCACTAGACTTCCTTTAGGTTAGTAATTTGATCAAGTCCATCCCTAAATTTATGGCACACAATCGACCATGTAAGCCCACATTCTACACTTGAGAGACTTAGGGTAATCTTGGATCTCCACTGTATAGAGCTCCTTCTGGCAATACCTAGCACTCTTAAGCTAGAGAAAGATAATTCATATTGGTAAACGTCTCATGAAATGTGTAACAAGCCATGAAAATGCTAAAACTTCATATTTCAAGATAAAAAATTACATTGATACTATCAGTCCACCTTAATAGATAAATATTATATGATAATAGAATCAGAAAATCAATAATTTTAAAATCTAGAGTCTATGTTGCTAGAGGTTTTTCATTTTTCTAGTTTTGATGTATACTTAGTAATGCTTTGGACTATTACATAATTATGTTTTATGATTCTGAGATTGGGATTTAATTATTTGTTGATTTGTAATTCTTTTAGAAGTTCTCAACTTATAATCCTCTCACACAAACAATAAGAAAAATCCCATAAAGTGATGGCTTGTGTTGTAGTATAGTAAAATATTTAGTTTTAGGTCCTAAATTATGATTAGTGTTAAAAATGAGATACAGAACTCACATCTGGTGTAATGGTATGCAATAAATTTATAAATTTCAAATCAATCATGGTATGAACCAAGCTGACTCTATATAAAAATAAATATTATGTTGCACATTTTTTAGTATAGTCCTATTGTGATTAGGAATGAATCATTTCTCTTTTGATCTTTACCTAATTAAGTTGAAACAAACCTCTAGCTAATCTATCACCTTCATCATGCTTAAAGGTTGCCACTTTTAACATAAGTAAATTATCTCTATTCTATAAGCTTATACATTAAAACTAGATATTTATCGCTAATAACCACAATTAAATCTTAAAAATAAAATTAATCTTATTCAAATGTGATATAATAACTAAACTCTTTGGCTCTAATAAAATTTTTTGATGAAGCTTTTGATTATTTTTAATAACTCTATTATGAGTCACATATCATCTATAATTATTTACAGTATGATCTTAATCATAATCACATCCATCAAACATAACTGAATTATTGAGGGAGTCCTCTTAATTATAATATCTACCTTTTAATTCATTATTTAAGGCAATTCATTACAACCCTATATTGTCTTTAAAATTATTTCTTAATAAATAACATAATATATCTCTATTCTCCAAAAATCAAAACACTTTGAGCTATCAAATTTCTCAATCTTTAACTTTATTGTCATCATACTTTTTCCATTATGTGCTCCGATACCAATTATTTGGGAGGAAAAAAAATATTACATCAATCCATAAGTATAATAAACCACAAAAATTGACTAAAAATAGATTAAGAACTTAAAATTCTGATTAACTAAGCATACATCTATAAATGCACTGAAATTAAAACTTTTACTAACTGTAAAAATAGGTATATAAATAATTACACTCAATACAAATTTTAAGGTATAATCAAATTTATCATTTTATGCAACTAGGCAAGAATAGAATCGCATGCTGCAAAGATAAGGCCTAGATATATACATGAAACAATATATTATTGTTAGTCGAATTACTCTCTTCCCTTTTTTTAGTTAAGGGTCTAAATAAAAATTATTTTCTAATATGAACAAGAGTTTCTTCTCATTCTAGAATTGAAAATAGTAATGTTTACTTTTTGTTGAAGAATTTAATTAACTTTGTTTACAAGCACTAGAATAAAAAATATATAAAAAAAAAAAAAAAATTCTCAAATGTAATCTCATTCCTCTTCTTCTTCTTCTTATTGTTCTTTGTTATGGGATGCTTCAACATAATGCAAATATATCTTTATATTGTGCTTATGCGTGATTTATAATAAAGTTGAATTTAATAAAGCTTGAAAATTAGAAAATTAGATGTTAAAATGGTCTCTATCTATGTTTTCTATAGCTTTGAACATTGAGGGTAAATGAATCTTGAGTTAGTAGCTATCAATTTTAGAAAAAATTTATTAATTTTTATCAAAGATGATAATAAAATTTAAACCCTACACTTAATAAAACTGAGGATATGACGATTTATCATTGGAGGATAAGTCAACTTGGTCTTTAGTAACTTTGAGGATGTTTTGAATTCACTTGGAAGGATAAATCAACATAGTTTGAAGGTATGAATATCAACTTGGCATAAGAGGGTGAATTTACTCGGTTTGACTACCAAAAATGCAGCCCCTATTTTTGTCTTAAGCTTCATTAGATTTTTCTTCTTAACTTATATATGATTGTATCAACGCTTGTATTTAGTTTTTCTCAGAAGAACAAAACACTTATGCAGGTCATGGTGACATGTCTCATCTAAAATTCATTCAACCTAAAATGAAGTCCAATAATTAAAATTCTAACATTTTAAATTCAATGTATATTATCAATGTTCATCAAGCTTTATTGTATTTCTTTAAAGTTAACTAGAGCAATAATGTTCTTAAATTGATGAGCAACTTCTTTATAAGTTGATTTGAATTTAAGTCATCTTTTTTTATATTTAAAACAAATTAGAAAAATAAAATTAATCAGAACTCCAACTTTTATTATTCAGCAAATGCTTGGACACAAACAAAAGATGACAAACCACATGAAATACATTTTTATCTCTTGAAATGACACGGGAAACCCACTTCTCAAATATTTTAGAGGAACAAGAAACCCTCCCTGACCAATAAAACATGCCACAAACAAGCACGGAATAAGATTAACATTGAGCATCATCTGATTGCCTATTATTTAGGCATAAGAAGTTGGATTTTGAGTCAAATATTCATCAATAGCCTTTATAATCAAAGAAAAGCTTTTAAAGATTTCTTCTTGTTCTTCATCACTGAGCGGGGTGTCATCTATAGTGTCATATTCAATCTTAAGCTTTCCCAATGTTTCAGAACCGTTTATAACTTCAAATTTTAACTCAAATGAGTAGGATTTTAGCCTTAGGCCAATAAGCCCTCCTTCAATGACAGACTGCTTTACTGTGTGATTCTCTTCATCCAGTACCTCATTCTTCTCTTTAATAAAGCGAAATTCTTTCACAACTGCAATAAATTATAAAAGTCATTAAGTTTATGCGGGTGAATAATCGATTGTTGAAATAAGTAGTAAACAAAATCAATAAGAAAAATTAAATAAGTTGAAACCAACATCTTGAAATTGATGAAGAAAAATGACATTAAGTAAAAATTCCATTCATGCCCTAAACTATTGAAAAATTATATATCAAGATGTTGACCAAAATCTTGTTAAGAGGATTATTAAAATTTTGAGTTTATTTTTAATATCAATATAATATAAAAGAATTTATTAATTATTTATATGTTACACTTATCTTAAAATAAATCTCAATATTTTAAAACACATCATAGTCAATCTTTGATTATAACATCTTCATCCAAATTTTCTCCAATTTTATTTTTATATCTCAAAATGCATCCATCTATAATACTAGAAAAAAAAAACCATACATCTCTAATAAATTAATAAAAATTTGATAATAAATTACTAAAAAAGTTTAAGGGCTTTTACATACATTCCACCATATTCCTTTGTATTTACATATCTACCAACAAAATCTTTCACATCACATAATATTATTTTAACTTATATAATGTGTAATACATCTTATCATGCATAAGTCGGTATGCACGTATAGGCGTTAGATATGTAAATACATACAAATTGAATGAAATATATGTAAATCTTCCAAAAATTAAAATCAAGCTTAAATTTTTTTTTTTCATAATAATATAATAATCATTAGTTGCAAAAAAGAATAAGATACTTCATTTCAATGACTCTTCCCGACAAAAAAAAAAAAAAAACTAGCCCTTTTAAGAAGAAATTATTAGGTATGGATGCCACACGTCCCGATAGTCAGTCTCGAGCCACTAGAGCATCATGCATCCGATTTGTGAGTGATGTGGCGGCCCGAGAATAGCTGATTAGACGTACAGACTTTCCGACCTACTACTGTCTCCTTCGGAAGGGAAAAAATTTGCGTACGTAAAGCTTACGCAGCGCTGCGTACGTCCAGCAAGTTACATGGAGGTTATTCAGAGGGTATTGAGGGGTGTTTCCGTGCTTTATCCCCTATAACCTCCCTGTAACATGCATATAGCCTCCATGTAACATCCTTATTTTTGTAGATTACAGATAGGTTACATGGAAGTTATACGTACGTGGCCACCTCTTATTAGATGACGGACGCAGCGCTGCATACGCTTTACGTACGCAAATTTTTCTCCTCCGGAAGAGTTGTTCAAATAAAAGCTTTATATAGAATCTACATATTATTTCATGCTATTAGAAATTGCTCTCTTGTTTGCATATAAGGAAGCGAGGATGGCAAGCAAAAGAGAAATATTTCGTTGCACACACGCATGAGAGAATATTACGTCCAGATCATTGGACGTTCGAACTACAACATGGATCACACCACACCGCTTACACAGCAGCGTAGTGAGATCCATACCGTCGTCCGAAAATCAGAACGACACACACATATGCTCGCGCGCGCAAGAGAGCGAAAGAGAGGGAGAGATTTTGGAAGTTTACCATCAGTAAAATTAATCTTTTTGACAGTACCAAATCCGCCATCTCCTTCAATAAGCTCAACACTAGAAATGAAGCCAGGCAAAATCTTTGGAAGCAAATTATGGGAATCAAGAACTCCTCCTTTCCATATTCTATCGAGTGAAACTTGCGACACATTCTCTCGGCTGATAGTACCTGCAACCATTTTTGCCTCAGTGGAGCTCTGCAACAGATAAAAACTTGAGCTTTTTTAATCAGATTAGGGTTTGGCTTTTGAGTGTGAATGGCTTAAAGGGAAAAGGGTCTATTTATAGGCGTGAGAGAGAGGTTCTTAACTTTGACATAGAAAATATATGATGAGTTTTAGGGTTTGGTTTTTTTTTTTTTTTTTTTTTTTTTTTTTTTTTTTTAATTTTTTTTTTTTGGATAAGTATTTTTTCTTTTTAAATTGTTTTGAGCAATATAAATATTTTTTTTCGAGAAACTCAGTCAACAACTTTCTTATATTTATCGTGTTTTAGCAGATCAGATTGTTGAAATTAAAGTAGCTTTCATCACGTAAATTTTAACAATAGAGCAGCTAAAATAACTATGATGATGGTCTAAAAGATAATATTGTAACTATGGCTACTAATAATCTGATTTCGAGCCTCCAAAATTTTGGCTTATGAGTTGGCTGGTTTATTTTGATTTGATCTTCATTTGAGCCAAAATTCAAATCAATTTTCGAGTGATTAACAATCATTGAGCTAAATTCGCAGTCCTAAAATCGCTAAGGTTGTTAACAATCTGATTTTGAACAGAGTTGGGGGCCAGTTCAAAATCGGGTCGAAAAAAATTTGATCCAAAATTACTTTGGCTCGTAGCTCATCTCGTTTAAGTCGATCTGAGCCAAAACTTGAATAAATTTTCGAGCGATTACAAACCTTCGATCTAACTTCACAGTCCTAATAATAAAAGAGCCGACCCAAACGAAGACTTAGTGCTTGTTAGAGATCACTTTCATTTTTACTACGTTTAGCATGTTTCTTTTTTTTTACATTGTTTGTATATATTTATGCCATCATATAAAACAAATCAAAATTATTAATAAGCATTTTATGTAAATACATAAACATTGGGGGGTATGTATGTAAATGCCCCTTTAAAAAATAGATCATAGAGAAACATCTAGAGAATAGAGAAAGTATATTGCCAACATATCAAACAAAGTTAACTATATGTTGCAAGGCCAGCAGCTGATAGGGGACAATTAATAAGCCTTTAAATTGTTTTCTATCAATAGGACAATAGAGGAACATTGGCATTAGGGCATCAGAATCTAACCATATAAAATATTAAATAAAGAAGGACATATTTCATAAAAATTGTACTAGATATATTTTTGTTTAATGGAATCGTGCTGATTGGTGCGGTGGCGGTGCGGTGGCAATGCGGTGTTAGATTTATAGTTGCAGACTATTCCAATAATAATAATAATAATAATAGTCATCTCAATTTTTTGAACATCGTATTACTTTTTAACAGCTTCGTAGCTGTTTTTTAATAAGTTGTAGCTGCCCCAAACAGACCCAAGAAAGAAATTAAATGTAATCATTAAACATGATGATAACAATAAACAAGAGTCATGAATAGGGGAAATTTATATGAGAATGATTTTTTTATAGATATGTTTATTGGCTTTAAAATGTTTGTTTGATTGTTTACTTGGCTAATATATTAATTATATTTGTTGGGGGAGATGCTAAAATCGAATTGAGAGATACGAAACAAAACTTAGAACAAAAGCGTACAAAATCATAAAACACAGAGAAACAAGATTTAACGTAAAAAAATTTAAGAACGGACAAAAATCACGAGGCAACATTACACTAAAAAATACACAAATGAGAATTGTATAAATTAAACCACACTCAAACATTTCCACTCTTTGAAATACTTCGGGTCACTCCTCTCGTTCACAAAAAAAATAATAATAAATAAATAATAAAATCAAAATATAAATCTTCAACATCCACCTTCCCATATTGAAGCTAAGACTAAATGAAAATTGCCTAAATTTGATAGTTGGCATTAAGGTGCCATGATAGTGGCACCATGGCACTCTATTGGTTGTTGTGGCACTCCCCTTTGGGCACTGCAATGTCATTCTCTTGGATTCTAAATCTGGCATTGGCATCGTGATGCTGCTGGTCTTGGTGTTGGGGCGCTGCATATGGGTGTTGCGGGGCTCCCCTCAGGGCACAACACGTGGTGCTCTCCTCGGGGCACTGGAGTGTTGTGCTCTCAAAATCTGAAGGTTCGGTGCTCGCCTAAATACATCTTCAATTAACACCAACCCCATAATATCTTTAAAGTTTAAGTTCATGTTGCCTAAAGAGTTACTCGTCACAATAACAAGTCCATCCCAACTATCTGGCAATGAAGTTAAGAGTAACAGTGTCCTAACCTCATCAAGCTTAAAGGCGACATAACACAACCAGTTAGTCACATTATTGAAGTTATTCAAGTGTTCAACAACCGAGCTATCATCTACCATCTTTATATTGAATAATCTCTTTATTAGAAAAATTTTGTTTGAAAGCATTCTTATTAATGTAGTCATAAGATCAATGGTAATCTTCTCATTCACAATGTTGAAAGTAACAGATGAGGAAAGTAAAATTTGGATCAACCTATAGTTGCTCGATCATGAACTTCTCATTATTCTAAAGCCATCGATTATGTTTTGTTAGTAATTCCATCCAATGACAAAAAAGGTTTTTTGTTATATAACTGATCTTCAATTTACATTTTCCAGAAAGTAAAGTTTGAACCATTAAACTTCTCAATCTTATACCTCATTTGGTCAGTCATTGTTCCCACTTGAACCAAAGAGCATTAGAATCTCACTCTAATACCACTTATTGGGGGAGATCCGAAAATTGATTTGAGAGTTCTGAAGCAGAACTTAGAACACAAGCACAAAATCAGAAAATGCAGAGACCGTAAGATTTAATTTGGAAAAACCTAAGAACAGAAAAAATCACGAAGCAGCACCGCGCTCAGAAATCCACTATAAAGAAAATGAGGAAAATTATATACATCACAACACACTCAACCCTCTCCTCTCAACCTATGTCCTACAAGCTTTTAGAGCACAATGCAATAAAATTTAGGAAAATTTACATACATACCACACAATCTCTTTATTTAGATATCTAATACCTAAAGTACATGTTTTACTTGCATTCCACCTTTCTTTTGCATGAAAAGGTGTAGAGGGATTTAGATAAATAGCACACTGTTCTTATCTCATACCTAAATTAATTATTAATACTTCAAAACCGGTCTTAAAACAAACCTAATAATTTCAAAATTCATCATTATAATTATTTTTCATTAAGGGTGCATTTGGGGTGACTATGCAGTGCCGCACCGTAATTTTTCTTATTTGACAAAATTGCATTTTACTTGTGTTCTTAAAAAACTACAGCTGAAAGCTGCTGTATTTTCCCATCAAACATAACTACCTATAGTGACTGATAAAACTACAACTTAAAAACTTTTCTTTTTTCGTAATAACATTCGCGGTGTTCTGAACAAATTTTTCTACAGCAGCGACACCTCTGCTTCTTCAAATAGTTGTTGTTGCCTCAAACAAGACCTTAAAGTTGTCCTAACCAGATTAATTTAACAGTCATTGTTGGGTCTCAATCGCCAAATGCGAGTATACATTAAGTAATCGAAAGCCAGCATAATTTTTTTATCTAAAAATCATGAAATGAATCCTTTGACCCTCTTAATGAGATAAAGGCTTGATGTTATTGTTATTGTTATTGTTGTTGTGATGATGATAATCGAATATTAATAAAAAAAATATGCTCGAATACGTAACCAATTCAATAAAAAAAAAAAGAGTAACAAGAACTAGTCTGAAGAACTTCACCAGACAACAAAATTACACCTCAAAATCTGCTGCCGCTGAAGCGCAGAGGCATGGAATAGTGTTTCATACCAATGGGAATGGAATCGGACTGCGGTTGCTGAGTTTGTTCACTTTAAGCACAGTTTGAACATAGTAATATAGCCTCCACAAAGTAATATTATCCTGAAAGAGAAAAAATAAACAAAAAAGAATATATAAAATAGAAGACAATTATATCACAAAATAGATTTCAAATTTCTTAATTTTACTTTAAGAAAGGTATTCATAGCACACAATTCTTATGTATTTGTGTATCTTACACCTACAACTTTCGTACTTACAAATGGAACTCGAATCTTTAATATCACATTAAAAAAATAATACTATTCTAAGTGTGAGAAATGTCAATTCAAAAGAATATTGTGCTACGGTATGTAAATTTTCCAATAAGAATATCAAACACCTAAACTTCAATTTGTACATATATGACAGTACTTATTCATGAAAAGATGTATTTCACTATTTAAAAGTCAAAATAGTAATATTTCTTTGAGATAACTACATATGAATCATCCGAAATATTTACAAATTAAAGCATCCACGTGATTTTTTTGGACTACCAAACAGACGTATTTACACGTGCCCTGATCAACTATTGAGAATTTGATAAAAATGAAAAGCACGGGTTGAGGTTTTACCATGAATTTTGATATTTGAGCGAGAATTTTAAAAAATGGATGAAAAGGTGTGGTTGATTTGTAAATAGCAAGTTTCGGGTGGAGCGAAGTTTAGGAGTAAGATATGTAAATACATTGGAAATGTGAGATATGTATGTAAATGCCCCTATAAATAATCAATCGAGTTTATGCTGCACTCAGATCAAAGTAAATTCAAGAGTTAAAAAACTAGTCCTAATCAAGTTTTGATCAGAATATTCTCCCATAAATTAATTTCAGATTAGATATGAGGCAAAATGCAAATAACTGATTTGCAAAACAGACCTGTGTTTCCAAATCCACAAAGACTTCAGAAGGTTCTGCTTCTGAAGGTTTGTTGCGCAGAACTATTTCTACTACTCGATCAAATGCTTTTTCAGGGAGTTTCTTTATCTGTCTGCCGAGCAGTTCTTTCTCAGCACCGCTCATTGGTCTATCAGTACAAAATCATTACAAAATTAGAATATAAAACGACATCAAAATGCATATTGTAATGATTTATTACAAAGCATTACAAACTGGTTCAAGCAGAGCTATAAAAAGCTATACTTCAGTGATATAATAGAAGAAATAAGTGTTATAATATTTGGGGCATTTACATACATACCACCCAATTCATATGTACCACCCAATTCTTATGTATTTGCATATCTACACCTACATTTATAACATCCAAAACTTTCATACCACATAAAAAATACCACCCTTTTAACTTTGAAAATTTTAAATACACCTTTCATGCATAGGTAAGGCCGCATGTATGTGAGAATTGAAATTTAGGTGTTAGATAAATAAATACATAAGAAATGAGGAGCATGTATGTAAATCTTCATATAAATTTTAAGAAAACAAAATTTGAAGTATGAAATTTTGGCTTCAATTTGTATGATCAAAATAGATTTTTGAAAAATGTTTAACAACGTAGAAAAGCAATATTTCAAACAAGATGAAGGTAAATGCAATAATAAAATGTGAGGGATGTGCAATATGAAAATTATTTTATGCTGTTTATTAAGAGAAAGAGCTTAGATGTGACATGCTATTTAGAAAATTGTTTGAAGTTTTTCAAATGTAGATTGTTGTTTGCCGCACTGTGGTTTTAGAAATTTGCCTTTGCTCTCAAGTTCTAACATGTATTAAGGTTTTATTAATTTCTATCAACTGCATAAAGATCAAACCAGATTTGATTTTGGAAAATATGCGTAAGATTTAATAATTATTAAAAGAATACATCAAAGATCAACATTGAATTCAACTCTTTTTGTACAAAATAGATTCAAAATTGAGGTGACTTGGTATATTGTTTTTGCATATGATGATCCTAATCAATGAAATACCAACTAAAGTAAGTCAAAAGTTAAAAAAATGAAAAAAATGATAAGATTAAAGGGTCCAAAATTAAAAAATAATTTACTAAGTATACAATTTTTAGTCTTAATTGAAGTGATACTAAAACTCTTTAGCAAAAAAAATCAAAGAATAAAGTGACCGTTCTAAATATCTCAATCTATCATACAAAAGAATGGGAGATGAATGAAGATATAACTTCTTGAACTAAGGTTCGGTGGTTTAAAAAAAATAATAATAATCAATTATGTAGAACGGATTGGATTGCTGAGAAAAAATTGTTGATTGCTTAGTTGAATGCCGCATAATTGCAATTTCGTAAAATAACGCAATTCAATTAAGGTTCGGTGGTTTAAAAAAAATAATAATAATCAATTATGTAGAACGGATTGGATTGCTGAGAAAAAATTGTTGATTGCTTAGTTGAATGCCGCATAATTGCAATTTCGTAAAATAACGCAATTCAATTATGGAGAATAGATTAGATGACAACTATATTAAAGAAACCGCAGGAGTAACACCTATTGAAGATAAGATAATTGAAATTAGAAATTCAGTTTAATATGAATGACCATCTAAAAGTAGAAAATGCATCAATGAGGGATGATGAGAAATTATGGTTTGGAGGATTACAAAGAGGAAGTTCTATGGTTATAAATGAACAGGAGTTGTCCAAAAAGATTAGAGAAGTGTACATCTGACACCTCCAATAGCACTCAATATGAACAAATGATAAATAACAATATATTAAGAGAGCTCCACATAGTTGGTAGAAGGCTGACAATGATGGCTATATGATGATGTTATCATACTTTGAGCCAAATACAAACAAATTCCAATTTTCTCAAGTAATATGTTTCAATCAGGATCAAGTTTTAATCGAAAAAAAAAAATGAGAGTAGAAACTACATTGACATGATAGCATCACTAGACAGGAATGACAATTTTTTAAAGAGAAGCAAGGAGGATAACCGAGTTATAATATAATAATTATACTGTTAAAAAATGGGGGCATTTACATACATAGCACATGATTCTTATGTATCTATATTCTCACACCTAAACCTTCATATTTACTAACATAGCACTCAAATCTTTAATAGCACATCAAAAATAGCACTAATATTACTTTTTGAAAGTGAAGTACATGATTTCATGCATAGGTTTAAAGTAAGAAAGTTCTTTGTATGTAAATATTAAATTTTAGGTGTGAGATACATAAATACATAAGGTTTGTGTGCCAGGTATGTAAATGTCCACCAAAGAAAGATATAAAGCTTAAAACTGAGCCAGGGAGATGTGACTAACGTAATCCAATAATATACCCTAAAAAATCAGTCATCAAGTCATGTCCATCTCAGCATTGGTTGATAAAATTTATATGTAAACACCAATCTGATCTTGTTCCTCAATTATCTTCATATGTTTAATGCAGTAAAGGATGTTGAGTTTACTAGGTATGGTCGGAATGCCAAAAAAATTACCGAAAAAGGAAATCGACAGTAGATCAATAATCGACAAGATGATCACCCAAAATTGTGTTTTCCCTCAAATAACTACTTGGAAGATTTACATACATACCACTTAATTCCTATGCATTTACATATCTGACATCTAAACATCAATTTTTACATATATGTCACCTTACATGCATGAAAAGATGTATTTTTTAAATTGTGGTATTTTTTGGCATTTGAAAGATTTGCGTGGTATAAATATAAACTGTAAAATTTATGCGTTATATATGTGAATACACAGGAATTAGGAGGTATGTATGTAAGTGGCCGAAAATACTTTGACAAACTCAATGTTAAAGTGAATGCGTGAAGCCGGATCAAATTTAGAAAATACCAATTTTTAAGAATAAACTTGGGACTGTTGTAGCAGACACATCAAAAAGGCTCAAATGGTGATTTCTTTCTAACATGGGTGCCAGAAATACTGCATATGGCAAACTAAAAATGATGATGATAACCTTTAAACCAAATAAAACTTACAAATAACGCTAATTTTGTAAACTTTACATGTTAACCAGCCCTCATTTAAAAGTGTTCATGACTCAATTTTCATTGCTTTTTTTCTCCATAGGTACTTGCTAAGTTGTAATAATAGATTGAGTCGTGAACACTTTTATAGTACATCCAAAATATATGTCCATATATATTAGAAAACTATCAACTAAGCAATTCGTTGAAGTCAAATTTTTCCAAGAATGTTAAAATTAATGTGAACCAGGTATTTAATTCATTAGTTATTAGGATTACTCTAGTATAAGTCATCAAGTTTGTTAGCAGTTTCCACCATTTATTGATATGACAATGTTCAATAAGGTAATGTAATTTTTTTACAAGTTAACATAATTGTGGATGTGGATACTACAAGAATTCCAAGGGAAGCCATCTCCTTGTACACAACTATAATGCTTATTTTTGTGATAATTTGATTCCCTCGTTTCACTTTTCTACTCTTACTTCTTCTATGCCCTATCATTTTCTATAACTTGGAATTATGCCGATTGCACGTATTTCAATTATAGATGTGACTTTCTTAGTTTGTAAACACTGTCACTAATTTTTAGCACCATGCCATTAAACTTCATTTGAATAAATTTCTATTGTTTTTTCAATTTAAATCAGAGGTAGTCAACAGTCTGCTTGCCTTGCCAGCTTATGTAATGCATATTTTTGGTGTTTATTATAAAAATTTCCGAACCACATGCTGGACCAACATCAAAAAATTTGGACCCGAAGACAAAACAATGATAATGTGACTTTTAACAAAAAGGCTTCTCTAGTACCAAAAAAAAAGCTTATTTATAACAAAAATGCTTATTGCAATTAATGCTTATTTCATGAACTATTTGCCAGAAATGACCGCGCCTGCCCCAGTTACTTAATGTTCAGCCTTCCTTATTACATTTAGGAGGGGGTGTTTGGTTGCCGGATTTAAGCAGGATTTACATTAATATCCAAACAAAAAATTCTAGGAAGTTAAATCTGAATTTCATTAAATCCTAAAATTCTCCTCCTTTATTACTTTTTTAACCTAAACCCAAATTTATTAAATCCAATTATTAAGTGGATTTAACGATTTAACTTAGGAAGAAAATTAAGGGAGTAGATTTATGGCAAACAAGATAAACGAATTTAATGGATTTAACAATAAATTGAACGGACCAAACACTATTTTGGATTTACAGCATTTAGATTTGATAAATCCGGCTTTATTAAATCCTATTTAACTTAAATCCTAGTTGCAGCCAAACAGCACCTTACAATTTTTTTTTTTTCTTTTTTTCTTTTTCTTTTTTTTTATTGCATTTAATGTACATAATGAAGACAGACTTTTATGTGAATCCCACTTAGCCTAATGGACAATATTTTGTCTCTAACTCAAGATCTTGAGTTCAAGGCCTAACACATGTAGGTCTGTGAATGAGTTTAAAAAAAAATACATAATAAAAATGACAGCACTTCCAATAAAGAAACAATTTTTCAAGAACAGTATAAAGGCCATATAAATTATTTTAATCCAATCATGAACACAAATACATACCTGCACTTTTTTTAGTCTAATCATGAACACAAACACATACCTGCACTTAGAAAAGATGTCATTAATAAACTCCTCAAGATCTTGCTCCATCTTGTCTAGCTGAAATTATAACACCTTAAGAAATGGAACTTTCTATGAAACAATTTTTTAATTAAATTGCAAAGGAAGAAAAGGGTGCATTACATCAACAAAAAGTATTCTCAGCAAATTTTGGGGTAAAGATAATATCTTTTGAAGAGAAAAAGAGATGAAATAATTTCTTCGACATTTAGAAACTCTTTATAAGTCCAAGAATTTTGGATAGAACTGAGCTCCACAGAAATCACTTTCAATATATCAGAGTAAATTAATGAATTTACCTCTTCTTGTAACTCAGCTGAATGTTTCTGCAAATCTTTACCAATTTCAGCATTCCCTTGAAGAGGGTCATTGTGCACCTAAAAGAAACAAAGAAGCTATAAACAGTCACAAAAAGATAGAATCTACAACTATCCACGAGCAATTTCCCTGATTTAAGAAATTAGATTATTCTGAGAAAATGGGGGCGTGAGAGGGAAAGAGAGAAAAAGAACTAAACAAAAATAGTAGCAAGCAAAAAGAAATTTAATATGTCATATACAATAAATGGGATAATTACATAAAGACCATCCGAAACATTGATATTTATAAATTAAGTGCCCAGGTGATTTTTTTGAACTACCAAACCGATGTATTTATGCGTGCCAAGATCAAACTATTGAGAATTTGATAAAAATGAAAAAAATGGATGGGGGTCTACCATGAATTTTGATATTTGAGTGAGAATTTGAAAAATGGATGAAAATGAGTGGTTGAATTTGTACATAGCAAGCTTCTGGTGGTCTGTATGTAATTCCCCATGATAAAATAACCAATACTGGAACAAGTAAAAAAAATATCAGAATCATTAGCTCTATCTTAATTTCATCGGCCTTGGCATAGTGGACTGTTCTTCTACATTCATTATTCTCAATTGGTGCATGTGCTGCTAATTATAGCTCACATGATTTTTTTTTTTTTTTTGTACAACATATAATGATATGCTAACTTTAAACTACCTCCCTCCCTAGTACCTCAAGTCATGTTGATCTATCTATTTTCTTAGTAGTTTCATAAGCAAGAGACTTCTGTAAATTCCCAAAGTATTAATTTGTCATGTAAGATGGAAAATAATCATGACTTTTTGTGAGATAGCAATATATATGTACGAAAGGAGGGATAAAGAGAACTGAGAGAGGGAAATTGTGTGGGGCAAGAAGAGAGAGAGAGAGAGAGAGAGAGAGAGAGAGAGATGGTTAAGATATGAACATGGATATTTCCATTCAAGTCCATTTCAAAAATTTTTTAAACACAAACTCAACTCCAAAACACCTAGGCTATGTCCAACATATTAAAAATTGTGTGAGATGTTTCAAGCCCAAATCATAATCAGAAAATATTAGTATAAGTTTTTTAATTATACATTTTATATTATTAATTTATTAAAGATAATGTCATGTCCTTGCAGTTTTTCCAACCTATTATAATTCTATTGCGTTGTCATGCCATGCCCATTGTCTTATAAACATGTCTCTGCGTTACAGGGGTGAAGAAGAATACCAGTATGAATAGAATGAGGGCAACATTAGAGAGAATAGCCAATAATAATCCAATAAATCGCCAGAACTCCTAGATTTCATTTTATAGAAGAAGGCCTAAAGTGCAATTACACAAACTTTCCTAACTCAGATAAATCCAAAAACAACTGCAAGAAAATAGATCAAGCCCCCTCATTATAAAATGCAGATATGATTGCATAAAACCACTAAAAGCTTTTAGTCAAAATAATAGATTCAAAACTTTGCAAACATGCATAACACTTTAACCTAAATTGCAGCAACTAACTTTGGCCTTATCCGGAATTTCTTGAAACTCAGCAGTGGAATTAAGATTTCTCTTAAAAAATCTAGCAGCACTGCTTAGCATGATGCTAAGGTAAGATTTCCTAAACAAACCTAAGTAGTGAAAATAGCATTTCATAACAGCTCCATAAGTATTACCCGAACTTCAGAAAACTCTGGCAAAGGCCAAGGCTCCTCATTTGTAAAATAAACTATTATCTTAGTCTGCAAATTTTTGAAACTACATCATTTTTCATAAAAAAATAAACTAAGAGGAGCTTTTTACAAATAAACCTATCAACTAATAAAGTAAAATAACAGTAACATAAATAAGAATTGATCGAAAAAGTACTATCAATTCTCCAATAGTTTATGTTCATCAAGATAATGCACAACATAAGATCAAAATAAAATCAAGAATAACATGCCTTATTTGTGAAATATACGGCTTCAAAGGGAGTTTCAAAACTACTAGTTTATGCCAACAGTAATATAATGCAAATAGCGTTGGAAAGAATAACAGATTTTAAGAAATTGTTGCTCCAAATATTTTAAGTAAAGAAAGTAGGCAACCTTAAATACTTTCTTGGAATTAATGTTCCATACTCTCCACATGAAATTTTTAAATCACAATGAAAATATATAACAAACTTGTTAAAACACAAGAGTAAAGTGGGAAGCAAGGCACTGAAGAGCCACATGAAATTTAATCATAAATTTAAAGATGCTTCAAAATACATAACAGTGGAAAAAAATATCTAATTAAAGATATTTTGGGAAAATTTATCAATTTATCAATTTATCAAATACTAAAACTAATATTACGTAAATTGTCAATTGGTACATCAATTCATGGACAACCTTAAAAAACGCATCTTAGAGCAATTGATAGAATCCTATAAAATTTAAAGAGCCCGAGTAAAGGAATTATATTCATAAAGGGGGAAGATTTAATTCTTGAAACTTACACAGATGTAGTTCTATTACAACTGACAAGGAATCGAAGTTTGATATTATATAGTCTTCGGAAGCAAACCACTGACTTGAAAAGGTAAAAAATAAAATATAATAGCAAGATCTAATGCAAATTCTAAATTTAGATCCATGACACCAAGAATCTATAAGATTTGCTATGACAAAAAGCTATCATCGAAAATTTAAAGGCTCTATCGTGATAACAAGTCAGCCATCAAATTGCAAATAGTCTCATATGATATGACCATATTAATCATAGTAAAGTTAATAGTTACTTTATAAAAGAAAATTTTGATACGGGTCTAATTTATATTACCACAGATGAATAACTTGCAAATATTCCTAGAAAAAAATTATCAAGGGCAATCATTCAAAAATTATATGCAAGCTTAAAATGGAAAACATTTATTCATTCTTTTGTAGAATCAACCCTGAACGCTTCCGGGAAATCAGCAATCAGCCCCAAGCATCACTGAAATCTGCTCCAACAATCTATATCATGACTTTCACCCATTCTGCCCCGACTTGGATCCTTCCAGTCCATAATCTGCCCTGTCTTTATTTAGTTGATTGGCATCTCATTGATTCATGTGATTATTAATGCTAGCTCACTAATCAATATAGATTTTCCTATCATAATGAATTAGATAGCTAATTTCAATCTCTGATTTTGTATAGTTCATACCAAAACCTCTTCTAAGACTCTACAAATTCTGCATAAATTATGAAATGAAACTCAACTAATTCTCTCCAACTCTTATCAAAGTTATTTATTGTTAACTTTCATAAAATACAAAGTTAATGTAGCCTGAGTTAATATATTTCTGAAAAGGGCAATATGACAGTTTAAAGGAAAATGCAAAACCAAACAACTGAATATCAAGACTTTGAAATTCTCCCATTCAAAAAAGATCGAATCAGATAGAACACTAAAAGCTAAAAGCTAGCCAAGCAGAACACATACCAAGGTTGCCTAAATTTTTCATTATTTCAGTAAAAACATAGTGCGCATTTAATGCCATAAAAACCTAAATATATTATTCACAATTAATAAGGCAGCAGGTAAGGTGAAAGAACTGGCAAGTATTCTCTCTGCAGTAATGGCATGGGAGATTATATGAATGGTAGAAGTTAAGATCATATACATAGTAAATGTTCTAAATCATTAAGTTAACGCTAGACCTGCAATATAGTAAATATCACATATCAAGAAAATATAGTAAAATTTACATGCATAGCACACAATTCTAATGTATTTACATATCTCACACCAAAACTTTCATATTTACATGCATAGAACTTTGGTTTTTAAACCCATGCATGAAATGGTGTATTTCACTTTTAAAAAGTGATAATAATGCTATTTTTTTATGTGATACTAAAGATTTGAGTGTTGTGTGTAAATATGAAGGTTTATGTGTGAGATATGAAAAAATATAAGAATTGGGTGTTGTGTCTGTAAATGCCCCAGAAATATATATCAGATAACATACCTTTCCAATAGGATTTTGAATAAGAATGTTAGCATCTCCGCTACCCTTTGAGGCAATGGAAGATGCTTTGCGCTTTCTACTGCGATTATTAATGCGTTCATCTGATTTATGTGAATGGCGTGATAACTTTTTCTTATTACTTGAATCCAATTCCATATGAAGCTTTGCTATAATTTGATCATTTATCTGCATAAGAAGGATGACAAAAAATATCAGGAAATACTAGCAGTTCTCATGAAATAAAAATGTAACAATGGAGACAGCCAGCTAAAAAAACCGTCAAAAAAACAAAAAGCATCTTGAATTACACATTCAGAAAAAAATTCATGAATGGTTAGTACATTATAGGAGTAATAAAGATTAATTATTGAAAAAATAAATAAACTGGCACTGAAAAGGAAAAAATTGAGAAAAATAACGTTACTCAGTCGGCAGACTTTAAGTGGCAACATAACAAAACAGATTGGTTTCTTGCTAAAGAAATAGGAATATCAACAAAAAATCTCGATCGAGTATGAACACGAATCTAGAAAAGAGTAAAATAATTCTTCAGAGAAATATAAGAAAGTGACACTTCCAAATTTGATATAGTGGACTAGAAAAGTAATTTAGAAGAAAAAAAAAGGCCATTGTAATTATACGGAGTTACAAACTATAAAATATCATTAATTTGACTTCAAAAACAAAAATATTAAGAGATAGACCCTGTCTGAGTTTGCAAAAAAAAAAAACCCCAAGATTTAGCAAAGAAGTAAAAGATCTTCAAAATCACCAACATCATCAGCAGAAGCAGCTTAACTCAAATTATTTGAATTCAGATTTCTTAATCCTAAGTCTCCATTAATCCCTTCTAAATGTTATATGAGGTGTTAAACTATTAAACCATGTTTTATCTTGACAGCTTCTATCCCAGTCATATTTTGTTCTGCCCATTTGCCTTACCAATTCTTCCAGAAATATTTCTCTCTTCCGGTTTTATTGGTGCACCTTTGACGCTTTGTTGCATAGGCTATTTCGCTACTCATCCTCAAGTAGATATTACTCCCAACATGTTATTTCCCCAACTATTATTCATTATGTAATCACACATTCATTTCAAGATTATTGATACAAACAGTCACCTTTTCTATCAATAAAAACTTTAGTAATTGACAGTCATCTCCATACACCATGACTCGCCTAATATTAGCTTTAACGTGTATATATAGAGCTGCCTGGAACCTAGCCGCCTGAAGAAGCTCCCCAATTTTGCTAAAATATAGAGCTGCCGGAAACCAAATGCCCAAGACAAACGCCCCAGCGCTTGAACCTGCCTGAAATTCGCCTAAATGCAGAAAAGAAGGAAACCCGACACCCAATACCAGAGGCCCAGTGCCCATTTCTGGCGCCTAGGCCTCTGATTCATACTTTCCTTCATGCCAACAGACGGAGCCTACGACAACCTGGTGTATCCCCCGGCACTTAGGCGCCCATAACCAACTTTGGGTAGTTTTGACGATTTTGAGATCAAATTGGGTTAAATAGGTGACTGAATGAAGACGAAGGGGAATGAATTCTATACTGATGTATTGTGTGAGATAATTGGAGAGAGTTTCTAAGTGTTATAATCAAGGAATAAAAGCCTAGTGGCTAACAAGCCTTGGGAGCAAGAAATGTCTTTTGTCGGGTTTTATCTTTCTATACTCCTGTATTTATTTGGACTTAATTAATGAAATCTTTTTTTTTTTTTCAAATCATAAGTAGTACTTAAAATCTTTTCTCTCCATTGGATTGTAATACTTCAAAACATAGAAATATCCTTGCAATGAATTCTAGGATTTTAAAATGTTAAGTTATTGTGTTGATCTTCGATTCTTAATTTACATTCAATTTAGTCAATTGAAGAGTTAAAACTGATTGTAATCTAGGACAATAGAAGAATACTAGAAGCACAAATAAGATAACGCACAGGAATTGAGTGGAATAGAAGTATTGTAAGTAGAATCTTGCAAATATGTGTGGGGAATGCAAATGTCTGTAGATTCTAGCATGGTCAGTTAAATTTAACTATAATATGGAATTTCAATGCTTGTTACATCTTGGAAAAAAAGTACAGATGAATTAGGCCCTGTTTGACAACATTAAAAGAAGAATCACTTAGATAATTCTAAGTTTCTCAGGATCAATCCGAGAGATGCTCATAAATTTAGAAAAGTCTCCTTTCCACATTAGATTTTACTCTTGAAAAATTAAGACTTTAGACGCTTTAAAAATCCATCTCTTCAAACTAAACATAAAATTAGTAAATAGAATTTTCATTTCTTTAGAATATTAACTCGTTCGTTGTGAGATCGATATAACAAATCTGAAATCAGCATACTAATTAATCGTCACGTATATTTACGTGATTGCAGTGTATTTCGTAACTTCACGGATCACTCCTCCAATAAAATTGGTATCAAAGCATTTAGGGCCACTGTTCCGCTAGAAAATCTTTATGGTTTGCATTCGAGGTCATTGCTTCACCCCTTATCATTCTGAAATCGTCGTTGTTCACGTTAGAGACCGAACCTCACAATAGAGTCATGATTTGAAATAGATGGGAAGCCAACCACAAGACTGTGGGATGAATTCGTAATGGAGCTTAGTAATACAGTCAAGATTCGAGCTAGCTGGGAAGCCAATATTGGAATCGTTGTTGCCTTCAGTGACTAAATCTCGGGATATAATGTTATTTCGCAGCAACGCTTTTGAGATTGGAACTCTTGATACAATAGCGATCCGAGCTAGTTGGGAAGCCAACGACGGGACTGCAGTGTATATAGGAGTTTTGCCTTCACCATTCCAGGAATAATGACGACCAATAAAGTGGATATTATGGAGGAGAAATTAGAGGGAAAGGTGAGTCGAATCAAACCGAGAATGGAGGAGTATTTGTTGTCCATGAGGGGTTCTTATCCACGGAGGGTAGAATCAATGCCCTGGAAATGATGATCTCAAAATTTCACACAAGCCTGCAGTGGGATCAAATGAAGACGTCTGGAGTAAATGAGAGTGGCAGCTACTAGAAGAATTTGTACAGTATTATGACAATGTAGCTGCTTTAGGGGAATCTAGAGCTGCAGGATTGAGCAAAGGAATTGGAAGCAGATTTGAGCGATAGCATCTGGAGGGAATCGTGCGACATCTGGAGATTTGGAACCAACAGCAGCAAGAGGAAATGGAAGATGTGTGATTCGGGGCTATAGAACATTAATTTGAAGGATTTTGGCCTAGAACAAGGAAACACGGTGTACGAGACCCCAACCAAGAGCAAAATCGCACCAATACCCTTTAATGCGGCGACCTTCAGGAGGAAAGGCAATTCATAAGCCATGGGATGGGCGAGCTGATTATAAAGCAAGCCAGACTTATAGAAGAATGAAAATCACTACCAGTTGAGGAAAGGAACTCAACCCCTGATTCGTGGATGGAATAAGCCTTGATCGAGGAATGCGAAGGATACTCGCGCATAAAGAAGCAGAAGATGTCGATCTTTGACGAATAGGATGTCTACGTTGGGTTTATCGCGTGGACAGATATTTTGTTGTTAATGGCTAGACAGAGCAAGAAAAATTAATAGCAGTGGCCCTATGTTTTGAGGGGAAAGATTTGGCAATAGAGAGAACAACATCAGTCAATCAGAACATGAGAATAATTCAAGTGGACCATTTCAGAATCACGCGAGAAGAGCATTTACAGCAACAGTTTTTTGTATTGGTTAGAAAAGGTCTGTCATGGATTATAGGAAGAAATTTTAGATGTTATGCAGTCGTTTGAGAGGGATATCGGAAGGGGTTGAAGACAGAGATTCGACCAGCACTCATCTATTGAGACCATGAGAATTATGGAAATTATAGAATTAGCGCAATTTTTGAAAATGCAATAAAATAGGCTAATAGCAGCAGCACAAATGGAGCGCCCTACCGAAATGTTATTATCACGAAAATACCAAATACTCAAATAGTTCCAGAGAGATGCTACACAAAAAAGGAATAATAGGTCACAACCGGGAGCAATTTTCAAACACTATATAGAGACCGAGATTCAAGAGAAGCGAGCAAAGCAGTTATATTTTTAATGTGACAAGAAGTTTACCCCAGGACACGGTTGCAAGGATCGGACTCTACATAAGCTCATAATATGTGACGATGAGGCAAAGAATGAAGAAACAGAAGATGTTATGGTGGAGGAGGAGCACCCTCTCTTGGATGTGGCAAAAGTCTCCATGAACTCGGTGTTGGGGTTAACACCGAACAACACTATATAAGACGTAGTGGTGTTAGTGGATTGTTGAGCCACCCAAAACTTCATCTCTACTCAAATAGTGAAGCAATTCGGGCTTGAGATGGTTAACAGATAAAATTTTAGAGTCAAGATGGGGAAAGGACAAGTGAATAGTAGGAGAATTTGTAAATGGGTGATTTTAACACTGCAAGGTGTTCAGGTGATAGAGAATTTTCTTCTCTTGGATTTAGGGAGCACTAACATAATATTAAGTATTAAATGGTTGCGGTACTTAGGGAAACTAAGATGAATTGAAAACTCCTGACAATGGAATCCTAGAAGGGAGACAAGATGGTGGTGTCCCAAGTTTTTGCAAGACCTTAATGACACTGGAGATCATGGTTAGGGCAATACAGGACAAAGGGGTTGGGATTCTTGATCGAGTTATATAACAGAAAAGAGACACATGACACAGAGTTAGCAGAGATCCTACACCGGTCCAATCTCTCCTACAACAATTGGTAAAAGTTTTCCAATTGTCATGCAGATTGACATCAGAGGGAACACGAGCATGTAATACCCCTAAGCCCGAGGGTTTCTCCCATCATTATGCGCTCATACCAATACCCCAGGGTTTTAATTCAACGCTGACAAAGCTAGTTGAATCTTTCAGTAGAAGAGTAGGTGATGAAATTAAGGAGATGGAGCTTAAAATTTACAAAGACTTAGGGTGTCTTTGGGCATTGGTGCGGTGGCGCATCGCAATTTTTTCCTGTTGGGGAAAACTGCATTTTTTCTGCGTTCTCAAAAAACTGCAGCTGTAAGCTACGTTTTCCAACAATATATGGCAACCTGCGGTGGCTGCTAGAAAACAGTGATCTGACTTTTTCAAAAAAAAAAGTTTGTAATAGCCACCGCAGCTTTTGAACAACGTTTTACAGTTATTTCTACAAACAATTGCAGCAGCAGCCCCAAACATACCCTTAAAAAACCTGCTGACAATATTTTGCAAAGATCCAGAAAATATCATTGTTGTTCTTAGTGAAAGTGATAAAAGTGTATTATATGATAACTTTGGGACATACAATATATGATAGTAGCGGAAAATGAGATGTTTTTGCATCTTACAGATGAAGAGTGGATGACTACAATGCCAGAACATCTTAATACGGATTGGGTTAGCAGTGTGAAGAATGTTTTCGAGCATGTTATAGAAGAAACTCCCAACTCTCACTTTGAGCATCAAGAGGCCTCACTTGTATAAAAATGCAAGTATGTAGATCTTGAATTTGGAAGAATTCAAGCAAGAGAAACGCTGCAGTATCTATGAACAAGTCTAATATCTAATGCAGTTATTGATATCATCCAAGGTAGTCGAACCGTTGAGGTCCATTCAGTGGGAGTTCGTAAGGGTGCTACAATTAATCGAACATTGAGAGAAATTGTGCACGGCAACAAGATGGTTACACCAATAGATTATGTTTTATGCATCAGGCACTTACAGAGAAAGGATGGGGACATGAAAGTTCTCTTAAAACCACTTGAGTTAAAAGGGGTTGCACCGAGAATCAACATATGGGAAATAAGTATTGAATAAATGGAAAGAAATACCAGATTATACCACCACGTGTAAGTCATAGAACTTAATCCAACAGTTGTTTCCTCTCATCCACCTTGAGGACAATGTGTCCTTTTGAGATGGGAGTAATGTTAGACTGACTCCTACAGCGCACTCCACCAAATAATTTAAAAACTTATGTTAGAATCAAAACTAAAAGAACAATTTAGTCATTTGTTAGTTATTACAGTGGAATAAAAATAAGATTTAATATGTTTATGGTTATAGTATGTGTGATTATTGTCTTAAATCTTAAGGTCAGAGTTTGAATGAGATTGCCTAACTCTCGAATAGAAGGTGTTTATCATTTATGTATTCGGGATTGCATCGTTTTTATTTGGCACCATCTGAATAGAATATATTATTTATGCCCTAACTTTTGTGGAAACTTGTATCGTCCTGTCAACTTGGAACAAACCTATGGTGATTGAGAACTCCTTAATTGCTCAAAAACACTACAAATGAAAAGTACGATTAATAAAATAAGAATTCAGCATTATGAGAGAACCCTAACATAAAGTGAGGAAAGAGAGGACGAGAAAAGGCTTCAATTTTCATTCATTAGTGCGCTAATCAAATATAAGTCATGAGTTTGTACTTGTAGAAATAGGATTACAATATAAAATTAATAGTGATTTTGAAATATAATCCAATCCAAATTCTAAATAATTAAAAGGTCCAAAAGAATAATTATTGCCATTAATGAAAAAATAAATAAAATCCAATTATTATAATTTAGATCAAATAATCAAAATAACGCGATAGAAAAATTGTTGAAAAAGATTTGCAAATAATAGATATAAACTTCATGCAGAAGTAAGCAAAAATGAAAAGATAAAATAAGGTTTCATAATGTTAATTGCAAAGTGTTTAATAAAACTAATGATAATGATTGATATGATGAAAGACGATGCAAGAATATTTAAACCATTTAGGGGAAGAAATAGATTTTTGGCACTTATAACCATAAAATGCAATGGAGTGCAAAATGAGAAAAAGCAATAATAGAGAAACATAAAGCCAAAACATTGCAGAGAAATATATATATAAGTAACTATAATGTAATCAAATAATAGGGATAGTATAATACAACTACTATTAACCTATCAAATTCAGCACTTACCTCAACATCCATTGACATCTCCTTAAGCTATACCACATTGTAATGCTCCTATGGCTTTTCTCTTTATGGTATCTCCCTTGTCATACACTGTCCAATGTATTAAGGCTATTAAGGGTAGATAAGGATCGTAGTCCTCTTCCTAGCACCTCTCGTGAGCATAAACTTGAACTCGAGTGCAAATTATAGCATGTGTAATAAAAAAGCTTGAGTTTGAACTTAACGAGACTCAACTCATCAACTCACAAGCTGGCTCAATTATAATAAATGTTTAAACCCTAAATCCCAATTCACTTCATTTTAGCTTGATCCCACATCATTGCAAGTCACACAAATCCTCTCTTTCTTCGAACGAAGTTGGAACCATCAATGACTTCTCCAATGAGCTCTTGCCATAACTTCCTTGTCTACTGAGCTTCCTAACCACCGATCCTTCTCCAAAAAGTTTTGTTATGACTTCCTCTTCATCGATCATTCCCCAACAAGCACCTGTCACGACTTCCTCATAATTCTCAACGATCATAAACTCGCAAGTCGAGCTCAAGTTAGGAATAAACAAATAAGCTAAGCTCAAGTTAGATATGGCTTGAACTCGACTTATTTACACTCCTAGGAGGCATTAATTACTCATCACAAGATGAAAGATCTCATATCATCATATATGAATCTCTAAGTTTGCTTAGTCTTTTTTTTCCCCTTGTTAGCAAGTTATCGTGGTATTGCCCGCCAAATATAAAGATGTTCATAGATTTACGGTCGATATGTATTTGATTGAGTGCATAATTTTGGAATTATTGATTCTCAACACATTCTAGTTTAACTATCCAAAGAATATGATTAATCAAGATGCTTATCTAGGTTCATGATGGGTATGCTTAAGTGGCACCTCATTTTAATTGTTCTATGGAACCTCTTATTACTTCTATTTGAGATATTTTTCAATAAATGCAATTTTCTTTTATTTCGATAAATCCATTTTGCACCCTCTTAGCTTAAATTTTGGTAAACCATTGTAGGTGGATGATGCTATTACAAAGAAATCCGAGCCAAAAATGCTAGGACATTGGTTGACTTTTGTGGGTTTTCTTGTCGCTCATCTTTCACATGCATGTTAGGAAAGTCGCAATTGCAAAGTGATCATTGAGATGCACACAAGTAAGGTCAAGATCATCGAGTGTGAGGTCAAGGGGTGCAAGTATGATACACATAAAATATATAGTATTTTTATGCACATTTTTATACCTATTTTTAATGATATTGCACTTGAAGGGAAGGTATTTTGTGTTTTTCTTGCAGGTATGATGAAAAAGGATGGTCATGATGAAAGGAGCAAAATTGAATCAAATTTGGAGCAAAAATAATGAAAAATTAAAATTTTAGACATGGCGGCTAAGCGCTCAGTTGGCCGGCTTAGCTACCACGATTAAAAATCGAAATTCAAATGAATTTGGTGTTAATTTCAAAGGGATGGGACGCAACTCTTGGTGGTAACTACCATAACTTCCTTCGGCGGCAAGTTTGAATGAAGGGGTGCGTTCGCTTGGTAGATACATCGAATTTGGACACATTTTCAAGAGACACCAAGCGTACATTTTGGTTTATTATTTAAAGAGAGTCTTAGGAAAGATTAGGGAGGCATTAGGAGGCTCTTCCATCGTGTTCGAAGGAGAGGCTTTAGGAGGCTCTTCCATCGCGTTTGAAGGATACTTCTATTGTTCTTCCATCGCATTTTAAGAGTTTTTATTAAGAGTAGGAGTAGAGAGTAGAAATGAGAAAAGGGCCTGGAGTGAAGTCTTCTTCTTCCCACTTCTTTCTTTCTTTTAGTTTAGCTTTTATTAAGCTCAAGTCCGTATTCCGAGTCATCTGAGTCGAGAGACTCGCTTCCGAGGAGTAGTTCGCGAAGAGTCAAAGCTTCGATGAACTTCCTTAGTCTTGTGGAGAGGATTTTCGGATAAGTGTTTACTTTTAATCTTTTTATTAATACTCGCTTTCGTTTGTTATTTTTCTTATCGTTTTTAATTTCAAATCAATGTGTTTTGTATTTTCCCAACGCATTTTGAGTAGCTTACTTTATCTTTTTCTTTCTTAAATGGAGAAGTAATTAATTTATAAAGAATTGTTATGGAAAGTATAAGTGTTTAAAAGTTGGAAGAAGTTATGAAGATTGATTCGAAAACTTTGTTTACTTTAATTTGGTACGTTAAGTTGTAGAATTTCGAGATTATGTAGGATCCAACGCAATATTGTCTCATAAAAGTTAGTAAGAATCACATGCAATCATGTGGTGAGAATCAGTAATTCATATAATCGAATGTAATATTGAAGATATTTTTACGAAATTGGAGTAAAATTAGAGGATTTTAGAGTGATGCGCTAAAACCCCCTAATTTGGTTTCAAATTTTGTGTTTTGCTATGAGTAAGTTAACCCTCGATGCATGGGAATCGACTGAACTCTAGAGTGAGAGACTCAGTATCTTCCCCGCCTAACTACGTTCAAAATAATAAAAATTTCAAATTAACCTATGTTTTTATAGTAACCAAGTAAGGAGTAAAGAACACATTTGCTTCTATCCGTCACAACAAATTTAAATGCTTCCACAACAATACTTTAAGAATTATTACTACTTCATAAAAGGAAAGAAAAAGATATTCTAGCTTAATAAGTATTTTACATCCAAATGTTATTAGTTATTATAATTTTAATTTCATCGTTTAACATTTTATTAAGGAAATTTTAAAAGATGAAGTCAACTTTCAAAACTTTTCAAAATCAAGACATACTTTTTCAAAAATAATTAAAGAAAAGTAAAAAGATAATTTTTTGATTTCTTTAAAAATTTTCATATTTTCCCTGTGGTTCGATATCTCGGACTTAATCGAAAGTTCCATATTAATTGATAAACGATACGTATACTTGTGTAGTATCACATATTATAAAATCATAAGTTTCATATTTAAATCATCAGCGCATTTACCGGACGGTACCAAGTTTTTGGTGTCGTTGCATTTATTGAGGATCAAAGTACTATAGGCAGCGCATTTTAAACTTTGAATGAGGGTTCGAGCAAAATGGGAGTTTATATTATTTAATAAATTAAACTGGCTCTCGGTATTAAAATGAACCAAATGAAACTACATAGTAAAGTGATTCATGCGAGCATTATAGGGCTAAACCACGTGAACCGCAAGTTTCACAAACTTGCAAACTCATTTCACATGAGGAATTAGTGATGCAAGGGATGTTCACTTCAGACAGCTTGGCTTCGAAGTGTGTTTTCACCAAGCTTGACCTATACTTCATTTTCTTTAGAGCATAAATCAAAGAAAGTTAATACAATAACATTCAAAGGATCATTAAGCGATTGATTCAACATTAAATGAGCATTGTATGACCGCTGAAAAAAATTATTGTTAAAAAACAAACAAGAATGTTAACAAATATAAAATAAAAAATAGGTAAATTTTAACCTTGTTCAAATAATCAAATAATTGAAGATAAATGAAGCTTAAATGAAAGAGTATAGATTTGTTTGTGAGCCTGATTCAACCCCACCCCTGAAGTAGCATAATCAAGTGAGCCAAAAATGTTCTAAGAGCATAAATTTCAAACAGTTGAAAAAAATAGAATTAGATGTAACACTCGAAAAACTAATCACCAGAGCAGACAGTCTAACACCTAAGTCATCACAAGAAACAATAGGTTGATCAACATATGCTTAGTTAATTCTCGCAATGATCGGCTGAACATATTAGTAATGCATAAATGTGTGGAACACATTCAAATATTAATAAATTAGAATTAGGACACAAGAACTCATAGACAGAACACAAATAACAACCTATACCGCCAGAATTATACTAAACTAAAGTCAAAATAAAATTGTGGAACAAAAAACCATATTAACCAGCATTTTGCAAATCAAACTGTACCCTGTCAGTCTCTTGTGTTAGGCAGTCCACGCTTTCATTGAGAATTGCCTTCAACCTCTCTTTCTTGAACTCGGGAAAAGGTATCTGAAGCATCTCACTGTCCATAAGCAGCTCCGATGTAAGATGCTTAAAGTATCCAATAAAATTAGGACCTGCTTCATTCTTCATGGCTTTTGCTGCACCATTTCCAAAGGCATTGCTCATCTTAGAACTTCATAAACCATGTAATATCATTGTTTATCAGAACAAATATTTCTGCAAATAATAAATCATAGGTAACATAAAAATGACTGATCTCTTACAACTTTACGATCATTTTCATAATGGAAATCAACCTTATACAAATTTTTAAACTCAATTTTATACTTCAGCGATGTTTGTTCGATCCACCTTAAAAGGAGAAAAATGTTTTTTTTTTTCTTCTTTGCTCTCAAATTCTAAAAATATTTCATAAAACCTCATAAATCGGGCATAAATTCTAGCAATTTAAACTGTGCACACTTTTGGGAGTGCATTAGTTGTGAGGGGCCCTTTTCACCTACAAGAGGTGTGAAAATTTTTCTGGAATATGATAGGAATGAGATAAGTTTCCGCATAAACTAGGGTCAAAATAATAGATTTTATTCCACCGGTACCAAATCAAAATAATACAACTCCAAATACATAAAAGATAGACTCACAATTCAATAGGTAGGCAAATCTCTCACAAACCTTAACTCTAATAGTCAAGACAACAATCACATGACCTAAACCTAAACATATTTAGTCATATTTATACCTCACAATAAAAACTCTGCGCTTAACATGTCTTCAAACTATTTGACAGTCATGGCGACAACTCAGTAGAGCACAAGACAGACTGTGTCATAAGCCGGTTTAACATTACTCTCCTCCTAAAAAGGCTCATTATCCTCAATGTTGAAAAAAATAAATTGTTGTTGAATCAAGTCATAGAGCTCCTACATGGCATCATAATTTGGCAATCATTTCTATTTAATCAGCACTTCTTTTCCACCTGTTGATTCCGAGCACACCACTTTTAACTCAAGTGCAAACTTCAATATCCTCCGTCAAAGTAGGGAGAAGTGACAAAGATGATAAATTATTACCAATAGCACATCTCAATAGAAATACATGGAAAACTAGATGGAGGTTCAACGAAGGCGGCAATTTTAAACGATAAGCCACTTACTAAAATTTATCCTTCTTCAATTGCTTTGTCAACATCCACGCAATCAAACTGTAACCCTTCAGGAATTTCCAATAGCATCTTATAAGTTCCAAAAATCCTCTCAACCCCTTCAAGCTCTTAGATAGTAGCCAATCAAATATAGAAGCCACCTTTGATTGATCCGCCAACACCCCTACAGCAGACACCAAATGTTCTAAGTACTTCATCATTGATAGGGCAAATGAATACTTCTTTGAGTTAGCATAAAGCTGATGCTCACTGATTACCGTCAACACCTTCGAATTGTCAATGTGGTCTTCCAAGGAATGGTTGCATGCTAGGAACACCAAAGAACACCAACATAAACTTCCAGAGGAAAGACTAAAACACCTTGTCCATCAATAATTGAAATATAGTAGACACATTGGTGAGCACGAATAGCATAACCAGAAATTCATAATGACCCTATCATTTTGAAATACAGTCTTAAGCACATCCATTGGCCGCATCTGAATTTGATAGCATCTTGACTTTAGATCAATCTTTGGAGAATATCGCAGCCCCAAACAACTCATCTTGTAGCTCATCACTGTCAGGTATTGTTTCCTTAATCGTTGTCTGATAATTCGCACAGAAACACCAACTCCATCTTTCTTCTTCATTAGCAAGACTAGGCTAGAGGAGTTCACACTATATTATATGATCCCGGCCTCCAACATCTATCGGATCAATCTCTCAATCTTGTCCTTATGTGCACGGAGGTAGCGATATAGCCGCAAACTAATGTGAGAAACCCTAAAATTTTTTAGGGTTATTAAATGCTCGTGTTACTTCAAAGGTGGTAGTCCACATGAAAACTAAAAATTTCCATAATTATTGTTAGAGTTGTTGGATAGGTGTCGAAATCTCAACCAGCTCTATGTCATGTGTTTTCCATATTATAGAACTTGATCAAGAATACTAACCCTACGTCCTACATTGCCCTAACAATGTTCTTGAGTGTCATCGGGATCTTGCACAAACTAGGGTCATCACGAAACACCACCATCTTATCTCCCTACTAAAGCTCCAATGTTAGGAGTTTTCAATTCATCTTCGTCTCCTCTGAGGATTGTAACCATTTCATACTCAATATCACCTTAGTACTCCCTAAAACCAAGAGAATAAAATTCTTCATAACCTGAATACCTTACAGCATTAAAATCACCCAATCATAAACTCCTCTGCTCTTCTCCATATGTCATGTCTCAATTATGAATCTAAAACTTCTTGTGTCAGCAATGTCAAGCCCTACTTGCTTGGCTACTTGAGTAGATGAAGTTGTGGGTGGCCCTACACTCAACCAACACCACTACAATATGCTCCTCAATTTGTTCTCGAAGTTTCATAGTCTGGTTCGGTGTTAGCCCCACAAACGAGTTCAATGAGACTTCTGTCACATCTAAGTGAGGCCCTCCTCCTCCTCCTCCACCACCACCACCACAACATCTATTTATTCATCCCATGTCTCCTCCTCATCACATATTGGGAGTACTTGAAAGATCTAATCCTTGAAATGGTGTCATAAGGCAAACTTCTCATCACACAAAAAGCACAACACCTTAAGGGCCTGTTTGGTTAGCGCTTCGCGGGGCGTCGCGTTGCGTCGCAAGGGCTTCGGCCAACTTTCGTTCGTTTAGATAGAGCGGCGCGGCGGAAGCGGAGACGAAGCGGAGAGGACGCGGGCAGGGGATATCTCCGGCTTATCTGTTAAAACCCCGCGCGCCTGCCTTCCTTCTCCCTTCTGCCTGTTGATATCTCCGGCTTATCTGTTGCCTTTTCTTCTTCCCTATCCACTCGAATCGGCCGATCTCAGGTAAAAACCGAGCCATTTTTGTCGATCTACTTGCAGATCTGAGGTATTTTGAGTGTTTCATCGTAATCTCACTTCTCTATACCTCCCGCTTTCTCGACAGCTTTTCTCTGTTTCTATGCTTACGCTTCGTTTGGAACTGTGAAATGGCATGAGATTTTAGGGAGTTTTGTTCTTTGCGTTTTTCTGGAATGAAATTCCAGCTGACCCTTGTTCTCCATCTACCTTATGCTTCTTATCGCACGCTTATTGTTTGCGGTTCTTAAGGCTTGATCTTCACCGAAATGGCTACAATGACATAAAAAATCCGGAAGAGTTGGGCATCACCTTAATTATTTTTGAATAGTCTTACTCTTATCTTCACCGAAATGGCATCACGCTTATTGTTTGCGGTTTTTAAGTTATGGGTTCTTGGGTTCCATGCCGTCGTTAGTGGAGGAGCCCCTTAGAGCTCGTTTGGCGTGGGGGCTGCATAGTTTTACTCTTATCTAATTTCCGTTGTAATGTAAGAGATCGATCAAGACGACATCATTAATGTTTACAAGATAATTTAGATGTAAATTAAACATTAAAGTTTCATAGCATAATCTTATTAATCATATGAACTCGCCTCCTTTGGATCGGCTCTAACAGGTTCAAATTAGGCTGAAATTATTTGTTGAAAATGTTAGTCGTCATGATTTCCATGTGCATCGAAATATGTTTAATCAACCTCTCGAGAATGATATTATGCTTCCAGATTATGATTGTATTCCCTAGAACAGATTCCTGCTTCAAGTTTTTTTATCATAAGAATTGGGTGGTGTATGTAAATGCCCCCAATTGTATATATAAATTCATGAGAATTGGGTGGTGTATGATATATAAATTGGGTGGTGTGAGAATTGGGTGGTGTGAGAATTGGGTGGCGCTTTCATTTCTGCTTCCAGTTTTTTTATCACTGCATGTACCTTAGTTTAGGTGTGATATATATAAATTCATAAGAATTGGGATTAGTTTGATTTTGACTTGAGATCATTGGTTATGAAATGAATGCGCAATGGGATTACCTATATCATTTCTTATTTTCCAAATCAAATATTAGCATTGATTATAATGCTATAAATGAATTATTCATGCAATCACATGTATCTCTAATATATGCTCAAAGGAATTAGTTTGATTTTGACTTGAGATCATTGCCCATGAAATATATGCGCAATGGGATTACTTTTATCAGCTTATATGTTGGGTGCTCCTTGGTTTTTGCTGTTTAGATGGGAATAATGTGTTTTATATGCTCGGTTTAATGTTTTTAGATGGAAGTAATGTGTTTAGATGGAAAGTTTATATGTTTGGTTTGATGCCTGTGTGGGAGCCTTTTTATGCTCGTCTAATATATGCGCAATGGAAAGTTTTTCTCGCTCCTTTGTTCATCGCTTGCCAGCAGCATATGTCCCTATGGCAGTTTGGGGCTTGCGATTTTCATTGATAGATTGGTGCTTGGGCTTGATCGTAGACATATGCTCGTCTCGGGTGGGGTCCTAATTTGGCTCGTTTTACTTTTTCTTGTTCCTGGAGGCCTAATCATGATTGGGAGCCTTTCTTTGTTTAAAGGTTGTTGCCAAATTTGTTTTGCTCCTGTCTAGCGACCAAACCCACGGTTTGTAGTTGTATGGAAAGTCATATGTTATGTTTGAGAAGCTTTTTTTGGGGTGAAGCTGTATCGGTTTTGTTCTTAGTGGTGTTATAGTGGAAAGTTATAGTGCCAAATTTGTTTATGGTGGTGTTATATACGTGATGTCCTATGTTGGAGGTGAAATCTTGAAAGAAAGAAAGTTTTGTACCTACCTCTTTCATCATCTAATAAAATTGCCACCCTTCTTCCCCGTGGATGTAGGTCATATTGACCGAACCACGTAAAATAATACTTGTTCTTTTATATTTTTCTTCAATGTTTTCGTTAAAATTTTATGTTTAGCTTGGATGTGGTTAGAGTTTAAAATTGAATGTATTTCGTGTCGACGTAGTTTCAAATGTTAGCCCAGTTATAAATTTCAATATATTTATTCTCTATATCTCGCTCTAGCTTACCATAATACGGCCAATAAGGAAAGGAAATTGCTCAACTCGCAACACGGGAGAAGGAGATAAAATATCTCTTTTGTGATCTATGCATAAAAGAGATAGATTTGGAAATAGACTCGTCAAGCTATCTAAGTAAGGAAGGATGGGAAAATGTTGTGAAGGGTTTTGCAGAAGCAACTGGGAGGACGTATGAAAGGTCTCAACTTAAAAATAAATGGGATCAGCTGAAAAAAGATTGGAAGACGTGGAAAGATTTGAAAAATGGATGTACAGGTCTTGGTCGGAATCCAAATAAACGCACCATAGATGCATCTGAAGAGTGGTGGGCACAACGACTTGTGGTAAGTATGTAGATATTTATTGCATAATTTCAATATTTTTGAAAATTCTTCTTTAATTTTAACAGATCCACTTTTCTCTCAGGTTTTTCCCAATGCAAAAAAGTTTAAACTGGTTGGAATTGAACCTGAATTCGAGGAAAGGATGGATCGGATGTTCAAGGGTACCGTCGCCACCTGGCAAGTATGCATGTGCACCCAGCCGAGGCTGGATTTATCGAGACCCGTGAGCTCGTGGTCGTCGGCCTAACTGATGATTCTCCAGTACTACCTAGTCTTGGAAATACTGAAATCCAGTCTACGAATCGATCAAAGCGTCCTCGCTTCGACGGTAGGAAGAAGAGAGGAGCGGCATCATACAGGGCTCAACTCTCCTACTTGGTTGAATCTTCCAATGATGCACCGCATAGAGTGCAGAGAACCTCGTTGAATGATGTGGTTTCACTTTTGGATGAGGATGAAGACATTGCACTTGATGATGACCTATATTATTTCGCAGTTGAGCTGCTACAGGATTCCGTACACAGGGACTTCTTCATGGCAATATCTAAGCAATGTAGGGTGAAGTACCTACGACATTTTTATTACAAGAGGAACACATGACTTTATTTCAATCTGTAGTTTAATTTGCACATTTGGAGAACTATGCATTTGTAGTTTAATTTGCACATTTGGAGAACTATGCATTTGTAGTTTAATTCTGCACATGAGGAACATGTGACGTCCGGTTGTTTCTTCGAACGATAAATTTTGTTAACGCCGTTTTGTTTCGTCTTTCCTTTCATATTGCTCTCATAAGTATTTAAATTATGCATGTGACTTAGGATAAATTATGCATATGAATTCCTCAATTGATTTGGTTTCCCTTTTAATTCAGAGCAAAATCTAGAATGAATCCTGAGGAACGTCGTCGTACGAGGAGAAATGCAAAGAATAAACTTGGCAATCGACTACTACAACACCTACGTTGACCGTCCCCGATGTTACACATCAAGACAAATCGGGGAAAAATGGGTCGTGGAGATGTTAGAAGGGCATCCAACTAGATTCCACAACATATTTAGAATGTTTCGGGACGTATTCAAAGACCTTTTAGCGGAGCTTGTTGACTCTCATGGACTGCATGGGTCTACGAGGACAACAAATTGGGAGGTATTAGCAATCACTATTTATATACTTTCACAAAACGAGTCGATGCGTTCAGCGATGGAACGTTTTCAACATTCTTCAGAAACAATTAGTAGGTATTTCACAGTGGGCTTGAATGCTCTGCTTAGCCTGAGTAAAGATATTATCAAGCCACTTGATCCCACATTTGTAGAAATACCGAGAGAGATTCGCAACGATCCTCGGTACATGCCGTTCTTTAAGGTATTTCATTTGAATTTGATTGTTTTATTTTTGAATCTACCTACAATTAATGTGCCTAAACATCGTTAAGATCAGTATCGGAGCAATTAATGGAACACATGTCGCTGCACGTGTTTCGAACAGATGAGAAAGTTCCATTTATAAAGTCGAGTGGAGTACCAACACAAAACGTCATCGCGGTATGCGATTTTAACACGTGTTTTACATTCGTCATGCTCTAGTTGGGAGGGTAGTGCACATGACATGCAGAATATTTAAAATTGCAACAAGAAATGAAAGCTGCTGTTTCCCGCATCCACCAAACGGTATGTGTATTCTAACAAAATTCAATTATGTGATTTCCAAACATAAAAAAATACTAACAAATTTTAAACAGGAAAATATTATCTAGTGGATGCCGGTTATCCGATGCAAAGGGGTTATATGAAACCATTCCCGGATACAAGGTATCATATACCGGACTTTGAAATAGCAAGTAATGTGACACGAACACGGAAGGAGGTCTTCAACAAACGACATTCTTCCTTACGAGGCGTGATCGAGAGGACATTCGGTGTCTGGAAGAAAAATGGGTTATACTACGAGACATGCCCCCGTATTCATTTTCTAAACGAGTGTAGATCGTTATAAGCAACAATGGCGCCGCATAATTACATTAGACGTCATCGATCAAGATTCGATGTCGATTTCTGCAGTGCGTGAAGTAAATCAAGAAGTACGTGCACAACCATCAGGAAACCATGTAGGCCCTGTAGCAGATGATAGCGAACAGCCTTACACTTGCACCAAGGACGGCGAAGGTGCTACAGAGATGGCATCGCTACGAGAAGAAATCACAAATGTGTTGGTTAATATGGCATAGAATCGTATCTCCTCAGCGAGTTTTTCTAGCCTAGCTTCTATTTCATAAACTAATTTATTAGTACTTGAAATGTCATTTCATAAACTTTTATTTTATTTTATTATTTCTTATAAACTAGTTAGATGCTAATTCGAGATTTATTCAGCTTGCTTATTTAATTAGATTGGTACTTGTAAAAATATTTAATTTTTATATTCGCTTTAAAGTATTTAAATATCGCTCAAAATATTTAATTTATATATTCGCTCGCATTTCAGTAAGAAATGAGTTCCACTATGTCATCGCTACCTCTCACCGAGTTTTATGTCATCGTGGCCTCCAAACATCGCTTTTAACATCACGACAACCGCATAGCTTTCGCCGAAAGTTTTATCGTCGCCTCAAAACATTTCACAACAATGTGGTTTCTTCCGATGCGTGGACGACCATCGGATTATCAAGAGCCCAATGCTAGGAGTGGACCACTTCACTGTAAGATTGTGTCACACGGAGTTACGAGAACTCAAAAATAAAGCGAACATTATTATCGTGTTAGCTGTTGCTCTAATCGTCCCGCATGTCTTTTTCATCGCATCGTTACTTAAGACGTACTGAGAGAACACGATGTACATCCGCAGTGTTTTTATGACTTTTTGGATACGAAATCGTTATTTTCGTGTTCTTCGTTTCAAATCATTTGCAAGTGTGAAATATTTTTAGTAATTTGTGAAAAATATTTTTACAAAAATATTTTAGTACTTTTAAAATATATATATATATGATTAACTTTAAAGGTATGATAGTTTTTAGATTTAAATATATATATATTTAAATATATACATGTGAGGTAACTTCAATTATATAGGTAACTTCAATTATATATACATGTGAAAATATATATTTTTTTAAAGGTAATCGTTAATAGATATAAATATATTAATAGAATCGGCTCATAATATGAAATTTCTCATAAAAATTTTAAAAGTGTTACTAATATATTTGTAGAACTATTAAAATATATTTTTTCGTTAAACATTTTAAAATATTTCACACTATAAAATAGAATCTGGCTCATAATATAAAATTTTTTAATAAGATAACATTTTAAAATAGAATCGAGCTCATAATATAAAATTTTTTCGTTAAACATTTTAAAATATAATTTATTTTTATTACTTTCAATATTTAAAACATTAAATTTTAAAAAAAATCAGTATTTCGCAAAACCCGTATATCATATAAATAAATCGAAAATTTCAAATAGCTTTAATAAACAAGTGCGACCGATCATTTTTACAGAATAATGCCTTAGCAAATGTTTTCCCACACTCGCAACCAAACAAACAAATTAACTTCCTAGCAATGCTTCCAGCAATTCTACTTCGGATAATACACAGTATACTGCAAAATTGGACAATGTACAAATCAACCAAACAGTTCCAAGTCGATTCTCCTGAATCTATGTCACCACCAATCGTGACTCATTATTCTTGTCTTATGGAGTCTCCCTCTGGAATCTCACTATTTGAGTTTTTGGTATGGTCGTATCGTAACATTTCAGTAAGGTGTTGCGCTCATGTTGCTCATATTAGCATATTTTATTGTATTTTTATCTTCAACCAACCGCGCTAATTCCATAATTTTTCCTAATCCTCACAGTCTCAACAAACGAAGCGTTGCTCAAATTTTAGACCTCAACCCTTCCACAAAGTTTCCTTTCAACACTACTTTTGATATCCCTCTCAAATGGCCAAATAGCATCTTTAATTACTCCATATAATTTGTGATGGACCCTTCATACACCAACGCAAAAATTTATTCATGTAAATCCCCTTTCTACGTTGTTATGAAATGCTCCAACCATCGATCCTTGAATTTTTCTCATGTTTGTCTGATGTTGTTCACTCTATCGATACCACGCTAGAGCCTTCCCTTCCCAACATAGTGTCACAGCCATCAATTTTTCTTTTTGAGTCAACTCATTAATAGAAAAATATATCTTTATGCAATAAACTAAACCATAGGCATCCTCTCATTCAAAGATCGGCCACTTCAGTTACCTTATGCTTGTCTCTCCTCCACAATTTCATCAGTCGAAGTTCGATCCATCCATGAAATGGGGGATGGGTTCCTATCCTCGGCCCATATTGATTTCTCTTCCCCCATAAGTTTGGCTTGTTGCTCCTATGTCCCCATAAGCTCATGAATCGCCTTCTGCCCAAAAGACTGTTGCAGCAAAAGGCACTGGCACAGTTGAATACAGCTCGGTTGGGATCCCACATACAGTGGTTCCTTGTTCCAAGTGAAAATCCTTCAAATCAATCTTCTTTAGTCATGAATCATTCTAGTCTTGCTCTGCCTGTTGCCGCTCATTCTAGCCATTTGGATGTCAAATAATTCATTCTAAGTGTTGTTGCTCAAGTCTGCTCTTGATTCCTTTGTTCAATCCAGCGGCACTAGATTAACATAAGGTTATGTCACTGTCTTAATACATGGGATACTAACAAGCAGATACCAAGTTACTCATTTAACTATGATATAAAACTACAATTTCTTTCGTATTAGAAGTCTAGAAGATCAAGCTCATGCAGTAAGTTGCAAACTGGATTTTATTTAAGAAGTTGGCAAGCTAAATTCAACTTCGTCTTATTTGTTCTACCTTCTTGGAAAGGAGAGAATAGCTCAAACAACTCACAAAAATAACTTAGGATGGTTAAGCATCGAAATATGCTCTAGAGAAAATTCCTCTAATTTAACAAAAAAATCGCTTAAGCGGTAGTAACAATAGATATTTAAACAAATCGTATTGCATCCTCAATTAAAAAAAGTATATTGTTTTGAAACAGATCATATCCAATACATGTTGCAACAACAAGGGTGAAACGTGTTCCTTGCACAATTAGAGTTAGGAGTCACAAATCTATTCGTGGATCGACTAAAATTGGCCTGACCCAAACCTATTTGACATGAATCCGACCTGAATATTAAGCAGTTTAAAAAGTTCAACCCAAACTCAACCCACTATCAACCCGTTGACACAAACTCAACTCATATAACCCATTTAACACAAGGCATAACAGTCATTTGAGATCAAATTTGGGTTGATTTTGATTCAAATTTGAGTCAAATTCGAGTCAATTTTGATTTGGTGAGTCTTGAGTTATTTCCGAGTTAGTAGGCCAATTTCAGGTAGATTTGAAGTTGATGGGTTAACCTGAACCCGATCGAAAAAATAAACGAGTTAGAATTTCTAACTCATGTCTGGCTTAAAAATTATTCAAGTCAACCCAAACACAAATTTTTCAACTTGAATTTGATTCAACGCCCCTAGTTGTAGGACAAACAGTTAGTGTAGCTCACCAATGCCCCTAACCGCATTCTTTCTTTTGTGATATAATATTGTCAAAAATAAGGATTTGTAGCCTTCAGACCTTTCCACAATAACCACTATCTTCTTGCTTTTGTTCAGTATTAAATGGGAGGCTTACTTCCTTTTACTTATCCTTTAATGGCTGGACTCCATGGGAGCGGTCAGCGAACTAAAGTAAATCTAGTTTGAACTGGTTTGGACCAATTACACCCAATCAAATTCACTTTGGTTTGCTTTTTCTAGATCAAAAACAACCATCCACTTTCTCTTCTATTTGTATGTATCAAAATATTAACACGGCACTCAGTCCGCCTCTCCTTTGAAACACAGTACAACAAAATTTGCCATTTGATCCACACCTTTGAGGCTCAGCATAGCAATGGCTTATCTCCAATCTATCACATATTTCACAAGGAAAACCCTGAATGATCAGAGAGCACATCAATCCAATTCATCTCGCACAGTACTTTCAGTGCCAGGATACTGCAGCCCCGCCTACAAATAAAAAGAACGTCATACTTCTTCATGTTGACTAACACATAGAAACCTATTCCTTAGCTCCGATTCTCTTCTCTAATAAAGTCTCCTATCCCACTTGCTAAATGACTTGCACTTCACTTCCGCTTGCAGTGACTAATATAACTGAAAATCTCACTTGAAAACTCGCCTGAAAACGACGTCGACCAAGTCAACTCACCCATACTCAAACTCATTCGTTCTTTCGCTCTTCAAAGAAACCAAATCGCCATTTTTTCACACAGTGATTGAATTCATTAGCTCTTCAATCACAGTCAAAAGGAGTAAATATTCACTTACCTCCACGTAGAACAGTCCGAGCAAGGAAACTTCACTCTGGTCGAATGGACAGGATCATAAGGTATAAGAAGAGCCGTGAAACCTTCAACGTAGTTCGTGCTCTACGTCGCCGGAAGAATAAGCACGGCGGTAGGAAGCGCATCAAGGTACATGAGCGGCGGCGAGGGTTTTTTCGATCGGCTCAAGACCGCACGTGACTTTAGGCTGAACTTTGGAAAAGTAAAAAATATAATTACTGCTTTGTGCTTTGTATTTTGTATTATTAAACGTCTCTTTGGCGCAGCTGCAGATTATCAAGATTATCGATCAGCAGTTTATTCGGATAATTTGTCTGTCTGTTTAGTTTGAGTGTTTGGAAAATAGTTTATTTGCAATGATCGTGATAAACGATCATTATGCGCTCGAAATGAATAAGTTCGTTAAACTGCTTTGGCTTTACGTTTTAAGAATCTAGCTATTCGCAATATGTTTGTAGAAAAAACCTATTTTTACTCCTCTTTATTGCTAAAATTATTTTAAAATATAAAATCTTATTTTAAAAAATAAAATCTCATTTTAAAATATAAAATCTTATTTTCAAATCTACAGAGAATTCATTTATTTAAAGCTTCATTTGTAAGAATTGAGCAAATCCTTACATCCTCGTTTATCAATGGCACTCTATTATTAGGGAAGCCTCTATTTTTATACCTCCCAGTAGACAACAAGTGTAATAGTTTTTTTTTTATGCAAGATGGAAATAAATGAGGGCGAAAAATAAAAATCTATTTTAATAATAAAAACTGTTTATGCTCATGTAGTGATTGTCAAACTTTGTATGAATTTTATGAGTTCCGACCATTGTATTAAGAATAAATTCAAAAAATTATATTTACAACAACAACAAAAAAAAAACCACAAGAAAAGTTCTTAGTCATCAAAATTTTTCTTTTAATTTTATTTTATTTAAAAAACTAGCTCCCAAGCTCCACTTTAGTGGCGATCAAACAAATACCACACATTTCTTATGTATTTATATATATAAATCAATTGCAAAGCGGTGATCGAGAAATAAAAAAGACGAAGAGAAAAATAAGCAACGAGTCTAATATACCCTCATTCAATAAACATAAAAACAAGACATACGAGTTTAGAGGAATAAAACATATAATACTCACTCAATAGTGACTATCTACAAACCTATTAAAAAACAAGAAGCATAACAAAATTACAACCAAAATTATGATAATATTCATTTTAAAATGTAAAAGAGGCATGTCCTGAGCAACGTTCTTCTGGTTGGGATGCCGTCGAACCCTGAGCAACATTGTGCGCCTGGGATATTGTCGAGTCTCCATCGCTATGGGAAGCGGAATAGGTCGGAATGTTTGCCCACCTGAAGAACTGACACTTGTCGGAACCGTTTGCCCACTGTGGGCACCTGTAGAATGGCCGGTCGTAGCTATGTGGCTGGTGCGATGTGAGCAACATCGTAGGCAGTCCGCAGCGGCAAAACACTTGCTCAGAGGTCCTCGAAAACTTTGAGCTCATTTTCCCTGTAGAAAATGCAAAAGACGGATATTGTTAGTGATGGAAGAATTTGTAGAAAGAATTTTGCATGATTTTTTCCTTTGGTTTTGATGAAAGAAAAAGTAGCAGAAAGCTCAACCCTTCATATTCAGATTTCACTGCACTTTGGTGCTGTTGCGAAGGAATCCTTCCAGAAATGACATATATTTATTTTTTCTCATGCACACATCTACATTGGATTCATGACCTTCATATTGCTTGTTCTCCCTGCCATTAACATCTCAAATCCAACACATACCAATATATACTATCAAACTATCAAACTTTACTATAATAGACAAGCATAGGATTGGCAATATTACTAACCAAAACCGTGGATGCAACGGTTGCCAACAACATAGTTGTGTGGCAATCCTAGTTGCTGCATTCCAAACCGAAGCCAACAGTAAAGCCAAACATTGCCCTTTTGACAATATCAAAGCCCATGTGAAGGGAAATTTACATATGTACCTCACAAGTTCTGCTCCATATTTACATACATACCACACAATTCTTATGTAAATATCCAGAAATGTCCCCAGCCTCAGCAAAGAAGTGAGGAACCCTCACCAATGCACCAAACTAAACAAAGTTATAAATTCATCTAAGAAAACACAACAGTTGGAACAAATCCGTAAAGAGAATGAAGTCAGCTTCTTTGATAATGAAAGCAAACTTGAGTTGGCTCAAAGCCCGAATTGATTAGCAAAATTCTGCATAAAAAGCAATGATGGATGCAATAATACTGAATCAACCCAATGCATTAGTACTTTTCAAAAATTTCAAAACATGTGTTCTGCAAATAGATTGTCTGGCATAGCTTTATTTGAGAAATCGTGAAGTACTGAAGAAGCAGTGCCAGAAAACAATCTTATAGTTGTGAACAAGAATGTGGAACAAGATTCTAATCTTTCAAATAATCATACACCACCCAAATCTTTTGCTACCCATTAAGCTACATTAATATGTTGAAGGACCATTTACATACATACCACCCAATTCCTAATCAAATAAAAAAAATCTTTTAAACATACACCACCCAAATCTTTCAAATTAAACATCAACACTAATTTTATGCACCTATCTAGTAGGTGCATTTTCTGCTCCTTAAATTTATCCACACATAGCAGTATTGTATGCCCCAAAGCATGCTTCCATGAGAAGAACAAAAGTATGCAATTACCACCATTCCATTATGCCCAAGCTTTCCTAAAAAATTATTATAAGCCAAAACACTCCTAAAAGACAAAATATTGCAAACTCACGAAGAATCCATAAGAAGAATACATTTTTTTTTATTTGAAGCATAGCTGTTGACGACAGATATAGTGTTAGGCTAACAAAAACATTGGAGACATCTGACAGAGCCTTCCAAAATAAACAGAGCAGTGAGCAGTACAAAAATCCCATCATAACCAGCTCGCAGGAGAAGAATCAGACTTGGATCTATTCATTAAGACAATCCCAATTATCACCTCAAAGTGTTATAACTATCATATTGTTCAATACAAAAAACCAAAATGGCTTGGATCAGACTTGGATCAGCAAAACAAGTTGTGAGCAAAAGAAAATTCAATATTGATTTTGATTATATACAGACTTGGATCAGCAAAACTGGTTGTTCTCACTTTCCTTATTCTTGCAACCTTGAACAACAAAGAAAATTCAATATTGATAAAACTGATGCCATTTTCAAGTGCATAAGTAATATATTGTCAAGCCTAGGGGCATAAACCAACAGCAGCATAAGAAATACGTTGTTATATGTATTAAAAGTAAACATACTTCCAAAATTTCCAAAATTTTTCTTTAAAGAAAGTAAGGAACACTATTGTAGCTTCAAAGCTTGGCTTCACCTAAATTTTATGTATTTATATGTATTACATGTATGAATACATAACAGTTGAGAAATGAATATGTAAATGCCATTAATTTACATACCAGCCAATCTTTAAGTGTAAGGAAAAGAGGAATGGATGTCCCATAGATAAACACCAAGCATTTAAAATTGCACCAATTTCATATTTTGTCTTTAACAAAGAGATATAAAAAAAAACTAAATGAATACATATTCACCAAATGGTAGAGGCAACGGTTGCCAACAACAAAGTTGTGTGGCCATCTTAGTTGCTCCACAATTGGCAAGGTAGTAATCATTACTTGATGCCTTCAGAGCAGCATGTAGAATTAACAATAAAAATGAACCAACAGAATTCATCACAAGGTAACATAAAATGAACTGTTCATCATGCACAATAAAAATAAACCCACTGAATACATATTTGAGGTTCAAAATAAAGAAGATGTAGAAATTCAGCTTTGACATATTGCATCTGTGATACGCTCCCTCGTAAGCAGCCATCTCCGATGCACCTTCCCCGTCCTGGGTTTCAAATTCTTCAACTTCCATAGGGTCATCAGGGATTGACTGGCCAATTTATAATTCTGATTCCTCGGGTGGGAGGTGCATGTCGTCAGCCTCAACCATATTAAAATCTGTGTCGGAACGGGATGGATGTCTTCTATGAAATTCTGCAACGCCATCGTGGCCACTACAATATGAACCTGCTTACGAAATGGGTACGTAGGCATGTCGAGAAGGATGACCCATTTCTTCTTCCAAACACCAAATATTATTTCGATCACCCCGCGCAAGGAGGAGGGGTGTTTGTTGAACATCTCTTTCCGACCCCGGGCGACACCACTTGATCTCTCAAAATCGGGAATATGATATTTCGTCTCTATGAATAGCTTCAAATATCCCCTCTGTAAGGGATATTCGACGTCTACCAAATAGTATTTACCTATCACAAAAGACATCATTATTTGCTATTGTAAATATATAATAATGGGTTAGAAAGTTAAGTCAACCTGGAGGTGGGTGAGGGAAGTGTTGTCTGCTGTCTTTCGTTGTGTATTTAAAAATATGGCTGTCATATGCACTCCCTTCCCATCCGGCCATAACAAATGTGAAGCACATGTTGAAGTCACATACAGTCATCACATTTTGGGTAGGCGATCCGCTTCGACCAATGTACACCACCTTCTGATCGCTAGGAAGTCGGGCATGAATATGTGTACCGTCAATTGCTCTAATGCAGTTCTGTTATGATTTGTTAGGTGATCGTTAGTATTGAGATCTACATTTTCACTTTGAAGTGGATGTGATGCAATAAGGAACTAACCTTAAAAAATGACATGTAACGGGGGTCTTTGGCAATCTTTGCTGGAGTTGTGCTGAACGACGGGTTTTCCGGCTTAATGATTTGAATAGATAAGCTAATTAATTCCTTCAATCCTTCAGAGAAGTATCGACTTATTGTCTCAGAGGAATGTTGGAAACGCTTCATAGCTCCCCTAATTGATTGATTCTGAGATAAAATGAACAATGTAATTGTCAATACCTCCCTGGTCGATATTCTGGGCGAGCCTTCGAGTCCTTGATTGCTACGTAGTTCATGTAAAAGGTCCAGAAAAATGGGCACACTCATACGAAATATGTTGTGGAATCTTATGGGATGTCCAGCAAGCATCTCGCTGACCCATTTATCCCCAATAAATGATGATGTTATGCGTGGGTTTCTAACAGTGTTGGAGCGGTAGTACTCTAAAAGCAATATTACAATTGCGGCAGCTAATCTTTTGCGGCGTGCTACCTGATACATCCTGCGTAAATGTTTTCGTATGAAGGAACGTTTTATTCAATTAGCAGACAAATATCCGTGCAAACTTTAAAAAAATGTAAACATTTAACAGAACAATTCAATACATCAATGAAGAAAAATTACACAAATAACAATGTCTTCAAATACCAAAATTGCACATATAACAGAAACATTCAGAACAGTCCACAAAAAATAAAACAAAAAAAAACTAAAAGGTGGGGCCGAAACATTTTTAAGTGGAGAGACGTAAATATTCGGCACGCAGCTCGAGCTGCAGCCTCTTGAAAATCTATCTCCATATTGGGTCTTCCAAAACTTTAACACATTTTTGGTAGAATGCGGGATCACAGACAACTTCTGGAATTTCATCCAAAAGATTCATGAAGTTCACATCGGGATCAACTACTACAGTATGAACAGTTTGCGGAGTTTCGAGTGCTTGTATCAGTCTATCTATCGAGCTCTGAATGAAAGCATCTTTATTTTTTATTTTTTTGTCGGTCTTGCACCTCTTTGATTGGCACGTGGATTCGAGCTCTATCGGGTGCACGCTCGGGCCTTCACCAGAACCCATAACTTGTTCGGGTATGTTGTCAACTGAGATACCAGCAAAGCCCTGCTCGCTGGGGTTGAATGCATTTTCACCCGTAGCAACAACCCCTTCGAACATAACATCCAGTTTGTCCTCCAAGTCCGGCTCAATCCCGCACACCTTAAATTTTTTTGCATTTGGAAAAGTCTGCAATGTCGAGAGGGGTTGTAGCAGATTATCCAGATTAGAATTATAATTGATAATAAACTGAAGAGTACACAATGATACAATTATTACCACTAACTTTGCAGTCCACCATTCCTCAAAAGCATCCACCGTACGTTTGAGAGGATTCCAACCTAATCCAGTTGATCCCCTTTTAAGATCCTTTCATAACTTCCAGTCCCTCTTTAGTTGATCCCACTTGTTCTTGAATTTCAACCTATCGTTGTCTCGTCCTGTCATCTCATTAAACTTATTGGCTATATTAGCCCATCATTCTTTGCTAAAACAAGACGATGGCCTATTTCCAGCTTCAATCTCATTAACACAGATATTGCAAAAAATATTTGTCACAATTTTATCCTACATTGTTGATGTAGACCCTTCTTTGGTTTTAGCCATATTGTAACTAGTAGAAGACACGGATGAAATATTTGAGAATCATCAATGAAAACATAATACATGCTTGCACGTGGCCAAGAAGGTATCTTTCAATTTAAAAAAAAAAAGATCATGCATATTAATTATAAATACATAAGAATTGTGAAATAGCATTTACTAATCAAAAGTAAGATGGACAAAAAAAATATTAAATAACGTTCATTCAAAAAATAATGGTTAGGATATTCATATATGTTCATTAGAACTTAAGTAGGAGCTATATCGGCTAATAAATGATTATATTTGCATAATTAAAGGTAATGAAATATAAATTAGCAAATCCAACCACATAAATATAAAGAATTTAAAATTTGTAACTATTGTCTATAGCAGGTAGGAGGAGGGAGCAATTTATGGCACTTCCCTTTTCATATGAAGCGCATGAATCTGTGTCACTCCTCTTTTATGTTAAGCTCATATATTCGTGGCACATATTTTCCCTTACTTAGCAAATAAATCCAAGTCTTCTTTCATTTATTATTAAGCAATCCTAACAGTTTCAGCACCAGATATATTGAATTGAGAATTTACCAAACCTATTTTATGCCTTCTTGTATGAAAAAGATCAAGTCCTAAAATCTCATTCGAATTCCAAAACCAAACAACCTCTTAAATCACATAAAAACATACAAACCTACTTTTTAAAGTAGATCACTAGAAAATAAGTATCATTGAGCAACTTCATAGAGTGCTTGCTAAAATAATGAGCATTGAACAACATGTATATCATTTTCTATGTTCCAGGAATTCTTGGCCTTCATTTGTATAACATGTATACCATCACTATAAAGAGAGTTTTGAAGCCATTATAAGAATCTTAAATCAATTCTTATATCTATTTACATTCAATTAAAATATAAATTTAAGAGACTTCAAAACATTCAAATATAATAGCTCATTGCTAGCAATCAAATGAGTCCATACAAAACAATGTGTGTTTTTCACACATTTTATGTGAATAACATCATCATTTTTTGAGGATTTGTTGAGAGTTTTTTAGAAACTTTTGAATTAATGGATTTAACAAAAATGATAAAATTTATTTTAAATCATTTTAAACTGAAGGCAATCCATATATGATCCCTGCCACAGCTACAAAAAATCTCTCCCAAACGAACCTATAAGATATTAAGGATGAAGAAGAGGCCGGATTGTGGATTTGAAGTAAAACTGGTTGGTTCTAGTAATAGAAAGATCAGATTTATGGCCGATTAATGTGGAAGAGAGACGTTGGGGATGGGGAGCGGGAGGAGGACGGATCAGAGAGGAAGGAGAAGAGGAGATGATTATGTTGTTTTCGGCTTAAAAAGAGTTAATTTGTAGGCATCTACCACATTTTTTCCTCTACCAAACGATTTGCCCTAACAGTCTCACCGTAGGAAGAAAGAGCGCCTAATGGAGGGAGGGAGACGGGTGCATACCTGAGAAGCCGACGAAGGAAGGAGGAAGCGGGTTGCTGCGGGATCGGCGAGGGAGACGGGTGCTGCGGGATCGGCGAGGGAGACGGGTGCTGCGGGATCGGCGAGGGAGAGGGATCACGCCGCGACCTAGGGTTCTGGAGGGAAGGAGACGAGCGAGGGCAAATATCGTCCAACACAAATTGGAATCGCGGATCGCGGGTAGGATCCTGCGATTCGCGACTAATAGAAATTAAGAAATTTGTTTTGTAATAATCTGATGGAATAGCTGCGCTAAACAGGTTTATGGCGTTTTGAAAACGCCACAGCTACAAATAATCTCTCTCAAACGCACCGTAAATGTTATTGTAGTACTTTTGATATTTTATTGACTTTTTATTGTGTTATTATAACACACAGAATATTCTCATAATACAATAACACACAATAACACATGAATAACATACAATAACACATAAATAATACGGGGGGAATATTTTCCTGTCAGCCCAGTAACACAGGAAATATTTTCCCCGTATTATTATATGTTATTCAAGTGTTATTATTTATTATTCAGGTGTTATTGATGTGTTGTTGTGTTATTATAACACCGACAATATCTCATAACACAATAACACATCAAAACGACCACAATAACACTTAATAACGTTGAATAACACGAGGAGAATATTTCTCCTTGTTATTCCCGTGTTACCGCTCCGTTTTTAAATTTTTTTTTACTTCCACGTGGAGTCATTTTATTGGACTCCGTACGTAGCTCTAAATGTGAAGTCCTAATGTAATATATCATCTTGGAAAAGGGGGCATTTTTGAAGAAGATGCCATACAGACGAAATTTAGATTTTTTCAGATGTGCTCAAATTTTAAGCGGCATTTACATATATGCAACACAAATTTTATGTATGGTATTAATTTAACTTTTTTTATATTTATATCACCCAAATTTTTTACATCAATTTAAAAATATCACTATCACCTATAATTTTAGATATAACAAATGGGTCACCCAAACTTTAAAATTTTTGTTTCAACTACCAAAAAATTACAACTTTTCCAAGCAACCGACTCACCCATGGTTCTCTCGTGTCCGTCGCTCGCCACTTAACTTTCGTCACTCACTTTCTAATGACATTTCTCAATATGTGACATAGTAGACAAAAGAAAAAAAATTGAGTTACTCGTTACTCACCTTTGAGATATAAATGTCACAATTCCAAATGTAAGGTCGCATGCATCGTGAAAGTAGAGCAAGAAGAACACCATGAAGACCGTCGAAGAACTTAACCTCCCCCTCCTTTCCAAAATGATGCACAAAATCTCGTTGGCTGTCTCAGGCCCTGTTTGGGACAGCTTATTTGGTGTGATGGTCGTCATTCAAAGAAAACCCAAGCTTACTTGGCAAGTTTGGGGCCCCTGCATTCAAGTTTCAGGATTATATACATATAAAGGAATCGTTATTTGAAAGGACTATCTTGTCTCCTAAATATTGATCCCTTATATGTAATAATTCGTATATATAAAGGAATCGTTATATGAAAGACCAATTATATTAGAGGGGATTCGAACCCCTGACATGAGGGATCTTACACCGAGAATGCCAACCAATAGACTGAGATACACTGCAAATAATATGTAAGGCATATAGATCTACACAGAAAAACTAAAATTTAATACATGAACTGAAAAATTGGAATGAATATATTTATTCAACAAATTTAATTATTAATGGTGCATGCTCCCCATATCAATTTGGCCCACAATTAAAAACTCTTTAAATCAAACAAATGAACTAATGAACTTGTTGTACTTTTATTAAACCATATGTTTCATGTTATGATCAAAGTACTATTTGTTTATTTTTAATGAGATGATTTAAATTTAATTTTAATATAAGTCTAAAAATATAAAAATTTATAATTAAGTAGAAATTTATTAAGATACTTAATGAGGAGATTAATGGTTTAAAAATAAGTATTTAAATTTTAAATATATATATATATATATATATATATATATATATATATATATATATATATATATAAAGATTGATCGACAGTCGGAGACGGGAGACCGCCGATCAACCCCGATAGGTTGAACTGACCGAGGAGCGGACTCACAGTCCAGTCCGGTGTGTTATTCGAATACTCCCATCATGGGTGGGATTCAAATTCCTGACCCGAGGGACTTACACCAAATGCCGCAACCAATGAGCCAAAGTTTTCGCGCACGCGCATACACATTATATTATTATAAAATCACTTAAAATACTATCTAACTATTTATTATATTTATTACTTCATTCAAATCAACCTCCAGTTAAATTCTAAGTGAATGTTTAATTCTTGAGTATTTTCTTCATTCCATTCAATGTCCAATCTTTCAATTATTTATTTTTGTTATAAATGTAAGTATCAAAATTTATGTGTTAAATATGTAAATGCATAAAAATTATGGGATAAGTAAGCAAATTTACCTATTTTTAATTGATACATAATAAATTATATATTATATAACTGAAGTCTCATTTAGGATGAAATTTTGCTATAATCCCCAAATATTTTCAACACTTTTGGCCCCATTCTAAGAAAAAAAAATTATTTTTCTATCTTACCTGTTCTTAAGAGTTTGAATTGAAAAAATAGGCATTAAGATTTTATTAAACACTTTATAAACTTAAAATAACGCTACCAAATATTATTTCAAGGGAAAAAATATTACATCAGAAGTCTTGATATAAAACTGTATCAGGATTCCATTGAAAATGCGTCACGTTTCCACTACATCAGGATTATGCATTAAATATAGATTTTTTTTTATTTATTTAATAGGTTTATCGTGTGACGTAGCGTACTTTCATTGTAAGTCATGATACAATTTTGCATCAGGACTATTGATGTAATCTTTTTTCTTTCTATGGAGGGCATAAGATACATACCTTATTAGATACCCAAGAGTAATATATGATTGTCAGCCTAAAAGGATGACATGGTGAAAAGTGATCCTTGTCCTATTTGGGGGTTCAAAACCAAATCATATGTGACAATAACATATATTGAATATAATTTTGAAAATTAATTAAAAGTAATGTTAAATTGGAACTAATTATGTTCAATCATGTGCAATAAACTTTATGCAAAAAATACATGAAATTAATAGCAAAGCAACATTAATTGATTATGTAAAATTGTAATTGATATGTCACATATAGGCAAATTTAAAGTAAAACTTGACTTTATGCGTGCTAGAAAATTTGCGGCGGTAGAGTAGCAGGTTATTGTCTTAGCGTTGTACGAAAATTCAACACATACAGATGAAAAATAAGTGGTGACAACTCCAGAAAGGTTTACGAGAAAAAACTGCAAAGGGAAAAACCACGAAGGTTGACCCAGTTGTGAGAATCCACTATTAATTGATGTTTAAAGAAATCTTCTGTCCCACAGACGGGAGATAGTAATTTTATGTTTCATACTACAATGTCGACTAACGGTACCTGGTTGGCGGTGATTGACGATGATTGACGGAGGTTCGCGGTGATGAAGGTCGACAGTGATGGAGGTCGAAGGTGATGGAGGTCGATAGTGACGGAGGTCGGCTGTCATCAATGACGGTCAGCGGCGGTGCTAAGCTGCAGCTTCTCTTTAAGACCTCAGGCACTCTCTAGGCTTCTCCCCTCTCATGTGAGGGTTTGAGGTCTATTTATAGTGTTTTTGGTACAATTAATGCAGTCATTTTGATCGGATGGTCCAGAGGGCTTCCCTCGATCATACGGCGTTTAAGAGATATTTGATATTCTTAACGATGTCGAAATTGAGTGATCTTGGGTTCGTTGGATTCGTCTTGTTGCGACGCTCGATTCGAGTATGGGTTTGCTAGTGTCGCCATTTGTTTGACCTTCCAAATGTGTCCGTAAATCTTCTAATAATAGTTTAATGACTTGATCTCAGCTTGATTTGACTCGGATTGGACTAGTTTTTATATCATTAGGTCCGTCTCATCGAGTCAGTCAGTTTAACTATAAGTTTGCTGAAATCAGAACTCTGGATGACTCTTTATCAAGATTTGAATATTTCTTATTCAAAAGATTACACCAAAATTCTTTTCAAATGATGAAAAATTGTTAGCAGTAGCGTATCATGACTCAATGTTGAATTAGTTGAAAAAGGTTGATGTAGCTATTTTTCCTTATGATTAATGTAAAAAATAAAAAAAATAAATAAAAAAAAAGTTTATTGTAAAAAATATAATTGAATATCCATTATTAAAAGGAATTTAATCACTTGTAATAAAAAAAAAAATAATGATATTGCGAGTCATATAATAATTCAAGACTCTCACAATATGGAGATTGGATCTATAATTTATAAAGTTTTTTAGAAAGATTTATATGCATATCATTTGATTTTCTGTGTATTTATATATCTAACACCTAAAATTTAACTTTTACATATATACGGATTAAAAATATTGATGTGTGATAGAGAATTCACGAAAATAGAGTAATGGCTTATCGTCTCAGCATTGCACCATAATTTAACACGTACTCAGATAAAAAAAAATAATCAATAGTGATACCATAAGTTTTTACGTGGAAAACTCTCAAGGGAAAAAACCACGTGCTCTAGTCCAGCTATAGAATCTACTATAAACTCGATCTTACATGTACAGTACCTCGTCCCACATGCGGGAAATGGTTGAATACTCTTCGAAGTTCATGGTCGGTGCACAAATAAACTTATTGTAACAAGTGGGTGGCGGCTCACGAGGCTCAGTAGAGGTTGGTAAGTGGTTGTGGACGACGGTCAACAGTGATCAATGACGGTCAGTAGTGGTCAATGAAGGTCGACGGTGATCAACGATAGTCAGCGGTGGTCGACGGTGATTGGAGTGATTATAGACTTCAACTCCTTATAACTGGAAGCTCTTCTTCAAGTTTCAACCTCTCTCCTCTTATGAGAGGAATGAGACTATATTTATAATGTTGTGGGTGCAATTAATGCAGAAATATCAATCTCTTTAATCAAACGGTTCGGAGAGCTTCTTTCAATCAGATGAAGTTTGATGAGTATTTCAGTGCCTTAACGATATCATAATTGAGCAATATTGTGCTCGTTGGATTCTTCTTGTCGAGAAGCTTGATTAGACTATAGGATTGTAAGATTCAACATTCGTTTGACCTTCTAAATATGACCGTAAAACTCATGCGTATTTTAATGACTTGATATGAGTTTGATTTGACTTGGATTGAACTAATTTTGATATCATTGGGTCCGTCTCATCGAGCCGATCAATTTGACTATAAGTTTACTAAAATCAGAGCTCCGTATAACTCTTAATTGAAATTTGAATGCTTGACATTCGTGTGAGTTGATAAAAAATTTATTAGTGACATATGGATACTAATAAAAATTATTTTAAAATTATTCACGTAAAAGATTAAGATAAATATTAAAAAAAAATTACATACATATCACTTCACTTGAAAAATTTAATTTTATAAGCTAAACAGAGTTTCTACTCTCTTCAGTTAATTTAAAAGCCCTAACGTTTTCCGGCATCTCCATCTTCCCCCAACGCGTTCCTCTAGAGTCTCCGCAGGAAGAGAAAGAAAAATCAGATTTTTAATTTTTTTTTAAGACAATAACGTGCCGAGGTTAACTCATCCACCCCGCGGCCCTCTCCACCTCCCATTATTTAAGCGCAGCACCAGCCGCGAAACACAGCGAAGGGAGAGGACTGCTCGCCGAATTTCCCCTGAAATGTGGGAGCGGTGCTTCAACGAGCGTCGTGCGCGCAAGATCCAGCGAGCTCTCCGCAAAGGAAAGCTCACCCTTATATGCCTCTTCATGACCATCATCGTCCTCCGCGGCACTCTCGGCGCCGGCAAATTCGGCACGCCGGAGCAGGATTTCAACAAACTCAGCCGCCGCTTCCACTCGCACCACCGCATCCTCATGGAGCAGCATTCCTCATCGTCCTCCTCCACCACCGGCGTCGCAGAAGAAGATGATCCGCTTCCAGATCCCGCCAAGCTCTATTCCCTCGGTCCCAAAATCTCCGATTGGGATAACCAGCGCGCTCAATGGCTCCAATCCCATCCAGAAACCCCCAATTTTCTAACCGCGACAAAACCCCGCGTGCTTCTTGTTACCGGATCCTCTCCCAAGCCCTGCGAAAACCCTGTCGGCGATCATTATCTATTGAAATCGATAAAGAACAAGATCGACTACTGCCGCGTTCATGGAATCGAGATCTTCTACAACATGGCGCTTCTCGACGCCGAAATGGCCGGATTCTGGGCCAAGCTTCCCCTCATCCGCAAACTCCTCCTCTCACACCCTGAAATCGAATTTCTATGGTGGATGGATTCCGACGCAATGTTCACCGACATGGCCTTCGAGCTCCCCTGGGAACGCTACGGATCTTATAACCTCATCATGCACGGCTGGAACGAAATGGTGTACGATGACCGCAACTGGATCGGCCTCAACACTGGAAGCTTTCTCCTCCGGAATTCCCAATGGTCGCTTGATCTCCTTGATGCCTGGGCTCCGATGGGTCCTAAGGGCAAAGTCCGGGAGGAAGCTGGTAAGATCCTTACCCAGTTTCTGAAAGACCGACCGGTTTTTGAAGCCGACGATCAGTCCGCCATGGTTTACCTCCTCGTCACCCAGAAAGATCGATGGGCTGATAAGGTCTACCTCGAGAGCGCTTATTATCTCCATGGATACTGGGGAATTCTTGTGGATAGGTATGAGGAGATGATGGAGAACTATCACCCAGGCCTCGGCGACCATCGTTGGCCTCTTGTCACACACTTTGTCGGCTGCAAGCCGTGTGGGAAGTTTGGAGACTATCCTGTAGAGCGATGCCTGAAGCAGATGGACAGAGCATTCAATTTTGGGGACAATCAGATATTGCAAATGTATGGTTTTTCTCACAAATCATTGGCGAGCTGGAAGGTGAAGAGAGTTCGAAATGAAACGGCTAATCCTCTGGAGGTCAAGGATGAACTTGGATTGCTTCACCCACAATTTAAAGCAGCCAAGGTTCTGAATTCTGGATCTTGATTTTCATTTTTTAGCAATGTGTTCTGTGAAATATGGGATCTGGATTTGGTTCTCGATCTGTATTCTGGAGTTAACAAAAGTATTGTTTTTAAGATTAAGTTTATTGATTTTAATGCTAATTGTTTTGGGGCATTCTCAATTTGAACTATGGATTGACTTGATTGGGTCGGAAAGTTTTTAGCTTTGTTTCAGATTTTGATTTTTGCTTGTGTAAAAATCCTGATTTGGTTTATCATCCCAAAGTTTATTGTGGTTTTGACCGGTGAGGTTCTCTCTTTTGTCTTTTCCAGGCCAAAAGAATTTGACTTTATCCCCTCTTAAATCACTTGAGTTCACGCCTCCCAAATTTTTGTACTTCTCACTGTTATTAGGGAGTGTTTGGCTCCAACCAGGATTGGATATAGTAAAATTAGGATTTATCAAATCTAGGTGATCCAGAATAGTATTTGGTTCAGTTAAGGTTAAATCCAATTATATATGTTTGTGGTGTCTGGCATAAGCCCTTTGATGAGTTTACTTTCTAAGCTAAATCTGTTAAATCCACCTAATAGTTAGATTTAGTAAATCCAGATTTACATCGAAAAAAGATGGAACGAAGAGAAAATTGAATTTTATTGCGCACCGGATTTCGCCACCCTATTTTTCATGTTTGGCTTGATTTAGTTTATATCCAGATGCAAGTCCTATTAAAAGGGTGCGATCAAACACCCCCTTAGGGTTGCATATATGGCATCGAGAATTAGCCCGATTCAAGTCGTTTACAGAGTAAGTACGATACCTCCCTATTTTGTGGTTCTATTATAACTTGATCCATTTATCCATATTAATTGTTCATGATCATTTATGTATTTTGTTGCTCTTTTTGAGATGGATCAATTAGCTAGAAGTCAATGGAGAAGCATTTGACCTCCTGTGGTCAATTGGGGATGGTAGAAAGAACACAAAATAAACAAAGTGATTTGTAATCGTTTCACTTTTCACCTACATCAATTACATAGAGGGAGTCAATATATGCTATGAATTAAGAAAGTGCATGAGCATAAAAGCTTATTAATAGATTTCATGAAGTTCAGATTGATCTTTTGCTTTTCCAGAAACAAGTCTCGTATAATGTATGTTAGGGAACACTGAATGCATTAAAAATGGATGTTAACTGAATTATTTGAAGGTATTAATGGAGAGATGTTTCATTTTTGAAAAGAGTATGAGCTTAAGTGGTTGACTTTGGTCTCAAATGGTTACCGTATATTGACTTTACATTGGTAATGATTCACTCGAGTGAATGTAACTTGTCAATGAAGTATCCAAGTAAATGGTGGTAAATATACGAGGATTTAGTAGTTCTAGAGTACAATTTTAGCTCAAATTTGATTGTTTGTGATTACCTAAGATGCCGTGTGTTCTATGAATCACTCCATGTTAGCACATCAAAAAGCTCTCATACCTAAGAATGGATGACTTGCATCTGCCTATGATGCTTCAACCTCTTGGGTTTTATAAACACTTCACTTCTTTCATTGGGAAGGAGGGCTAGGTTTGAAGGTGGAAACTCTTGAGCTTGTTTAAATATGAACTCAATTTGTAGAACAGAGATCATCCTTCTTTATTCTTTTATCTCCCTCCCTCCACTATTCTAGGTTTGAAGGTGGAAACACTTGAGCTTGATTATATATGAACTCAATTTATAGAAGATAAGTCATTGATTCCTTCTTTATTCTTTAATCTCTCTCCCCTTCTATTGATGTCCACCGGTAGGCATGCGGGGCCTCTTTTATGTCTATGTTGTACATGATTATTCTTTATAGTGCAATATTTCTCTCATTCTATTGTGAACACATGCTACAAAAGTAATCCAAGTGTATCTTGATCTTTTTATTTTACTTATTTGGCTCTATAGTCCTTTTTATCAATACATCTTTACATAGTGGGTTACTTCATTTTGACTTATAACTTTAGTCAACATAACTTGTGAGCTGATTATGCTGTTTTGACTCAAGTCGACAATTAGTTCATGAGCGTGGCTCAACGAGCTAATGAGCCAAGATTGAGCTAGCACTTGACTTATCAACTCATGTGCTTTGACTCATTTAAGAACGATTCATATAGAGTACACTTAAAATATAATAAATTTTAAAGATTTAAATACCAAACTACTAAAAATATTTTAAAAATACTTCTATTTTTTAAGTAATGATTTCTTATTATTTATGATTTTATTACAATAATAGCTTAAATTACAATCATCTTTCTCTTCTATAATGAATGAGTTGGCTTATAATCCAGCTTGAACTTGTTCATTTTAGTTGGAGCTTAAATTCAATTATTTAATCAAGCTCAAGTTGGGATGACTTGAGCTCTAATCAAGTCGTTTATACCCCAATTCATGTTGTCAATCATCGCAATAAAATCTCATTTACTTTGCTTGTGATCTCGTTCATGTTGAGTATCCAACATCTTTTTGAGACTGTACGCGCTCGCGCGCCCATCCACATTTTAGTAGTCACATTGATAGTTGTATAAATTCTCATGTTTAGACTGCAAGTTAGGCCGTCATGAATATTTAAGGAAGACGAGGTGAGGAATATTTTACAGGCTAACATTTCATAATTGAAAGCCTATCGGTATCACTCGAGGGTTTATTTATTTTGCTTGACCTTCATCCCGCATTCATATTTTCATCTCAATTGCACAATAGAATATCTATTTCTCAATGCCCTTTTCATTGACACATTTAATGTCACAATGAACAAAGCTAAGCACACACATTCTAACATCCAAAAATGTAATCATTTTATGAATCTCCATGCTACCACATATTATTCTTTTGTTGCATTATATCCACTCTCTACTCATCAAAATTGCTCTCTCTCCCTTAGGACCTTATGATTCATTGTGATAATGTCTCACTTATTTCAATGTGAATTGTTGGGAATGAAATATGAGGCTATCAATTATCATTATGTTTAGCAATCAATCCAAAATGATGCCCATCATTAGGCTACTATATTGTCTAAGAATCAATTAACAATTGATCTCATCAAATCACTTTACACATTCCTTTTATCATACATTGAGCTTCAAGATTTGACTTCAAATTAGAGCTATGCACAATTAATTGTTAGTGCTAAAAAACATGTGCACGCTACATATCCTCTTATTATTATGATCTCATTACTAGGAGATCGTGAGACCCACTTAGCCGACAGAGCAAAATCATACAAATCAAGCCAACAAGACTAAAAGTGACTGGAACACGAAGCAAACAAAATGATGGATGGATGATCCAAGCAGAGACCATTCAGTCAGAAATGAGATAAAAGTATATCCGTGCGAGCCCTCAAAAGAAATTCAACTCATTAGTCTACCCTCCAGCAGAGCCGATCCAAAGAAAATCCAGTTTCACGGTATCTCCAACCATCTCGTAGACGCACCGGGGACTCTTCACCGAAGATTAACGATTGATAGCCCGACTAAATTGACCCATGCCGACCAAGCTCAGACGTCCGAGCTCTCATCTCTTCAACCTAAAACAAACTAAGCTTAACCGATCGAGTCAGAAAGTCGTAGGAGGACAAGATAAAATAAATATTTTTTTTTTATATTTATTTATACATTTTGGATGATGAATATTCCTCCTTTCACCCTCCATCGTCTTCTTTTGTTGGCATGTCGTTATAACGTATGAGATTCAACATTGGGTTGGTCGTTGGAAAACTTGTTATAATCATATGCGTTAGAGAATTTCGTCGATATTATTTTAAAATATTTACATACGTATCCCATAATTCTTATGCATTTACATATCTAACACAAAAATTAATATTTTTATTTATAAAACCTTAAATGCATTAAATCATAATGATTTTCAGTTTTAATATTAAAACTTTATAGTTTTATATATATATAAATATTTCGAAGATTGGTTGACGAACAAAACCGCCAACTAATTCTTTGGGCTCAGGAGCCTGCTAGGTTTGAGATTGAACCTCGTGAATCAACCAATTCGAGTATCGCATCTATTTAGTATTGTGCAATTTTAGGCGAACAAAATGCAAATCCAGAAGAATAACACAAATTTAACGAGGTTTAGCAAAATTATATTTATCCTTGGAAGCAGATCGGCGAGTTCAATATTTCAGAGAAGTTACAAATTCGGTTCCATACCAATAGTGTTATACATCTATTTATATATAAAGCTCACGGATAAATTACTAAAACGCTCTTGCTCCCCCAACCAACTAAATTACAATACACTCATTTTCACCAGAAGAAACTCTTCTTTATTCCAAGAGACTCAAAATTTCCGAGTCATACCTACATTGGCGAATATCCAGCCCCTTAGGAGAAATGCATCACCTAATATATGAGTCATACCTAGCAAATCTCCTCGTTGATGAATATCTAACCTCTTAAGAGAAATGTATCACCCGATATATGAGTTATACCTAACATTTAGCGAATAACCAACCTGATAGGGATTCGAATCTCCGAACTCAGAGGACTTACACTGTCGAACAGATGTTCTACCAAGACCAAGAATGCGACTCATCTATATAGAAAGAAATAATTTTCTCAAATTTCAATCAAAAGAAACTTACAAGTTAGCATAATAAAATAAATACATAAAAAAATAATGATAAATCAATTACTTAAAAAAAAAAAAAAAGCTAAACTTTCAAGTTTAGCTTTCATTTTTGCATTAGATTCCCAATTGTTATCACCATAGACCTACACAATTAATAAATAATTTTCACATTTGCAAATCTGCCCCCTAGCCCCTCCAAAACGAATTATATTAAATTGAATAGACTAAAATAAAAAAAATAATAAAATAAAAAATAGACGACGAAACACTATGAGCTGGCGACACCGATCGTACACCGGTTCTTCATTATTGAAGCCAGCTAGTTCGCACTCCACACCCCACCGCTCACCCCCTTGCTTCCATTCGAATTGACCATTCTGCCCCTCCTTCAAATTTAAATTTCCCCCGGCTGCCACCACTCCGCCCGTGGGCCCCGCATATCTTCCCACCGACAATACCCGGCGAGGTTATCAGACGTCGACGGCGAACGGTCTGAGGTCGCGGCGGCGGAGGAGGAGATCGTACGGCTCCCAAAGCCCGTCGAGCTGGCACGGCCGGCCGGCGTCCAGGCGAAGCCACGGCTTCCCTTTACCGCTCCAATGGAGGAGGCTCACCGGTCCTGGATGCAGATCACGGCATAAACCTTCCACATTGTCGCCCCCGAGCCCGTGCTGATTCCATCGGTGCTCCACTCCCTTCACCTCGCCGGCGAAAACGAGAAGAAAGGGAGGCAGTGATCCCAGCTCATAGATCCTCGCTACCTTCTTCTGAACCTCCATCCACCCCTCCAGCCTCCTCGTGTATCCCCCGGCCCTCCATTTATCCAGACCCATCACCATCACGCCGGTGTTGAAGTAACACGGCCGGCGGACGCGGCCGTCAAGTGCGTGAGGGAAATCGCGATCCGACCAGAACCTGTCCGTAAAATACGCTGTGAAATTGGCGTGGCAGTACTCAGGGGCACCGAGCACGTAGGGACCAAGCTCAATGCCCCAGAGACGCGCGACGTCGTCGACGACGACGAGATCGGAGTCGAAGTAGATGACGCGACGGACTGTTCGGGGAAGAAGATCGGCCAGATAGATTCGAGCGTAGTTGAGCGGGTTGTCGAGAGCTCGCCGGACCGACGAAGAGATCTTGCCGCGCACCAACGCAGCATCGAATCTGTATATTCGAAACGGGAGGGAAGGGAAGGAAGCGGCCACCGTGCGTCGGAGGTGGTGGAATGGCGAGATGGCGACGAAGTGGAATGTGACGTTCTCAGGGCAGGACGTGTGCTTCAGAATCGATAGAACGCCGGCGAGGGATCCGCGGAGGTAGGTTGCGTCGAGGGTCATGGCGATGTGGATTGTCGGCGCGGCGGCGCAGTGAGCGGCGTTGCGGAAGGCTGGAGCCTCGCGAAATGCGGGGAGAGCGCCGGTGGGGAAGGGATTGGTGCAGCCGGTGACGGCGATAAGCACCACCGCCGCCATTAGGATTAGGGAGGGAAGGTAATGGCGGGGCATTTGGGGGGGAAGGAGAGGGGAGGGCGGGGCGAAAGGTAATTGTCGGAGAAATCTAGGGTTAGGGTTAGGGTTATGGAGTGCAGTGGTGTTTCAGTGTTTGGGCGGCCGAGTGCTGGCCAGCAGGATGAGCGGGGACTGTGTTCTGTGATAGTAAATAGGATGTACGTGCACGTGAATGCGGATAAGAGATTTTAAGATCGCTACTCGTTAGTTATAACTTTTTAGGGTTTTTACGTGCATTACGTGCATTGCAAATGAAAACATCGTTATTTATATATTTTACAACCAGAAATTTAATATTAAGAAATTTAAATTTTTATTAATAATTTTAGTCTCTCTTAGTGGCTGTGCGTATAAAAAAATATGTCAGCATGAATCTCGAAGATATCAAGGGACAGACAAAAGAGGGGACGTGGTATTGTGGGACCCACCATGGACGACCCGATATCGCATGGTTAGCTGGCCGACTTCTGTGTACCAGGAAGACGGTACTACCCAGAAGGATAAGAGTAGGTCATCACCTACAGAATCTATCTCATCAGACTTACGCAGACGAATTTTGTGCGCCCTCCACTCTAGTCAGGTTGGGTGAGCGAGGCAGACCGTCCTGTTTCTGAGCAGTTGGTATCGATCATTAACTAGTGGCTACCTGCCCTAATAGCTGCCCGTAGTTATGAGCGATCAGCTCCTCCGACTAGATGTCTACTTGAGCTCTCGGATTAGTTCAGTCGGGCATCCGTAGGCCCCCAAACCATATTTATGTATAAATTAACATACCCCCTGTCGTATCTACGCATATTAGGGGTACAATATGTAATTGTACATCCCCCATTCTTACAAATAATGGTCATTTTATGTATAAAAGTTACTTGAATCTACTGTTCTGTACCATTCTTCCACTCTCCTTCTTATCTCTCTCTCTCTCCTCAACACTTTATTCCTTAGACTTGTTTGTTAGACAATTTTTATTCAACGTCCTAAAAGGTGCGGTGAATGTAGAGCATGTCATTGAAAAGAAGAGTAGCATAATGATCGCAAAGAGAAGTGGGTGACCAAAGAGAAGTGACCAATGTAAAACCCCCATGAGATGACATAAAAGAACATACACAACGAAGGATGCAGGAGATGAGGACTTAGATCATGGATCAAGTGACTGGCTAGATCTCTGAGATCTTGAGGGTTGCCCCAGCCTTAGCAAGAAGACGACCTCCGAGAGAAGAACCTGCCACAGAAGGTGGCCGACACACAACGGTAGGAGATCGAACAATGACCCCAAGAGAGCTGACTACTTGTAGTACCGAGACAACTCGAGATTTGCACAAATGGAGACGTAGCGATGCAGGTGCACTGAAGGCTATGCCAACTGGATGACCCTTTTTCTCTTAATAACTCTAGACAAGCCCCAAAGAAGTTCAAGCTTCTTACGTTGGATGCCTATCGGGGGCAGTCAGACCCAATGATCACAACAATGAGGGTTTTACATGCCTCACAATGAAAACATTTTTATTTACATATTTTACATCCTAAAATTTAATACTACGAATTTCAATTTTTTGTTAGCAACTTTCATGTCTCTATATGGGAATTGGAGAGATTGTTATGTGTGCATTCAGTGGCTGGAGTGAGAGACACGTCTGTTGGCAATGAGTTATTGACGATTTTCGCGAGCATCGATGTCAGACTCTGCTACGACGACAGAGATCGTTGTGGGTTCGTGCTGACGAGGAGCTTGTTGGAAGAAAGAGGAAGCAATATTTTCTAGCTCCTCACTCGTCTGTGATCTGATGTGACCTTGATGATGCTGAATTCTAGATTTGAGGATTACATCCATGTTTTTGTCACCAACTATTTTGCCATCGCACCGACGATCAAGACATAGCACAACAAACCAAAGAGAATTAGAGACGATAGAAGAGTGGAAGAGGTAGAGAATCAGAGTTCACTTTCACAACCTTGTCAAGGGGGGCATTTGATCTCTAAAATGTCATTCACCCAATTAAATATCTAAAAACTCTAAAAACATTGACTTGATTTTCTTTAAGTTATATTTTTAGGCTTTTTTAGTTGTTTAATTATGAAAGTGAAGGTAGCTCATTAAACTACAAGCACTCATCATTCAGAAGACAGCGAGTGGGTTGCGAAACTTACTATCGGTATTGATGCAAAAGTTCGTCGTGTCGTTTGTGCAGCATCACACCAGAGACGAGTCCCCGAAGGAATTTCCCAACGAAATCAGTAACATAAGTGAAGAATGTGGTTCTTTTGTAACTATAGAAGTTTGAGTGTGAAATTTTTAATATGCAAGTTTTGAGTGCTATGTACTTATAAACATCATTTATGTACAATTACATATGGAACACCCAAACACATTAATATTTTTTAACTATCAAATAAATGCATTGGATTAGGATTGTCAAAAAAGTATGTGATTCGTGAACAACTTGTTTTCTGTTGGTTAATTAGCTCGTGTTCAATTCATTCGTTAAGAAAATGAGTCGAACACTAACAATTTTGTTGAGCTCAATTTATAAACAAACCGAACAAGAACAACATTTGTTTGTTGGTGTTCGGATTATTTTGACTATAAATAATTAAATTATTAAATAATATTATTTATTTATATTAATTTTTAAATACACACGACTTGTTGCATATGTGTGTGTGTGTCTATGTGAAAAATTAGTTTTTAATTTTGAAAAATGAGACTGAGCATATCTCATATATTAAAACTTAAGAAATTTATGATATTTATTTGGTCTGCAAAATTTCCAACGGATCATTTCCCTACCTAGCCCGAATATTAGATAGAGTTTTGATTATGTGGGTTACTAATTCTTCTATAGAAGTAAGCACTATAATTAATTACATCTTAAGCGATTTAAATAACTTAAGAAAACTCTCGATTAAGATTGAGGTTTTGTCTTCAAAAATTCAAAGTTTAATTTTCACGATTGTTCATAGGAAGATCAAATGATAAATACTCAAAGAAAAACACTTATTTTGGAATCAAAATAAGCGAAAGATAAGAGATGTCGCAGATACCTAGAAAATGTCAGTGACTTCCAGAATTGTCCCATAGTTTGACTTACATTTTGAAAGCGGTGTTATTTAATATTTTACTCTTGCAATTAATTTAAAATTTAGAGTTTACATTTGCACGACATAGAATAATTTAAATAGCTTAAGAAGATGTGAGTATTTACGTTATACCAAACAACGACCTCAGAATGTTAAAAGGAGTTAGGACTTATATCGCACAACATAAAATTATGCGAAAGTCTAAAAGATAATGTGAAGATTTACGTCATGCTAAACGAACAACCTCGAAATCTTAAGGGTTTTTGTTGATTAAGTCTATGAAGAGTTTAGTAGCGGTTCATCATTCGCTTTGTTTTTTGTATTCTCTTGATCCTTTTGAAGGTTGACAACTGCTCAATCGCATCATCACCTAATTTAATGAAAAGCGAAAGAAAAAAGAAAACCATGCTTTAGGAGGTCTATCCTAGGTTCTTGTTATTTGTTTGTTGTGATCCTTGAAGTGTATTTTGAATTGATGATTATCATTATTAAATTGATTTAAAGTGTATTTAGAATTAGGCATAACGTTATCCATGCAAAATCATATAAAAAGCTTGATGATAATACATTGTCGAACAAGTATATGTTTAAGAAAAATCCATATCCTGACCATAAATGTTATGAACATTTGGATGCATATCACACAATTCATATGCATTCATATATCTAAAATATAAAATTTACTTTATACATGTATATGACCAAAATCATTTATACACCAAAAAAATCATCAAAATACACCTTCTCATTAATAGAATAGTCGGCATGTATGTAATTTTTCAAGTATAGATATTAGATACATAAATACATAGAAATTGAGTGGGGTGCGAGTTAATCTCATTTTTTTGTTATGCCTTGAACCAAGATTAAGACTGATTTATAGGATTTTAGAGAATTTGGAACACATGAAGAGGGCAATACCTTTGCGGGGCGGAGGCTCAACTTGGAATCGTTACGACTTGCGGCTTTAGTTATGCCTTCAATTTTCCTCGTGTGAATCATAATGGGGATGGTGGTTCTCTGATAATGTTTTAATGTCAAAAACATGACCGATGTACATCAAAAGATATTTAGAGAAATTGGTATGATAAATAATTCACTCAATTTGAATATATGTGTTGTGAGATATGTACTTCCTGACATATAAATGAAACGTGAAGAACACAAGCAAATACGGATCGTTTACCTGGTTTGATCCAACTGGATCTACGTCCACGGGAGGAAATCAATCAAATAGTTCTCTAAGGCAAAAGAAATGGAGAATACATAGCTTATACATATAGATGAGCGATCATCTTCCTTCTATAGCCTCTCTCTCAAGAGACACCTTGATAGAAGACCTCAAGATGCTCTCCTCCTCTCTAGCTCTCTAGCTATTCTCTCCTTTTTTTTTGGTAGCTTAATACCTCTTCCCTTGCTCTCCTAAGCCTCACACCCTCTATATTTATACATAGCAAGAGAGTGGTAGGTGGGAGGTAGGTGGGATGTGGTAGGTGAGCGATACCACATTACGATAGTGTCTTTTTACCTTAATTCATGAACTGGGGGTCAAAATAACAATATGAATTGTATGATTATGAAGGTATAAAAAATGTTTGGATTTCATGATCTTGCTGAAGCTTCGATTCTACCCATAGCAACAATAGACATCCATGCGGCACACGCATTTCATACACCTCATTTTTTAACCGTCTCTAATATCTATAAATACATGATAAAATTTTTCAAATTTCCACAAACCCAAAATATAAAACCTTCAGCATTTTTCTTTTCAAGATGAAAGCATCGAAGCTATGATTTTTCACAAATCGAAGCATGAAACTATCAAAATTTTTCTATAATGAAGCATCAAAGCTAAATGTTCTCACAAATCAAAACACGAAACATTCAATCTTTTCTCGAACAAAAAGCATCGAAAGAATGTATTTTCACAAATCGAAACACGAAACATTTAGATTTTTGCAAGCAATACCATACCGTTGAAAATTCTCACATAAGCATGTTAATAAATAGAAGAGATAACTACTTCATGCGAGCACAAAACAATCACTACAAATTTTTCCATCAAACGAGATTCACCCAAAAAAAAAAAAAAAAAAAAATCAAATGTAAATAAGATAAAAATTCACATAAACTTCATAAAACTTATCGAAATATATTCGCAAGTCTCATAAAACTCGTTAGAAAAAAGTAAATCTTATGTATTTTCATCCAAATCTCGCAATGTATACAAGAAGAGCACGAGAATATAAGAATATCATCTGTTAATTAATGTTCAAAGCGCACTTCATTAAATATTTGGCATGTTTAGTACCAAAGTAAATATCAAATCAAAATAATAGTGTTTGGGTTAATAGAAATATAATTACGATGAGTTATACTTTGCGACGGATGGTCCGTATTAGCCATTTCGCTCATTTGACCCCTCTTTACGTACCTTTGTGAGAGTTCGTTGGCGTTGAGGCGTGCTCGGATTTACCTCGCAAGGAATCGCAGAAGTTTTGCATATAATTCAATTCAAAACAAGATCAACAAAAGTGCATGCTACATTAAAAAAAAAATTTATTTCTGCAGCATTTAACAAGTTTTAAGGCTGTTTCATGGCAGAATTTGTGAAGGATTTGGAGAGATTTTGAGACTATTTTATTGCAGGATTCATACCAACCAATTCTTTCTTATCAAAAACTATCATTTTAACACTGACACGCCACTAACAAATTTTTATCGTCTGACAGGACTCTCGATATAATCTTCTGAAAAAGTTTAAATTTTAATAAAAAGTCATCCAAAGTTCTGATTTCAGAAAACTTATAGTCAAACTGACCGGCTCGATGAGACGGTCCTAATGATATAAAAATTAGTCCAATCCGAATCAAATCAAACCGAGATCAAGTCATTAAACCATTTTTAGAAGATTTTTGGACACATTTGGAAGGTCCAACAATACTGATACTAGCAAGCCTATATTGGAATTGAGCATCTCAACAAGAAGAATCCAACAAGTGCAAAATCACTCAATTCCGACTCATTAAGGCCATCACATGACCCTTAAACGACGTCCGATCAAAGGAAACCCTCTGGACCGTCCGATCAAAATGACTGCATTAATTGCACCCAAAATATTATAAATAGACCCCCAACCCTCACATGAGGGGGAGCTTAAGCCTAGAGAGAGTCTGAGGTCTTGAGGAGAAGTTGCAACTTAGCACCACCGCCGACAACGCCGACCGCCGTCAACCACCGTCTACCGTCATCAATCACCGTCGACGAACGTCGAACACCGCCGACCTCCGTGGACCTCCGCCAACCGTTGTCGACCATCGTTAACCACCATTGATCACCACCAACCAAGTACTGCCAGTCGAGATTATAGTCTGAAGAATGTAATTACTTTTATACCGTCTGTGGGACGAGGGATTTTTGTACAAATAAATAAGTAGGAGATTTTTGCAACTTGGCTAGACACTGTGGTTTTTTCCTTTACGGGTTTTCCACGTAAAACTTATGGAGTCATCACAGTTGGTTTTCTCTTTCATCTGTGTGTGTGCTGAATTTTCGTACAACGCTAAGATGATAATCCGATACTCTACCGCCGTAAATTTTCTAACATGCATCAAACACATAAGATGGTTTGTTTGTAAATCTTATGAAAAATATGATGCTTTTGTTCAGTCCCTCAATAATGATTTCTGAATCATGCAACTGAGCTATATGATATTTATCAGCCAAAATTTTCCAAACTTTGACTTTGGTTACTTACAAGAAGTGAAATGTTGAAGTTTTGTAATCAGTATTGTATGATTATGAAATTAATATAAGATAATATAACGAGAAAAATGTATGATGTGACACTAAAACTACATCCAAATAAACTGAAACTTAAGTACAGTCTGCACATACTTAAAATTTAAGAGAAATTTATGAAACAATTCTTGTGCTATCCCCACTGAGTAAACCAAGCTTTCCAAAATAATGGCTTCTATGTAAGTATTTACGCTAAGAGTGTTAGAGAAAATTTTGACAAAGAAAACATGAATCCCGAAGAAGAAACATAGAGATTTAATGAGGTTTGGCGAAGATGCCTACGTCATTGAGAGCAGAGCGACGACTTTCATTTCAATTTCAGAAAGAGTACAAGTTACCCGTTAGGATTGCAATAGATATATATATATATATATATATAACCCTGACGTACAATATGTAATTACAAAATTATTCATGTACCGTACCGCTGGGGTATTTCCCTCGCAACCCCAACTCACATAACGTAACTCCCAGGATCGGACAGATGCTTCCACTCTACTCCAACATCTGTCTTTTAGCTGATATATGAGCTACACTGAAAAAAGAGTTTTATTAAGCCCAAAAGAACTAATAAGCGTAGGAAAATAATTTAAATTAATATAGTGTTTTAGAAAGTTTTAAGGTTCACTTCAAATACATAGAATGTTGAGATTTAAATATTTGCTTGATCGAATGGAAGCTAATTCTTGCTAAAAAGATAAAATGTCAATTTTAAATTCTACCAAAGTCTTGATCTAATTTCACTATGTTTTGCCTTAAATCTAGGATTATATAAATTCTTTTGGGCGAACTTTAAGAGCTACAGGTAATGGGAGGAAAGAAGATAATCAACTTTTTTTTCAACGGTGTTGGGTAGGAGCAGTGAAGCGGAGAAGAAATATGGGAGTTTGGCGCTCTGTATATTGTGAAATTGAACCGACGTTTTCTCACGCGACGTGGCGAATGAAATCTATTGGCCCGATCGAAGCAGTTCAAGAGACAAAATTTATACCGGTCTTCGCCCAAGTGACGACGAAGTCTAACATAATGATCCCAGCAGTGTGCCTCTCAACACACGTTGGAGGGTCTTAAATGAATATTTTGCAATTCGGTAATCAACGCATGCATCAAGCAATATTACATAGTACTCAGAAGATCTAAGTCTCTAGGTTCACAGGGTTGCTTTTGACACTTTCAACTTTATAACAACTCGACTCGGGTATTAATATGTTGGTTTCAATCAACTCAACTAAGCATTGAAGATTCAAAACCATACAAATGAGACTACAAGGAGTCAAGAGGTGGATTGAATTTTTAGGTGGTATGTGTCTCAATACTAGTCCTCTTGAAAATTCAGTAGGAAAGACTTATGGCTATATCGTAGGCTCTAGATAAGGAGACGGACCTCATAAAAATGCGGTCAACATAATGAAGTGTGGTCAAGAAAAACCAACTAATAATTAAAATTCAACACATGAGCTAGGACTATCAGCTCAGCTCCTTTGGAGCAGGGTGTACAAAGATTGCTGACAAAATATAGAAGTCGATCAACTAATGACGCATGACTGATCAAATATTTAGCCGACTAACAAGTATTTGATCGGCCGGCCACTTAGACTCGAAAGATTGGACAATGGGTCGGGGCGCCGATCTAGTCTAGAAAATGAGTCGATTGGGCCAGGACGGGCCGATCAGAACCAAAATGGGTGATTGGACCATTGCAGTCGATCAAACCCAAAAGAACGATGTCAGGCTGGGGCGGCTTATCAAGCCCATAAAATGAGTCGATTAGGTCGGGATTATCAATTGAACCCAAAATGGGTGATCAAACATGTGCAATCGATTAAACCCAAAAGATCGAGTGATCGGGCCCGGAAGAATTAGTTGATCGGGTCGGGAAGGCCGATCAAACCCAAAATTAGTGATCGAACCGGTGTGGTCGATCTAACCCAAAAGATCATGGATCAGGCCAAGGCAGTCGATCAAGCCCGGAAGAATGAGTCGATCAGGCTGTAATAGCCGATAAGACCAAAAGAGGGTGATCGAACCGGTACAGTCGATCGAACCGGTACAGTCGATCGAACCCAAAATATCAGGTCAGCGCGACCAATCGACTCTGAAAAAAAAATGAGTTGATCAGGCCGGAACAGCCGATCAGACCAAAACTGGGTGATCAAACCGATGCGGTTAATCAAACTTAAAAGATCGAGTAATCAAACAAGGGCAGCCAATGAGCCTGAAAAATGAGTCGATAGAAATAGGATGACTTAACAGATCAAAAGCGATTGGTCGATCGTGGCAAAACGGTCGATTGAACCAAAGTGCTCGAGCAATCACACACATGATATGTGTCATGATTCACATGCAAAAGTGTCACAAGTGAGCATGCAAGCAATATAATCCAAAACACTCGACGACACGTGGGACTCGTCCAAACGATCTCACAAAAGTACCTAGAATTTTAACCATCGGCTTTGGAGGGAAAATATAGAGAACTTTGCCCACTGATTTCTCATAGGAGAAGTCCTTCACGGTTAGTAGGGTGGACTAGCTACGAAATATTTTTTTTCGTTATTTGAACCTCTGACCACAGAAAAATGTATTAAGAAATTTATACCAATTTTTTTATGAAATTGCACTTTAAAGAAAGTTATTTTCTTTATTTTATTGCAGAAATAAAGATTTATAAGTAATAAAAGCAAAAAACACGAGAAGAAGCAAATTTGGATAAAAAAGGACTGAAATAGATGAAAATTGAATTATCCCGCCGACGGCGAGGAAAAGGCCGCCGACGGCGAGTTTTTCCCGAAAGTTTTGAATATATTATAAGGAGCCCACCGACGGCGAGATCGAGCCCGCTGACAGCGAGATCGCGAGGTATATCCATCTTCTAAAAGCCAGCCGACGGCGAGAACGAGCCCGCCGACGGCGAGACAGTTGAATTAAGCCAGATATATTGAACCTGGACGCTTTTTGAAGAGGTGCTTAAGCAACCTTTGGAGATTTGACTCCTTCTATAAATAGAGATGAATTTTAGTCAGTTGTGTGTCATTCTAGAGTCTTTTAGTTTCTATATAGAGTATTTCTAGTGTGTAGATAAAGTGTTTAGCGTCTTAGTGAGTTTAATTAAGTGTGTTGTACTAGAAGAAAGAGTTAACGGAACTTCAAGGAGTCTGCTTGGGGGAGAAGAATTGAGATAAGTATATTTGTTTATTGTTTGTTAACTTTAATGAAATCCATGATTTGTGTTATTTTTCCCATGCATTTTGAGTAGTTTCCTTAGTCTTTCTCCTTATTATCGAGATTTTGTGAAATGATGAATTAAAGTAGTTGTGCCTAAAAAATATGAAAATAGAAATTATGTTAATCTTTTACTTAAATCTTAATTTACTTTCAATCCGGTCAATTGATTTGTTAACATATGTTAAATTATCAACTATAGTAAAGATTACATCCAAGATTCAGGGAAGTCAAAAGTCTTGGAAGGAGGGTGCAAATAAATAGGGAAATATTAACTATCGGGCGTAGAATTGGACATTTTAGTGTGACAGACTAAAATCTTCAATTCGGTAGTATTGTTTGGAAGCTGAAGTGTAGAAGTTAGCCCTCAGGCGAGGGTAACATGGGAGCTCTGAAGTGGCAGTCGGTATCCTCCCAGCCTAGCCGCAGATTCAGTAACCAAACATAAGACTAGTCAATGTTCTTTGCACCTGGACCAAAGGGTAAAGAATATGAATGCTCCTATTTGATACAATACAATTAAAAAACTCATTTAATTCTTCATTCACTTAATTCTCTCAAACAAAGAGAGATACTTTTCTGAAATCTTATATTCAACCTTTTAAGCATTAGTTTATTATAGTCTAAGTGTTCTTAATTTTCGTATACTAGATTAGTAAGTAAATCTACTTTAAGTTGTCTTTAAAATTCTCTAACTTCCTTGTGGGATCGATATCTAGGACTCCATTAGAGCCCTATATTACTTGATAACGATAAATATACTTGCGTAGTATCCATAATATAAATCATAAATTCCATAACATAATCATCTGTATATATATATTCAGTGCGGGATCAAGTTTTTGGTGTCGTTGCTAATTTTCATATCATAGTTGTAAGTATAAATATCGAAAAGTGGATCAATTTTTGGTGTCTGACCCGACCGCAAATAACGCAGTAATTTGTGCTTCTAAAAGATGGCCAAAAACTTGACCCAATTTATAAATAGCGGCTAGTGTGCAAAGTCTTAAATGATATAAAAATTAGTAAATATTTTACACACTAGAGAGTACTTATGCAAGTATATGTATCGTTTCAAGTAATATAGAGTTTTCTTTAAAAACTCCAGTATCGATCCCACGAGGAAGTGAAATAAGAGGTCTTTAGTCAAATTCTAGTCTACTACAATTACTCCTAGGTTGGAAATGTCGATTAAAATTGTGTTTTATCTAAAGAACTACTCCTAAATGCAAGTGTTAAAGGTAAAGATAAGTAACTATATCTAAGTGCAAATAATAATTCTAAAGATACCCTTTTGGGATGAATTGGTTTGGAGAATTTTGAGATACTAAAAAGTACTATTCTTATGTAATGAAATAGATTATGTATAGGAATGAGATGCATTAAATATTGTATGTGCCAAATAGGAGCAATTTTATTCTTTACCCTTCTGGTCCGTGCATAAAGAACATCGACTAATCCTATGCTTGGTTACTGAATCTGCGGCTAGGCTGGGAGGATACCGACTACCACTACGGAGCTCCCACGTTCCCCTCACCTGAGGGCTAACATCTACACTTCAGCACCCAAACGACAGGACCAAATTGAGAATTTTAGTCTGTCACCCTAAAATCTCCAATTCTACGCTCGATTAATTATATTTCCCTATTTATTTGCACTCAATTTCCATGAACTTCACCATCCATGGAATTTGAATGTGGTTCCACTTTGTTGAAAATTACTAATACCCTTTCGAGACAATGCAATTACAACGAATTTTAACACTACAATGGACCCTTATTGCAATGTAAATGAAGTGCAAGTAAAAACCATCACATTTATAATTAAATTTACTTCGAAGATGCATCACAAAATCCTAATCATGAATCCTACTCATTGCAAAAGAAAAGTAAAGGAAAACAATGACATAATATTATTATATCATTATTTTCAAAGAAGAAGGAGTAAGAGAAATGTGTCACAAAGCACGAAGAAAATGCAAAGGAAACTTCATATAAACAAAGCAAATCCACTACATAAATGTTTAAAAAATCATAAGATAATGAAGAACAATACTTAGCTTTTTCCTTTTGAAAGAAAGACGAAGATCTCTCCCATAAAGTCTCCCTTCGATCCATGCAATGCTCGTACAATCCCTTACAAATTCTCTCAAAATCTCATCTCCAATCTCTCCAAAAGGGTAAAAATCTACATTTCTACTCTTAATCTAAGAATCCTAAACATCCTCTAAGTTTCTCTTCAATTTTCTCTCCCCTAATCTCCTCTAATCTACTAATTTCTAACACATATTCGCCATTTTTTAAAGTTTATGGACGAATTCCGAAGAGTTTCCTTACGCACCCCTTCGAAAAAGTGTCCAAATACGTCGAATATAGGCCCAAAACCGCCAAATGTCGGTTCGTGGTCGTCCGGCTCGCTGTCGGAGGGGTCGAGCTCGTTGTCGGCGAGCTTTTCGGGCACTTTTCGGTGATTTCTGGAAAATCTCGCCGTCGGCGAGCAGGCTCTGAGCAGCTCCACCGTTTCACTCCGTTTGGCTCCGTTTTAGCTCCGATTTGCCCCGTTTCAGTTGCGTTGTGTTCGTAAGAGATAGCCCTACAAAATAAGCATAAAAACAACCTTTATTTAAAGTGTAATCTCATTCAAAAATATTCAAGAAGTGTAAAAGAGATTAAGTATCAAAAGACTTATCGAAAGATGTCAGGGCAGAATTTCATTTCTTGCTTATTTTTGCTTCAAATTGCACTGTTTTTGCTTCATTTTGCTCCAATCACCATTTCTTGTACCTAAAACCATAAAACATACAAAATACCTTCCTTTAAAGTGTAATATCATCAAAAATGAGTAAAATAATATAGCAAAAATCGTACATACTTTAGGCGTGTCAGCGTCGTTGCCGGGGAAGTAAAGTAATTATTAAGGTAATTAATAGAATAATTACTAGAGTAACAGACTATTTTAAATATTACTTAAAAATTGTATGCGTAAATTTGGAAACGAAAATTCAATACCTTACGATTCAGAATTAGAGCGCACTATTAAAAAAATTAGAAAACAAAAGAGACAAATTATAAATTTAACACAAATGACAAATAATCCATAAATTGAAAATATAAACCAACAAAGACCATTAAGAGATTATGCAAACCCTACATTAGATGAAATTCACCTAACTATTCAAAATTCTGATGTAGCTGCTAACTCATTCGAACTTAAACTTGCAATTATCCAAATGGTACAAAATAATCAATTTAGTGGTTCACCTAATGAAGATCCTAATTTACATCTTGCTAGTTTTTGGAACTATGTGCTACTTTTAAATATGAAGGAGTATCTAATGATGCTATTAGACTTAGGCTTTTTCCTTTTTCTTTAAGAGATGAGGCTAAGATGTGGTTAAATTCATTAGCACCTGGATCTTTTAAAACTTGGGGAGAATTATCAAAAAAATTTCTATCCAAATATTTTCCTCTTTCGAAAACTGCAAAACTTAGAAATGATATAACATCTTTTGGTCGAGCTTGATGGAGAATCCATATATAAAGCTTCGGGAGAGATTTAAAGAACTTCTTAGAAATGCCCGCATCATGCATTACCAGTATTGGTTAATTATACAAACTTTTTACAATGAATTAGTATGATCTCTTAGATCAATCATTGATGTCATCGTTGGAGGTTCATTAATGTCAAAACCATTTGATGAAGCCTATGCGTTAATCGAAGAAATGACTATTAATAATTTTCAATGGCCTGCTGAAAGAATAAATCCTAAAAAGATAGCTAGTGTTCATGAAAATGATGCAATATCTATGTTAGCTTCTCAAATTGCTGCTATATCAAAGAAATTAGATCATTTTAGAATGAATTACTCTCCTACTATATTATAAGAAAACTCATTTGGACAAATTATAGATTCTCAATCTCTTTATGAAACTATAAATGCTATTAATAATAGACCCAATAATCCTTATGCGAATTATTATAATCCTGGTTGGAAGAATCATCCACATTTTAATTAGAATAACAATACAGCTAATCAACAATGGATGAACAACTCTATAGGAAATCCACCTAATCAAGGAAATACAAATTATAAACCTTCTTATCCACCTGGATTTAATAACACTCAATTTAAAGATAAGAAGTTATTTATAGAAGAATTAATATTAAGTATGGGTCAGCACTTGCAAAATCAAGGAAATCAATTACAAATTAAGGAAATCATTTACAAAATCAATGAACAACAATTAAAAATATTGAAACTCAACTCGGACATATCGCTACCGCGCTTAAAAAAAGAAATCCTGAAACTTTTCCTAGTAATGTGGAAATAAATCCGAAAGACCAAGGAAAAGAACAAATTAAAGCGATACAATTACGAAGTGGAAAAGAGTTAGAAACTAAAATTCAGAAAAAAAAACATAAAGTAAAAATGAGGAAGTGGAAATCGAAAAAGAAAAAGATCAGCAAGATCAAAACTTAGAATATCCATTGATCCCTATGAAAATATCTATAGAAAAACCACCACCACCATTTCCTCAACGACTAAAGCAACATAAAAAGGATAAGCAATTTGTTAAATTCCTTGAAATTTTAAGAAAATTAACGGTAAATATTCTTTTTGTAGAAGCATTAGAACAAATGCCTAATTATGTAAAATTTATGAAAGATATTTTAAATAAAAAAAGAAAATTCACAGATAATAAAATTGTTGCACTTAGCGAAGAGTGTAGTGCAATTATTCAGAAAAAGCTTCCTAAAAAATTAAAAGATCCTGGTAGTTTCACTATACCTTGCGCTGTTGGAGAAAAATTTTATGGAAAAGCTTTGTGTGACTTAGGAGCAAACATCAATTTAATGCCTCTATCAATTTATAAAAGATTAGAATTAGGAGAAATTTCACCAACTTCAGTAACTCTTTAGTTAGTTGATCGTTCTGTGACTTATCCTGAGTTATTAAAGATGTGTTAGTAAAAGGGGATAAATTTATCTTCCCGATAGATTTTATTATTCTAGATATGGAAGAAGATAAAGAAATTCCCATAATATTAGGAAGACCCTTTTTAGCCACTGGAAAAACTATGATTGATGATCATAAAGGAGAATTGACTATGAGAGTTATCGATCAAAAAGTAACTTTTAACATAGCAAAATCAATGAAATATCCTGATTTAGAATAAGATGATGAATGTTTTCGAATGGAAATACTTGAACATTTGCAAAATGAACATTTTAAAAGATATTATGAAGAAAAGTTAGAAAAAAAATACTGAATTAATTGAAGAAGCAGATAATGAAAAACTGGATTATATACAGGAAAAATTTGAAATGTTGGATAATACTGAAAACGCTGAAAAGAATATAATTTCGTCAATTATTAGACCTCCTAAACTCGAATTAAAAATTTTACCTAATCATTCAAAATATGCTTACTTAGGTAACCATTCAACCCAACCGATTATTATATCAGCTGAATTGAATGAATCACAAGAATAAAAATTGTTAGACACATTAAAAAATATAAGAAAACTTTTGGTTGGACTTAAGCAGATATTAAAGGAATTAGTCCTTCAATCTGTATGCACAGAATTATTTTAGATAATGAACATAAGCCAAGAGTAGATCCTCAAATGAGATTAAACCCAATAATGAAAGAAGCAGTCAAGAAAGAAATATTAAAATGATTAGATAATGGTATTATATATCTTATTTAGGACAATGCTTGGGTAAGCCCAATTCACTGTGTTCCTAAGAAAGGAGGAGTGACCGTTAAAGCTAATGAAAATAATGATTTAATACATATAAGACAAGTTACTGGATGGCGTATATGTATTGACTATAGAAAATTAAATGCAGCCACCAGGAAAGATCACTTCCCATTACCATTTCTAGACCAAATTTTGGATAGATTAGTCGGACATAAATATTTTTATTTTTTTGATGGATATACCGGTTATCATCAGATATCTATTGCTCCTGAGGAACAAGAGAAAACTACATTTACTAGTACTTATGGACATTTGCTTTTCGAAGAATGTCTTTTGGATTATGTAATGCACCTGTAACATTCCAGAGATGTATGATGTCTATATTTAGTAAATTAATTGATGATATAATAGAAGTATTTATGGATGATTTCTCTGTATTTGGAACGTCATTTGACGCATGCTTGAATCATCTTGAAAAAGTATTAGAGGTATGCGAGAAAACTAACTTAGTTTTAAATTAGGAGAAATGTCAATTTATGGTTGCAGGAGGAATTGTATTAGAGGCATAAAATTTCGGAAAATGACATGGAAGTAGACCTCGCAAAAATTCAAGTTATAGCTAAATTACCACCTCCAACTACGATAAAAGGGGTAAGAAGTTTTCTTGGACATGCTGGATTCTATAGACGCTACATAAAAGATTTTTCAAAAATTACTAAACCTCTATGCCAACTTTTAGAAAAGGACAAGAAATTTGAATTCACAATTGAATGCCTAAATGCTTTTGAATTATTAAAAGCTAAATTAATCACAACACCTATAATAGTTTCACCTGATTGGGAGAAACCAATTGAACTTATGTGTAATGCTAGTGATTATGTTATAGGAGCAGTACTTGGGCAAAGATATGATAAAATTTTCAAAGTTATATACTATGCTAGTAAAACTCTTAATAATGATGAAATGAATTATACAGTTACAGAAAAAGAGCTATTAGTAATTGTTTATGTTTTTGATAAATTTAGGCCTTATCTAATTGGAACTAAATGTATTGTGCATACTGATCACTCTACTATTAAATATCTAATGCAAAAGAAAGATTCCAAACCAAGATTAATTAGATGGATATTACTAATGCAAGAATTTGATTTTGAAATCATTAACAAAAAGGGAATTGATAATTAAATTGCAGATCATTTATCAAGGCTAGAATATAATGAATTATCTGACACTGATAATGAAATTACTGACAGTTTTCCTGACGAACAACCATATAATATAAATGAGTGGAAAATACCATGGTATGCTGACATAGTAAATTATATTTAAGTGATATTTTACCACCTATGTTAACTTTGGAACAACAGAAAAAATTTATTCATGATGCTAAAACATATTTTTGGGATGAACCATATTTATATAAGCAATGTAAGGATCTTATAATTATAAGATGTGTGCCTTATGAAGAAACAAAACAAATCATTCAGAAATGTCATGATTCTGATTTTGGAGTACATTTTGGAACAGATAATACTGCTTATAAAATTTTACAGTCTGGATTTTATTGGCCTACTCTTTTTAGAGATGTTTATAGATATATCAGAACTTGCGACAAATGCCAACGAGTAGGTAATATATCTAGAAGAAATGAAATGCCTCTAAATTTTATATTAGAAGTTGAGATTTTTGATGTTAGGGGATTAGATTTTATTGGACCATTTTTTCCTTCATTTGGAAACTCATATATATTAGTTGTTGTTGATTATGTTTCTAAATGGATTAAAACACAAGCTTTACCTCGATGTAACGCTAAGAGTGTTTCAAAGTTTCTAATGAAAAATATTTGTACTAGATTTGGAATGCCGAGAGTGATTATCACTGACGGAGGATCTCATTTTAGAAATAAATATATTCACAAACTAGTAGAAAAATTTAATATTATTCATAAGATATCAACTGTCTACCATCCACAAACCAGTGAATTAGCTGAAGTTTCTAATCGAGAAATTAAACGTATTTTATTAAAGACTGTAAACCCTAATAAATTGGATTGATCTATAAGACTAGACACTGCATTTTGGGCATACAAGACTGCTTATAAAACTCCGATTGGAATGACTCCTTACAGGCTTATTTATGGAAAGACTTGCCACTTACCAGTTGAATTAGAATATAAAGCTTATTGGGCAATTAAATAATTTAATTACAATCTGAAAGAAGTTGACGAGAAGAGATTATTTCAATTGAATGAATTAGATGAATTAAGAAATAAATTTTATAATAATGATAGAATTTATAAAGAAAAAAATGAAATTATGGCATGATTGGAAGATTAACCTGAAGAATTTTGAGTCAGGACAAGAAATTTTGCTTTATAATACAAGATTGAAATTATTTTCTGGGAAATTGAAATTTCGATGGTTAGGGCCTTTCACTATAACTCAAATATTTTCATACGGAACTATAGAAATTGAAGATCCAAAAACTGGGCATAGATTTAAAGTAAACGAACACAGATTAAAACCTTATTTTGAAAGGAGAAAACCAAATTTTAAAGAGGTTTTAATGCTCAGTCAACCTGATTACTAACTAAATTAGGTCGGGCTGACAACGCTAAACCAAACGCTTTATGGGAGGCAACCCATAGTAATTATTAATTATGATATATTTACTAATGTTATTGAAAATTAAAATATAGAATAAATTCTACTACTCATTTTACTTTTTAAAATCATCACAAATTTGAATCTATACGAAGAAATCATAAAATATTCGGACTGGAGCGAAATTGGGCATATTTACCTAATCTCGCCGACGATAAAATCGATCCCGCCGACAGCGAGATCTGCGCGCCCAAATTCAGTTTAAATATATTAACTATCCCGCCAACGGCGAGATTGTTACCGCCGACGACGAGATTGTTACCGCCGACGGCGAGATAGTTGAAAAATGATATTTGTGAGTTTTTTTTGCTGTATTGGGCGGTTCTAAGACCATTTCTCTATATAAAACATTCAGAACTTCATATTTACACTATGTTCTTCCTTAGAAATGATTAGAGCCCCTCCAAAACAATCTATTATGGCCCCCTGACTGATAGAACAAACCTCATTTTAAGGAAACTTAAAGGATTGGAGAAGGAATTACAGAATGTGATGAATTCTATTGATAATATCTCTGATTTATTCGATCACATCGATAGGAGAATGAAGGAGCACTTTGACCATACAGGACATCTGAATGCGAGTTTTATACGATTATTGAGACAGAAAGGGTGGTTTGAAGAATATTCTACTGCAGAATTCCTTTCAAACATTTCTATAATTTGTTTGTGCACCTGCGTTCTATTGGAAACATTAGAGAAGAGATCAGTTCAGATTCCGATGAGTAGCAGAAATTTCTATTTATATTATATGTATGTGTGTTGATTTGAATTTAGTTTTTGATATAATTTGAACTTTACGTAGATAATCTCAGTTTAGATGAGATTGTATGTTGTTTGTTTAGTCTCAGCATTTTGAGTATCGTGGTGTGGATTGCAATGCTGAGTTAGATGTGTTTTGGTTAATTTGCTAAGTCAATTGTTAGTTTTGTGGTATTTCAAGTTTGTAAATTCATGGATTTCATTTATAAAAGTTATACTGTTTGTATTGTGTAAACCTTATATGAGTCAGTAGAGTATCTAATCTTAGAAAATATATCAAATTAAGTGACCGAACATTAGAACAAGGCTTAATTAAATTGAACATAATTGAAAATATAAAATTTTTTAAAAATTCGGAAATCCCGCTGACAGCGAGATCGACCCCGCCGACGGCGAGATTTTCCCGAAACTTTGGCCTTGGTGAATTAATTAGCTCGCCGACAGTGAGAAATTTCTCGCCGACTGTGAGATCGCGAAATGCACTATATTTTGACCGGTCAACCGACACTCTTCATCATCCCCTTCCTAAAAACTTCGAAAAATCGACCTATGGTTTGATAGATCTGGGATTTGGAGCTATTTCAAGACATTTTAACGCCAAATTTCATCTTCCCTTGGTAAGAGCTTGACTCCTATGTAAAAATTTTTGATTTTCACCATGAATTTCTTCCACATTGAGGATTTTGGGAAAATTTTGAAATGAGAAGAAAAGACTTGGAGGAAATTCATGGAATTTGATTTAGATTGATTTTAGTAACTATTGGAAGCCATCTTAGTAATATTTAGAAGTTTAGTTAAGATTTTTTGTGAATTTCATAGATCGAAAAATGGCTCCACGACAAAAGAGAGGTATGGATTATGACGAAACTCGATTTGTGAATGCAAGGGCACAATTAAGATATTTTCATAATATTCAAGCCAAAAAATGCATTCATGATCGAGTTTTCAAAGATCCTAGAGAAGTAGAGCGAATAATAAAAGAAAGAGGATGGGAAAACTTCTGTTACATAACCAACAGAGCTGCTGTGGAAGTGATAAAAGAATTCTATGTCAATCTGACTGCGATCGAAGATGCATCAATCAAGGTGAGAGGATTTTTGGTGGATTTCAGTGCTGCAAGGATTAATTCATTCTACAAAGTACGTAACTTGCACACCAGTGAGTACGATACCTTTGAAACTATGGAAGGACCACTGGAAGAAGTGATCAACTTTCTCACTGAAGGGAAAGGAGTTTGGAAGATTAAGCAGCGTGAAAGGGTAAACTTTCCTCTCTCAATGTTGAATGCATTATCTAAAGCCTGACACTATTTTATTTGTTCTACCTTGTTACCCACCTATCACCATAGTGAGGTAACAAGAGATAGAGTAATTCTGAATTTCTGTATTCAAAATCAAAAAGAGTATAAATGTGGGAAGTATAATTTATAAGAATATATTAGCCACTGAAAGAAGTGAGAGTGGAGGAGGACTAGGACACCCTGGTCTGATTTTTGCACTCTGTCAATTATCTGAAGTTGAAGCAAGAGATGATGAGGAATGGGTGGAGCCAATGAAACCCATTACTCCGTCTAATATAAAAAAAATATGAATCCCAAGAAGGATGGAGATCTGGGACTAGGAGTTATGTACCTTCTTCGAGTAGAGATATTCCCTCTACCAGTTATGACCCTCCTCCTTATAGTACTCCTACCCTTCATGATTTGATGAATGAGATGACTCTACAATGGAAAATTTTTGAGAAAATGAAGAAAAATTGGAACACATCGATCGGAGAATTGGAGGCTTAGAGAGAAGACATGATTATGACGACGAAGTATCTCCGGAGACATTCGTAGTATGAGATAACTTACTACGATGCCGAAAATCGTTATAGGAGAGGAGAGCTCGATGTTATATTTCCTGAGTGCCCCCGATATACTCATTACCAGCCTACTCAACCTGCAGATCAAGGAGGAGAAGATGTAGCTTGGGATTTTGATATAAAAGATTAGATTTTATATTTATTTATGTTTTAAAAGTTTAGTTGTTTGTTTTTAAAAAAAAATTAATTGTTATGTTGTGTAATTGTTTATGTATTCTCTTTGAACTTTAGAATTGATGTTTATTTTATAACCCTGATTGTGATGTTATATTAGACTTTTGGATTTTGTTGTTAAAATTATATATCGTTTGTAAATTTTAATATTTCAAATTGTTATTGTGACTTTTAAATGGAGTAGTCAATTGTATGTTTAGCGATGATATTAAGTATAAGTTATGTTAAGTATTTTGTACTTATTAAAAACTTCTTTACTCAGACACTTTCTTTTAAATATTATAAGTGTAGAAAAATACTAACAAGACGGAGTTAATTAAGTAATGGAAAAAGCCTGCAGAACTTCAAAGGAAAAATACCTAAAGCTAAAAGGTATAATTTAAATTTACAGTATATTTTCCTTTTCACCATTTATAATTAAATAGAAAAATTTAAGTTTGGGGGAAGGGAAAAACACAAATTTAATTATTAAATTGTTCTCAATTTACATTTTCAAAATTATTATAAAAATAATTTTCTGTAGTAATTTTAATTCAGTAACTAGAATTAATTTATCTAATTATTATAGAAAGTTGAATAAAATATTTCTAGTAATTAAACTAATTTTATAGATTAAGAAATTTAGTTTAAAAGGATAAGAATATAGTTAACTATTTAAAGTAAGGAAAACTATATTTTAAAATATGAATTTCTTAAATATTTAATTGAGAAAGAAAAGATTGAAACTCAATGAAGTAAAAGCTTTGAAATATATATTAAGTAAGGAAATATTTCAAGTTTCAAATTTAGGAAAGAGAAAAATGAAGTTCAAAATCATTAACATACTATCCAGATACAGTAATCATCACTTGAAAAAGAAAAAGAAGGATTGAAAATCAATCCCTGAAAAGAAAAGAAAAAAAAATATATATATTGGATTGAAAATCAATCCAAATGAAAAAAAGAAATATAAGTAAGGAGAAGCTTGAGGAGGTGTCTTATAAAAAATTGGCTTCATTTAAATCAACCTAAAAGAAAAACTCAGTTATATTTCTAAACTTATATATATATGGATTAATATTTTAATGAGTAGCGTTTTCATGAACTTTCTATCATCTGAATATTTTAAGTAATTTAATATTTCAAATACAGTCATTCTTGAAATAAATAGAAGACTAAAAAACTTAAACTTGATGACTAAATAGCCTTATATCTATAGAATTAATTTAAATATCTAAAAATATTTCTATTAAACTTTACTATAGTATTTATTTAAATCTAATTCATAGTATTTCTGAATTAAAAGTTTTATTACAAATAATCATTATTTTTATTTAGTATTAAAATTACTTGAGGACAAGTAATAGTTACGTTTGGGGGATTTTGACCACAAAAAAATGTATTAAGAAATTTATATCAATTTTATATGAAATTGCACTTTAAAGAAAGGTATTTTCTTTATTTTATTGCAGGAATGAAGTTTTATAAGTAATGAAAACAAAAAGCACGAAAAAAGCGAATTTGGAGCAAAAATGACTGAAATAGATGAAAAGTGAACTATCCCGCCGACGGCGAGGTAAAAGCTGCTGTTGACCTCATTTTTGATGAGGTCTTCTCTTCTTCTTTTTAGTGCTTAGGATCTAGCCTTAGGCTTTTCCTTTGACTATATTAGAGGACTAGAATTGGGACCCACCTTTTAGAAATTCAAACCACTTCTTAACTCCCCGCAAACTCCACAAACTTGATCGTAGACCCATAATCACCTAGAGGGTTGAAATCAAATGTGGAAGTTTAAAGGATGAGTTCCTATAGGACTCTTCGGCCTTAGGACCGCCTCAGGTGGCCCGGTCCGGTGAAGGGGCCGACTTACACACACACTACACCTATACACTACACTTTCACACACCTATACTTAACTTGGCTTCCCGACTCATGTAGGTGATTCACATGGATGGTCCTTAACCCCTAAGCCCTCGACTAAGAGGTTAGTGAACAACATAGATGAATGCCTCAAATGAGTCCCTTCATGGCTCATGTGAGCTTGATGTGACTTCATGGCTCAACCAAAATGACTTCATTCCACTCAAATTCACCCAATCTTCAATTTTCCAAATTTTCAATTTTTGACCCCGGACCCTACACCCGTCTAACTCTACCCAAAACCCTCGAAACTACCCAAAATTTGCAAAATCACCTAAATTGCTCAAAATTCCCCAAAATCAATCCCAAACATTTCTCTCCACTCAAATTGATCATCCATACCCAAAAATACCAAAAAGTCCAAAAATACCTCCCAATACCCTCCAAATACCCAAAATACCCCCCTTGACCCAAAAATCCAAAAATTCAGAAAATTCCCATAAAATTCCAGAAAATCCCAAATATTCTCAATTTCATTTTGTCCAACTACACCATGAGCCAAGTTTGTCAATTTACCCTACTTTTGTCAAAACCCCCAATTTGACCCATTTTAACCCAAAGTGAACCCAATGTCAAACCAAACCTACCCAATTGACCCAAATTCTGGTCCAATTCAATTCTAAACTTCAATTCAACATTCCCAATACCAATCTAGACCAAATCTAAGTTCCATTTGATTGACATTTGGATCCAATTTCACTTTTGGCCTTAAAGCCCAATTTGGACTCATGACCCAAACTTAACCCAAACTCACCCAATTCAACTCCAATTAACCCCAAATCTTTTCCAAATCTTCCTTAACATTCCCACAAACAAAACACTAACATGATTTGCCCAACATTTAGACCCAAACCCCACTCAACTTCAACTCAAAGCTAAAAAGCCCTATTTTGACCTAAAACCAAACCTAACCAAAATGAGCCCAAACCCCAAAATCAAAGCCCAACCAAAGTCAAAACCTCTTTGAAACATTCTCATAAACATTTCCCAACATTTATTTTACATCAATTTCAACCCTAGCCCAACATTGGCCCAACTTGGCCCACTTGGGCCTATGTTGGCCCATTCACCAAAAGAACCCAAATTCAACCCAATTCAAACCCAAATCACTCCCAATTTGCTTCAAGTCACTCATGACTCATCCATGAGCTAAAAACAACATTTGTTTGGCCCAATCCTTCACAAATTCCCCATCCATAAATTTATTTCCAAACCAAAAGCCCACTTTCTTAAACCTTCCTAAAGCCCATCTCCACCAAAATCCAAAGGGGCAAAATCAATCTAAGGCCCATATGACAAATTCTCTTCATCATGCATTCAATTAAAATCATCCCTAAGTCCTAATCCAATGATCAAATAATTCTAAATAAAGCTTCATCCAACTTTCCACCAAAATGTCCAAAATCCTTAAAATCCATTTTTTGAAGTCGACTAAACTTTTCCCAAGCCAAATGGAGCCATGAATGAGCCATTCACAAGCCATATGAAGCCATGAAAGTTTGGCATGTGACCATGCTATTAATGGCAAGAGGAGGGGCTCCTTTCCTAATCTTTCATTAAGCCTTTTTAACCTTATTCATGACACACACTAAACCATGTTTAGCCACCTCATCATGGATAGAGACCATACCATTCTCTCTTAGCTGACCCAACTGATCCTCTCAGCCCAAAATCAGGCCATGGGGAGGTGCACCCAACCCAAACCAATGGATTGACCAAATTGAAGCCAAAATGACCCATTCCCCATTCCATTTTAATTCAAAGCCTTTACACATGGCAATTGCCAATTGATCGCACAAACCTCCACTCTCGACCCACCTGGACTCGAGGGTGACCCATGCTCGCCGGCCAGCCGCCCGGGTCGCCGGAAAACACCATGGCCGAGACCTCGGGAGGAGCCAAACTTTGAATTCCACCTCGCCGAGCTTCCCCATGCCCAATGGCCACCATGACTCGTTCTTCCCACGACCGTAGCAACTGATCCCAACCCTCGGCCATCCCCGCGAGGCTCTCCACCACCTCTATTTAAACCCGACCCCTCACGGCCATGAGAGGAGAGTTGCACAAACCTTGCCGAAACTCGCCAAAATTGTTCCAAACCCTTCTTCACCCTTAGAGCAGCTTGATCCCTAAGTGTCAATTTGCCCTAATCCCCATCGACAAAATCCAACTTCTCAACCGAAACTCCACCCAAAACCGGGACACTTCTCCACAATGAGCCAATCCCCAAACCGATTGGTTCTACACCTTCACTGTACCGAGGAAGGTGTCCACCAGCGAAAGCCCCATCTCCAGGCCACCTGCATTGCTCCAAACCTCCAAGCTTTGTGATCGGCCGTGGTCGAAATCCCACCTGCATACGATTCACTGCGACCAGAGACTTCATTTGGAGCTTGCTGGATCCAATCAAAGGTGCAACAACCCTCGGATCGAAGCCACACTTCTCCGAGCAAAGGTATGAGCTAATTCTTCATCCCGAGCTTCCGGAGATTCTCCATTTCAAATGCTTTAATTTCAATGCATGATAACCGTATAGATGTGTTCGTCTCTTCAAGACGAATCCATAGAGCATAAGAACATGAAAATCCATTGAGTATCGAGTGAGATATTAGGGATTTAGTGTGGACGGCTCTCGGATGAGGACACTTGGGGACGAAGAACGGATGCCGTCCATCCAATACACGCGCGGACGGACTGCCAGGATCGCGTCGGATCAGAAGACGGAACGATACAGCGGGCCCCGGGAGCGCTGAGTCAGATGGCGGCGTCGAATGCGGAGCGCGCCACGCGGCGTTTCGGAGCCGCCGAGGTCGACGCGGCGCCGCGTGGATAAATAGAAAATTAGGGATTTTTTGATTTATTAAATTCCCTAAAATTCAAAAATTCATAACTTTGTGTAGAAAAATCAGAAAAATAAAATAAAAATACCCTCTTGCTCAGTGAACATAGGAGAATAATGTGGAAAAGAAATCATTTAATTTCATCAAGTATTTTATTTTTAATAATTTATTTACTCTCTGCATATTTTAAATTCTCCATGCATTTACACAATTCACTATGACATGAGACCATAGGGCTTTGAAGCCTCCGAATTTGGGAACATTCTCCGAATTTTCCAAAGTCGAGGCCATCCCTATGAAAAGTTATTGATTTTTCAAATTCATGTTATCGTTTTGAGTATTTTAATTCCAATAAATAGCATGTTGTGAAATAAATTCTAGGAAAATTTGGTGATGTTCCTTATGACCAGTAGGACCTAGGAAAAATAGGTTTTGAGTTAGTTCATTTAAAACAACCCTAATCGGCTTAAACACCCAAAATGGATCTCTAATTAATTAGAGCTAACCATACATCAAATTGACTTGAAATCAATTCTCCACTGACCTTCAGGATCAGAGGAACCCACCATAAAAATTTGAGGTCAATTGGACTTAGTTAGCCCTACTAATTGGCTTGATTAAGCTATTTAGTCATTTTAAACTTCAAAAATTCATAACTTTCAAAATACTTTTTAAAAATTCACCAAATTGGTTTTGGAGCCTCTCTGATATCAGAGGAATTTAAAAAAATTAAAATTTCAATTTTCTAAAAAAGTTGATTTTTTAATATTATTTTAATATTTTAATAATTAAAAAATAATAAAAATCACAAAAATAATAAAATTCACCAAAATGTCACATTTTGAATTTTAATCACTTAGGAACAAACCCCATATTTTTCTTAGGTCTATTTAGTGAGATATTAAATTTTAAAGCTCTAGGGTAATTTTAAAATTAAAAAATGTATTTTCTAGCATTTTCACTAAAATAATTATAATAAATCATAGAAAAATCAGAAAATTGCAAAATTTGCTTCTCTGATTTCCCTGATATCAGAGAGATTTTTGAAAAATATAAAATTCATTTTTCAACATTTATTTTATTTTTAAATTAATTAACACTCCAAAACTTAAAATAATTATAATAAAAATAATATAATTCAAAAAATCATCAAAATTGGTCCAAGTGGTCCTCTGGTCATTAGGAATGTCCCCTAATTTTCTAAAGGACATAAACTTTCCCTTGGTCATGTTATTAAATTTTCCTTGGAAATCTCTATTTTCTACCAAAAATAATTATATAAATAAATTAAATACAGAAAAATCACATTTTCTCCTCTCATGTCTTTATTGACATATGAGTGAAGTCACATAAAAATTTCAAGTTCATTTGAGTTCAATTTAGTGATTTATGAAATTATTAAGCTTAAAGGGTAAAGTGGTAATTAAAATTTTTAATCCTTAATTAAAACTTTAGGTTTAATAAAAATTAACAAGTAAAATATTTGATCCTAATCTGATTTGGATGATTGAAATTTAAATAATTAAAGGGTAGAAACCAATTAAACAATTTAAAATGATTAAACCTTAATTAAATAATTGATTAAATTTGAAGAATAATAAAATCGGAATTATTAAAATAGGGATATTATTAGAAGAGATTTATTCTTTAATTTAAAAATCCCTAAATTAATTATCTCATTAATATTCAATTCTTAATTAAAATGATAACTCAAATTCAAAACATTAAAAGACTTAATCATTAAACTAAAATCAAATTATTAAACTTTTTTTTTAAAAATTTCAATTAAAATTAAAAAATAAAATTAAATTAAAAATTAAATTAAATTAAGTAAATTAAATTGGATTAAATTAAATTAAATTAAATTAAAATTAAAAGTTGAATTAAATTAAATTAAATTAAATAAACAAATTAAATTAAATTAAATTAAATTAATTAAATAAAACCAAATTAAATTAAGTTAAACCAAATTAAAAATTAAATAAAATTAAATAAAATTAAATTAAAATTAAATTAAATTAAAATTAAATCGAATTAAATTAAAATTAAATCAAATCAAATTAATTTAATTTAACATCAAATCAAACTAAATTGAATTAAATTGAATTGAATTAAATTAAAAACTCAATTAAATTAAATTAAATTAAATTAAGTTGAATTAAATATAACATCACTAAAGACATAAAGAATCCAAAATAAATCTAAAAATAACTTGAACACTATTCCAAATTTAAACCCATTAACTTAAATTAAATCATTCAATACCAATTTACCCTCGAAAGCTTTGGCTATTATAACTCCTAAACGTAACATTAAATGAAATGTTACTTCACTTATAGGACATTCAAATGTCCTAGTTCACCGAGCAAGACAACAAAATTTGAATCCTCGGACGATTAATTCATTTATATAATTAAATTCATTTTGACTTAAAACAATCCTAGAAATATTGAAAAGATGTTTAAGATTATGTCTTAAGCACTTCCTCGATATGATAGGATGTTTATAAGAACAACTAAATTTAATTATTCTTTGATGAAGAAAATCGTCCTCAAACCAAAACACAAGAACCTAGACGTCATAGAAATGACTAACTATAGGATTAGGAATTTGGTAGAAAACCATAACCCTTACCTTAGCTTTACCTAGGAACTTGCTTAAATATTCTAATTGTGTTTCAAGTGCAGCTTGAGTGACGGGAAGACCCTCCAGGTATGCTTTTATTTTATTGCAATTTACTTTCTTGCAATTTACATTATTGCAATTTATTTAATCGCATCGCACTTACTTTTCTCGCATGATAAACAACTCGTTGAATGAAAACCCACACCTTTAGGATAGTCCCTAAAACCGAAACCAAAAATAAGTTAAAAGTCATTGCAAGATAAAATTCACCGCCACAACATTTCAAAATATAAAACAACTCAAAATTTAATCACAAACGTAACACAAAACTACAATTACAACTAAATTAAAACGTCCTCGTTGGATGATCGGGAATACCTCGGATGATGTAACCTACGTGTTGCTAACGGGATTTCCCACTGGTCTAAATGAAAGTGTGGAACTCATTCGACTGAGTTTAGCAAATTCATCCGGACTAAGTGAATCCGATAAAAATAATGATGCCGAAGGATGGAACCGCGGATCTTAACCGGTGTCGTTATAATCAACTTTAAGATTTGTTTTAATTAAAATATTGAAAACACTTGGAAATTAAGATTTTCTCTAAACCAAAACATTTTTCTCATCCCCTGATTTATGATTTCTAAAACTAAAACATCTGCAACAACAAGGAGCTCGGAGACATGGTGGCAAGCACGACCATCGTCATCGCAAAAACCCGAGTCTACTTTAAGCAAAAACTTTCTTAGAATTAAACAACCAAGCCATAGGATTTCGAGGTAGTTTGCCTAGTGCAACATAAATCCTCAACCTTTTGTTAGGCATTTGCAGACTGCAAATTAAGCCCTAACCGGTTTTAGGATTCCGAGGTAATCGTCCGATACGACATAAACCCTCACATCTTCGAGGCTATTTGTATGATTGTGTCATACGAATATAAGTCCTAATTAATTAAAATCGGCAAGATCAAAACATCAAATAAATATTAGGACTTTCCTAAATTCAAGCCAAACAATAGGATAGTCGGGAGATTACCGAAGTTCACTTCGAATCCGTGATTTCTCCTACTTTTCTTCCTTTGAATTCCCAAAACAAAATGTTCCAAATTCGATCCATTCCCTATCGAAATTCCAAACTTCAATCCTTTCGAGAACTTAAACTTCAAATTCTCGAGAGCAGAATTATCGAATATTATCGAGAGTTTTCTTAGGTGATTCCCGTCACTTAAGATGTAATTAACTATAGGGGCTTGCCCTTATAGGAAATTTTAAAGAACCTGAGTAATATAAACCCTATTTAATGCTTTCATATTAAGCTGTGGAATTTGTCGGCTTATAAAATCGGTTCGCGGACAAAACGGATGTCACAAATCTTTTAGTTTGTTTAATCGAGCCCCACCGTCATTGCAAGTGTGTCTATCCTTAGTGATAGATACATGGTTTGTGGTGCGGTGCTCTTTTAGATAAACTATTCGGGATGTGAGATCGGTCTGATTTCATATCTTAAAACCTCCAAATTTAAAATTATTTTCAAAATCAAATACTACTTTTCAAAATTATTTATTTAAATTAAATTAAAAATTCGCCGACAACTTCTGTTAGGCGACCCCCTTTTAAAAATAAAACACACGACCTAAAAAATAAGCCGTACAGCTGCCGACGACGAGTTTTTCTCGAAAGTTTTGAATATATTATAAGGAGTCCGCCGACGGCGAGACAGTTGAATTGAGCCTGATACATTGAACCTGTACGCTTTTTGAAGAGGTGCTTAAGCAACCTTTGGAGATTTGACTCCTTCTATAAATAGAGACGAATATTAGTTAGTTGTGTGTCATTCTAGAGTCTTTTAGTTTCTATATAAAGTCTTTTTAGTGTGTAGATAGAGTGTTTAGCGTCTTGGTGAGTTTAATTAAGTGTGTTGTACTAGAAGGAAGAGTCAACGGAACTTCAAGGAGTCTGCTTGGGGGAGAAGAATTGAGATAAGTATATTTGTTTATTGTTTGTTAACTTTAATGAAATCCATGATTTGTGTTATTTTTCTCATGCATTCTGAGTAGTTTCGTTAGTCTTTCTCCTTGTTATCGAGATTTTGTGAAATCATGAATTAAAGTAGTTGCTCCTAAAAATATAAAAATAGAAATTATGTTAATCTTTTACTTAAATCTTAATTTACTTTCAATCTAGCCAATCGATTTGTTAACATATGTTGAATTATCAAGTATAGTAAAGATTACATCCAAGATTCATGAAGTCAAAAGCCTTGGAAGAAGGGTGCAAATAAATAGGGAAATATTAACTATCGGGCGTAGAATCGAACATTTTAGTGTGACGTACTAAAATCTTCAATTCGGTCCTATTGTTTGGAGCCGAAGTGTAGATGTTAGCCCTCGTGCGAGGGGAATGTGGGAGCTCGAGTGACAATCGGTATCCTCCTAGCTAATCGCAGATTTAGTAACCAAACATAAGACTAGTCAATGTTCTTCTGCACTCTAGACCAAAGGGTAAAGAATATGAATGCTCCTATTTGGCACAATACAATTAAAAAACTCATTTAATTCTTCATTAACTTAATTCTCTCAAACAAAGAGAAAGATACTTTTCTGAAATCTTATACTCAACCTTTTAAGCGTTAGTTTGTTATAATCTAAGTGTTCTTAATTTCCTTATACTAGATTAGTAAGTAAATCTACTTTGTCTTTAAAATTCTCTAACTTCCTTGTGGGATCGATATCTAGGACTCCATTAGAGCCATATATTACTTGATAACGATACGTATACTTGCGTAGTATCCACAATATAAATCATAAATTCCATAACAAAATCATCAATATATATATTCAGTGCGGATCAAGTTTTTGGTGTCGTTGCTAATTTTCATATCATAATTGTAAGTATAAATATCGAAAAGTGGATCAACCTCCCATGAAATTGTAAAATGGGATAGCTATAAACCTTTTTCCCATTCTTCAAGATCAAACTATCCCGAACCCTCCAAGGATGGTTGGGAGCATAAAAGTCTAGAGAAAATTAGGATTCTAACCCGCTTAGGTGTAGATTTAAGGCTCACAAGGGGAACTCTCGGATTCACTGAGAATGTGTTCAATGAAAGCTTTCTAAACTAGGGCTTCCTATAAGAAATCAACGACCAATCCAAAGGCGTATGGCTGTGCCGACTAGTGTCGGCCGACCAACTTTCCTCATGTGGGAGACTGAACCCGCAATACCTATCAAATATAATCTTAAGGTCGGCTAAGAAAGAAAATGCAAAGTGTTTGGTGATATTACTACTGTAGAGGTTACAGACGCATTTCTTGAAGTAAGAGAAAGCTCTCTAATGGTAGGAGAGAAGCCCACACAATCTCTCCCCCAAAGAAATAAAGAAGCTTTCATTGTTGGATAGATCGTCGGAGCTCGTCGGAGTTTCACCTCCGCCAAAGTAGGATGAAGCTCTCCTTCCTAAGGATATCCCGTGAGCTCCTTGGAGTTTCCCTTCCCCAAGCTAGATGAAGCTCTACTGGCCGTACTCCTCGAGAAGTTCTCCAGAGAAGAACGAGGTCGCCATAGGAGAGAAAGAAGGGTGAAAAAGATGAAGAAAATGAAGGAGATGGGCTCCCTTTCCCTCTCTAAGAAGCTCTCTCTAAGGCACCCCATGATCTCAAAGTGGAAGAAGAAGCTCTCCGTTTAGCTCTCCTCACAACCCCAAACTAAAAATAAAGTAGAGATCCATTGTGAAATGTGGGGAGAGGAGCTTAAACCAACTCACCATGCAAAATCCCATACTTTCCCTCTTGATTAAGCTAAATATGACTAATATGGGGTATTTAGGGCATGCCAGACAAGGCTAATCACATTGATTTAAAACCCCCACGCATATCTCCTCAAGTCCAATGAGATCTTTGATATTTTTGACTCGTTTGGGTGTATACCAGTGTCAAATCAGCACTATAAATAGGCTTTTCACTATCTGTAAAGAATCAGCGCCATAACACTCGGTCACTGGTGCCTACTTTACCGGGGCTCGGGAAAATGTTGTTTTGAGCTTTTTTTGGAGCCTCGGCGTCTGGGACTGGTGCCCAGGTGTCAAGAACTAGTGTCATACTTCCAAAGGCTAGACTTTAAATGTCCGATAAAGCATTTTGGGCACATATGTGCTTGGGACTGGCGCCTAAATATCGATCTGGCTCTGAAAACCTTATATACACAGGGAGCGTTCGACGAAAGATTTTCTCAATCCATATGTTATGGGAGACTCCATATGAGTGAAATGTATTCCATAACTTTAAAATTGAGTATTTTGACAACAATTCACCTAGCAAAATTGCCTCCACGGTCGCCTTGAGTCATAGCGTGGGTAGGGTGCCTTGACTTCCCTTGGCCACGGGAGGCTCCAAACGTACGGGCAAAAGACTTCTAAACACCATAATGGGCACTAAATATGTTCCGTCCTGAATGAGCCCTTCCGACGACGGTTCTCCTAGGTAAGGCTAAATCACTGCGAACCCTAGCTCCGTGCCTCGAATAAGTGCTAGAGAGTCCTGTATGAGTGTTTTAAGGTACGAGATGTTACAGATGAACCCTAAACTATATCGAGTTGTGCAGGTGAACACCCTACACTCGTGACATAATAAAGTGATGCCAACAATATGATATATGAGTATTGAAATATGTTTGTATGTACATACTGATAATGCAACATATGTAAAACCATTGAAGTGAGTGAAGAACAAAACTTTCGTGTGATATATTCCAACCTTATCTATGATATTTCATATTTAATTTGCAAATCAATGCCATATAACATTCTACTTGTGAATCTCAATAATTATATGATGGAACTATGAAGTTTTAATGATAATGTAAGAGTTTGATTTGTTATGCCAGAATAACAAGCACTTCACCTCCTTAAAGTTGACAAGATTTGTAGTAATCTAGTTTACTTTTCTTAATAATTGATCAACTCTGCCATATGCTTCTAACCACTTAAGTTATATTAATATATTTTCCTTATATTTCTAACAATAATGTGTTAGATATTTCTTTATTGGGTTAAGATATTTCTTTAACATGTCCTAACCATTGTTATTATTATTATTATTTTTTATCGTGTCACTTAACGATCCAACTTCGAACTGAGTTGGGGTCAACTCAAAATCGGCTTGAAAAAATTCATTGAAAATATTGACTTGTAGCTCGACTCATTTATTTCGATATAGCTAAAATTTGAATCAATTTTTAAGCAATTAAACTAAATTCGCTAAATTCTCTGCCCGAATAATACTATGGCTGTTAACAATCCAATTTTGAGCCAAGTTGGGGTTGGCTCGAAAATAATTGGATCCAAAATTTTGGCTCATAGCTCGGCTCATTTATTTTGATCAGAGTCAAAATTCAAAATAATGTTTGAACGTTTAATGATCTTCGAGCTAAATTCACAAACCTAATTGAAGATGAGCACAAGTACACCAATCACTATCACTTCTTATATATTGTCAATTATTAAGTCTAATGTTCTTAATTATTGTCACATATCAAGGTGCTACATCAAGATGGGGGCAAGTTGTCCTTATTATTTATAATATATTTCTTCGATATATTTATTTATTTATTATTATCTAATATATAAGAACAAAGTGGTAAGTATAGAAATCTTATAAAAAGAAATGTGTATCACAATTTTTCTTTTTGCAGAAATTTCAGTACGATAGGAAATGTCCAACAACCGGGCCACTATCTCATCTCTATGCATCCTTTAAATAAAATTTTCATCTATTATTCATGAATTCACCTCCAAATGTTATGAGAAAAAAAAAAGAAAAATTAATAAATAATTTAAAATAAAAAAATGATAAATAAAATTTTAAAAATAAAAAAATATATATTTTATTTATTATTCAATTAATTTAATTATTTGAATAATTTATTTTAAAGATTTCTTGGCGTAGAAGAAAATAGAAATTCTAACCCTAAGCAGCTTCTCCCTTCCGGTGCTTATATAAAACCCTTTCATCCTCCATTGCTTAACCTTTATTTGACGAGTGCGGAAGGCGGCGGAAGAAGATGGTGTCGCTCAAGCTTCAGAAGCGGCTCGCCGCCAGCGTTCTTAACTGCGGGAAGGGAAAGGTCTGGCTTGACCCTAATGAGGTCAGCGAGATATCCATGGCCAACTCTCGTAAGCTCTTCCCCTTTATTTTCTGCACCTTTCTTCCGATCCTTGTGTTATGCAGACCAGACTACTTATTCTCTATCAATCCCTAAGATAATGTTATGGGTTTTTCCTTCCCGATTCCTTGTCCTCTTTGCATATTTCTAATCTGAAATTTGTCGCGATTTAAATATTCTATTGAGAGAACTGATGCGTTTTCGTTTTATGTTATCGGCATAATTGTTAGCATGGTTAAAGATCCATGGTATGTTTTTAATTAGTGCTTCTTTTACCGGGGTACTAACTGAGAAATGTGTTTTTAACTGATGCCCTAATTTGAGTTTCAGTTTTTGCTTCGTATGAAGTTGAACATTTTATCTTGAATTATTTTATGTTCCTTTCCCGGAATCCTTGTATGATGTGCTTATGTACATGTAAAATGCTTTTGGTTTGTTAAATTACAGGGCAAAACATTAGAAAGTTGGTAAAGGATGGTTTTATTATTAAGAAACCTATGAAGATTCACTCTAGATCCCGTGCCAGGCGCATGGCAGAAGCAAAGAGAAAGGGACGTCACTCTGGATATGGTATGGGTTTTAATTTTTATTGCTGGGCATGAGAGCTTGTGAGGCATCAAGGTATTGTTTTTTAATTTATTTAAAAAAAAAACTCTATTTTTTGCAGGTAAGCGTAAGGGTACTCGGGAGGCTAGGCTTCCTACCAAGGTTTTGTGGATGAGGAGGATGAGGGTCTTGAGGCGTTTGCTCAGAAAGTATCGGGACGCTAAGAAAATTGACAAACACATGTATCATGATATGTATATGAAGGTGAAAGGTAATGTTTTTAAGAACAAGAGGGTGCTGATGGAGAGTATCCACAAGTCTAAGGCTGAAAAGGCAAGAGAGAAGACACTTTCTGACCAGTTTGAAGCGAAGAGGGCGAAGAGCAAGGCGAGCAGGGAGAGGAAGATTGCTAGGAGGGAAGAACGGCTGGCTCAGGTAACCTAATGTCCTTTTGCATATATGCATCATTTAAGCTTTGATATTTATGGTTTGGGGTATTTACAGACATACCACCCAATATTTATGTATTTATATATCTAACACCTAAAATTTACTAGCATCATACAATCGAAGGCTTTTAACATAAAAAAAATACCACTATTTTAACTCTTTAATTGAAATGAACACTTTCCATTTATAGGTAAAGTGATATGTATGTAAAAATTGAACTTTAGATGTTAACTATGTAAATGCATAGGAATTAAGTGGTATCTATGTAAATCTTCTTTATGATTTTTGCAGCTTGTTTTTATCCTCAACATTATTGTTTTCACAATTGGTTCTTGGCTTCTATTTTTCATTTGAAGCTTTTTATTTAACGTGCAATTGTCTATTTATATGCTTGTTTGTGAATTTGACTGTTCTTTTGTACCTTGGTCTACAGTAAGGATGAGTGCTCATTTCATTTGCATATTTATACGATATTCTTATCTGTTATACTATAAAATTTAAAAGCATGGATTTGAAATCTTTCACAGCCAAACGTCATCTTTGTAATTTCTTGATGATCAAGTGTGCTTGCTATTGTAACTGTATATGTGTATGTTTGTTTGTGAATGAAACTGTTCTTTTTTTTTTTGGTCTAAAGTAAGTTGAGTGCCCGCTTAATCCGCATATTTCAACAATATTCTTATATGTTATACTGTCAAATTTAAAAGCATTGATCTGAAAAACAACCAAACTTTATCTTTGTAATTTCTTTATGATTATGTGTGCTTGCCATGATAATACATTCAAGTGAACGTTCACATGTTGAATTCCTTAGTAAGCTAGGTTTTGTTGGGATGCAGTATGCCATTTGAAAGTGACACGGAAAGTAAGATTTCTTATTTCATATTATTTCATCGTAGTCACTTTTTTAAGTTATTTGTATGGGAATTTTCCAATTCTTTGCTTCTGTTACCCCATTTCTTTAGCTGTCAAGTTTGTATTGAATAAATTTATTGTTGCTAATAACTCTTGATTTCCCCCCACTTCATATAGCGTTTATCTATTAGCTATAGAGATTTCATGCTTAAAGCTACTCACCAAATTTTTTCTTTTCCTAACTTGTTTTTATAAGTTCTTATAAGTTTTTTCATATGTAATAATACCCAACTGCAATTCTTAGATTCTTATTTGTTGCAATCCAATCATGTACCATTTTAGCTTAAAAACAATAATTGATGCAACAAGTCTTTGAAAGAGTACTGTTCCTTTTAGGGTTCTAGTTATCTAAAAAAAGGCAGACTCCTCATGATTGAAAAAATTGCTCTGAACATGACCTTTAATCTAATTTCCGGTATATTGTTTTTCTACGTTTTCTTACTTCGAAGAATTATTTTTGAAACATGGTTGCTATTCCTTAAAAGGTATAATTCCATTCCCAAATTGGTTTCTCTGTATATATTGGAATGCAATTAAACTTGAAAGTTAATTATTTTCCAATATATTTTCATTTAATAACTATCACTTTTTTCTTAAGGATATATTGTATTTTTAAAATAAATTTATAAGAAATATAACTTTTTCCTTTATCTAAGACAAGTTTCTCATTATAGTGCTTATAACGCTCCACAACATTTTGTAGACAGTGGAAGCTAAAAAGAATTAAATGTTGAGCTAGAAAGAGGATGTAGATAACCAAATTGAGTATGAAAAATGAGAATGTCAGGAAGATGATATGATCTGGAACCAAAAACAACAGTCAAACAGCAAATAAATTGCAATAGAGAGGTGGGGAACTCAAAAGAGAGTTGATTTTACTAGTACCAACAAAAGCAAACAAGATACTCGTTAATTTACTGTTTGTGAGGTAGTCATTCTCTCCACAAATCATAGACATTGCTAGGAGCATTACAAGAAAAGAAAAACTGCAGCCCAACCAAAATATAGCCCAAACCCTATGTTAGTAGCCCTAATACCCTCCAAAAAACTCTTCAAACTTTCCCCAGCAAAACTCTTCAAAAATTTGCTCCCAAGACTTGTTTCCCTATAATTCTTCAATATTTCCCCTCTAAACTATCCCTAATTTCTTCTCCTTGCATATGTGATTAGAACCTTAGCGGGCCCCACCTAGGGGTTGGAACCTCCTCTGCACCAGGGGTTTACACTGCCTCCTGCTAAACTGGTCGATCACTAGAAGGCTGGTGTGGGACAGTTGGTTGGGTCTAGACCCGACCCTGTCTGGACCGGTTTCGTGACCGACGCAACTGAAGATTTATTATGAAAATGATTTTTTTGTGTTGAAACAATTACTAGAATAGTATAAAGTGTGAATAAAAGATATACATATGATTTTTATTAATTTTGAGAAGGCATATGATTAATCTTCAAAATTGTTTGTGTGCTTTAAGATAAAAATATGTATAGAAGGTATATTACTGTTATTAATGATGTGCATTATATAACTTTGACTTGTGTTAAAAGAAGTTGGAGAATGGGCCAAGAGTTTTCGATAGTTGTTTAGGTTTACATTAAGGATCAACATCTATGGATATGCTTAGAAAGGAGATGCATTTTTCTGTATTTTTTTGTTGATATGGTTTTGATTAACGGGGCATACACTTAAATAAGAAAAAAATAATATTATAAAAGAAATATTTAAAAGACAGGTCAAAATTAATGGAACAAAAGTTTAGTACAAAATTTGTAATTTTATTGGTTATGATGCTAAAATTATCATTTGATATTATTAGAAGTTAGAAGTGATATCTTGGCGTGATAGGCTTAAGTATTTTTTATTTATCATATTGAAAGAGTAAGATATTAATAAGGATGCAATTTCTAAAATATGACTGAATGGTTAAATAGAGAAGCACGTGAAGGGTTGTGTGATAAGAAGTTTTCATTGCCGTTTAAAGGTACATTTAATAAAACTACAATTAGGCTTGTGATGTTGTTTGGATTCAAATATTGGTTTGTAAAATAATCATTGATATCTAAAGTTTATAAAAACAAGAGTCTTTAGATGAATGGGTGACAAAAATAGAAAGGGCAAATTAAGAAATGATCAGATCAAGAGGAAAGGTTGGAATGATATTTATTGAAGATAATTTTTTTGACAATAGATGCATGTAGTTTGATCATATACAACGAAGGATAGAAAATGCCATTAAATGCCTTACCTTAGTAAAATTAGTGTCATAAGATTATATTAAAAAGTTTGAAGATCTAAAATTAATTGTATAAAATTTATAACAAGTGACTTGTGAAAAGTACATTTAACATCTCAACCAACACTCAATCAGAATGAATGAAAAATGAGGATTGGGATAGGGATAATGATGATATATGGTTATAAATTAACTTGTTCATCGAACCTTCTGTCTTTTTCCTAATTTCTTTCTAAACTATGTTTTTCTATGGATAAATGTTTTTTCTCTACCCCTAATGTAATTCTGCTTGGATGTTTCCACTGTTTATCCAAGGTAAACCCTTGGATTTGATGGGACACCTGAAAAGCCACCCAACATTGCTTTATGCTCAGTCATTTTTTATAACATTTGTATATTCTATCTTAACTCAATTTATAACATAGAGTTGTTCAATAATTCTTTCGTAGATGCTGTTATTGCTTCTCATCTCCAAGTTTTCTTTAAAATGTTAACGAATCAGTTTGAGCAATTTATTTTAATGTTAAAGTAATCTGTGACAGTTTTTGAATCAAACTTTGAGCTATTTGGAGGCTATGTGATTGGTTTAGAAAATCTGATGTCTAAATTGATTATCTTATGCATCTTTATGATATGCTCTTATTCATGTCTAATTGATAGATAGATGGACTGATTAATATAGATATTGATATAGGATGACAATTATAATTAGTGGTTTGCTCCTAAAAGTCTAGACCCCATATCTAATTAAGCCCCAATTCAAACAAACATAATCTACCTCCAAGAAAGAATGTGCTCAGAGTTATTGAGGAGCTTTGTAGGGGGAACTCGAAAGAAATATAATAATAAATGACTGCATGAATTATAAAATTATTAAAAAGCCGCATGTAAGACACTTGAATTTTTGTATTTTCAATTCATAAATAAATCTCATAAAACTTGCAAGCTTTTTATACATTTGAATATGCCTTGAGATATGTGCCAATATATCATCATAATTTTATAGATGCCTTAGATGTTGACGAAGATCAAGTTATAAGCCTCCGTCTTAATGCATCAATGTCTTGCCAATGACATATTACATGTAAAATGTATTGATACCCTTTATACTTTAATTTAGGTCCATATGATATCTGAACTTGATGGATAAAGTAAATAAGCTGAGGACCCAGTTTTGGCTTTATTAACTTTTAATTGCTCTCAATTCCCAAAGCATTTGGCAATTATTTTAATATGCCTGTTATAGACATACATAAAAAATCTTATCCCATCAATAAGTTGCTGGGCCTATAAGGTTAGATTATAAGACCCATTGTGAGACCGACTTACATTTTAGTCGCAAGTTCCACCTATATGTTTTTAATTTACAATATTTGAGTTTTAAATCCTAACTTTCCTAAGTACTTCTGTTCTAAAAGTCAAGACAGTAAACCCTGATTAATACGATGTGAAACTTACAAATAGAGTACCAAGTCTGATATTTCACATCAAGTTATAAGAATCTAAAACTAGATTATTGGCATTTTCTCGTTCTCATGGTCTTAATTGTTTGTAAATTTTTCAGTTGATGTGTGCTTGAACCCAATTAATCAAGACAACACATACTTCAATGTCCATCAAATTATTTTAATTAATTGAGCTTCCTTATCTATATAGATGTGGCTTTGTACATCCTTGGACTTTGTGAGTCTCACTTGCAGATTTTCCTTTAATAAGATGTAACACCTCTTCTAATGCATTTGAGTTATTTTTAGGCAAACAATTTTGTCCACTCGTATTTGCTTTATAGTCATGATTTTTCTACAAAAATTCTATGCTAGCTGTCGACTACCTAACACAACCCTCTACTTTTTGCATCCGGACTCGGGACTCGACAATAACAGTGTTAAAAAAATGATCTTAATTTTGTAGAATTAAAGAAAAATATGACACTCAATAGGATACAATGGAGAAAAATGATTCATCTAGCCGACCCCACTTAGTGGGATAAATACTTCTATTGTATATTTGATTTTTGGACCTTCCCAAGGATGTTAGCCCCCTATATTAAACTCTATCAAAGTCTCGTGTTAACAAACCTATAACCAAAATCAAACTAGCCAACAATATTCCATGTGGTTTATAAAACATTATATGTCACCAATTGGTACGAATGCCCTCGTTTTTTGTGTTTTTTTGGCTTTAGGTCTCTACCTAAGATAGCAAAGAAGTGAAACTCAGAATTGACGCAATTAATGGTTGTGTGGCATATCTTTGAGCTCTTGTGGGTTTGTGTTCAGCACCTTTGAACCTTTGCCGACCATGTTGTGTATTGTATTTGAACTATCAATGAAAGTGATATGTTTAGCCTTTTGTTAGTGATTGAGTTGATATTAGTCTCAAAAGCACATCTTTTACAAATTTATATATCATCGTTTGCCCGTTCAATTAAGCTTCTCGAATGAGAATTTGATCGGGTGTTACCTCAATTTCTCCAATTTTTCTTCATTCATTTATAATACTCCAATTTAGCTAAATCTATATCTAAGATAGAGATTAAACGATCTCCTTAATCCAAAGTACTCTTGGGTGAATGTATTTTTATCAGTTTGCGCTTTATATAGAGTATCAATTTTAGATTTAAATTTACTCTGATCCATAGCAAGGAAATAATTAAAAGAAAAAGGTTAAAACGAATCTAATCTATATCCAAGAAATCTGCTTATTGAGTTATCTTAAATATGTGCTTCTGGAGCTATCTTACATTCGGAGTAAACTTGAAGGGATTGATGTGGTCTTCTTAAGCATAACCCAGCGCTCATCATTTATTGCCATTCTTCCTTTGGGCTTTAACACTTTTCATCATTTTATTTTGAAGATTTACATACATACCACTCAATTCCTATCTATTTACTTACCTAACACCTAAACATCAATTTTTATCCATGCATGAAAAGATATATTTTAATTTCTAATTGTTAAGACAGTGATATGTTTGGCGTGATACGAAAGATTCGGGTGGTCTAAAAACTCGAAAAAATGCAAAATAATAGGTGCTAGATATGATATACATAGTAATTGTGTGGCATGTATGTAAATGCCCCTTAAAAATTGCTGTTTTCCATAATCCTATTGTTTTTTCTTCTATCGCAGGGCCCTGGAGAGAAAGCACCATCAGCAGCAGCAACTGCCACAACTCAATCATCCGAGTAAGTTTCCTACAAACCATCATGCCACCAATTGGTAATTTAATACGAAAGCCCCTCATTATTTGTGTATTTTTTGGTTTTAGGTCTCTACCTAAGAGAACAAAGAAGTGAAACTCAGTATTAACGCAGTGTTGGTGAGGTAATTCTGTAAAATGGGAAATAGATTTTTCCAGCTGGGTAGCTCTTCATTAACATTCTAAACTATGCAACATTTTTTTTTTAAAATATTTGTCCTATGTTTTATCAAACCGTCAAAATTTGTATCTGACATTGCATTTTGCCATTGAAGCTGTTTTTTTTTTTTGTTGGTGACCTTATTATATATCCTTCTACTTTCATCTGATGTAGCTGCTTTTAATGATTCATTTCTGGTAACTTTGTAATTTTTGAATTTCAATGTTTAGTAAATGGAGTTATGCATGTAAATATGAAGGTTTAGGTGTTTGATATATGTACATTCATTTTCTACAAATGACTAAACATGTTGCCAAATGAAAGTAAATTCATTTGCATACATATCACACGTTTCTTATGTATTTACATATCTAACGCTTAAACTTACTTTCAGTCATGTGGGATATAATTAACTATAAGTGTCACTTACATATGAACTCAAACTCGAGTAAAATAAATCCTACCTAGCCTTTCTATTAGGTAGGAGAACTTGTCGATCACACATAAAGGTTCGCAAACCAAACGGATGTCACGAGTCTCTTAGTTTGTATGATTGGTTCTACGGTTGCATGATACATTAATCTTTTGAGAAAGTGTATCATTTGTGACACCAGACACGATTATGCAAATTACTGAACAAACGAGATCAAGACGGTTTCATCTTTCAAAATTAAAATACACTACTTTCTTTCAAAATTACTTTCAAAAAAATCATATATCTTTTATATTAAATTAAATCACTAAATTTTATTATCTTTCAAAGAAAAAGTCGGCCGACAAATTATGGTGAATGTAAATATGAATTGTAATTGTATGTAACTATTTATATGAATTGCAAGTTTAAGTGTATGTAACTATTTAACCTGCCTAAGACATAATATTCACTCAATTTTGATCTGAAATAATTCACTTGTATTGAACGGGTCTATTTCGGGTTTCTTGTGTCGAGTCGAGTTCGAGATGAGATTTTTAACCTGTTTAACAAGTTGAACTTATTAGGATTGTGTTAGTTTCAAGTCTAACTTGAGCCCAACTTGCATACCCTTATTGCGAGATAAATGGAATAAATATCAAAACAGGAGGTTGTTGGAGTAGGCTAATAATCGAAATTAAATGTGTAATAATAAATGTTATGAATTCATTATTACCTTTGATTGTATCATAGGTCCAATGTCGCCATCTTCATTTTATGGAATGAATTATTTATAAAAGATCAAAAGATAAGAATGATAAAGTCCTAAAAATGATCATTTCATGTCCTCAACTATTCGGAAGAAATGCCACCGCACATCAAATTTATTTTATCACTCTAAAAAGCTAAAAAGTTCATTTTTTTTTTTTTTTTATATGTATGTTGAGATCCAACAACTTCTCGAGGAAAAGTAGCATAGGCGTTCGAAGGGCTGTCAAAAAAGCTCTCGTTTTAAGTAGTTCTTGTTCGGCTCGTTCGGTTAGTAAATGAGCCAAATATGGACATCTTTTGTTTGTTTGTATTCGGCTCGTTTTAACTCAAAAAAAAAAAAAAATCATATAATTATTTATTTAATAACATATTATTTATGTTATATATAAATAAAGTTTAAATCATAACAGCGCTTGTGTAATGTGGTAATGTGCCTTTTTTTTGCATAGTTTGATCCAATTTTGAGCTAAACGTGAATAAAAATATTTAAATCGAGCCGAACATGAACAAAATATGCAGGACCTAATTTTGAACATGGGCTGATTTCGAACGAGCCAAACATAAGCTAAGCCATACCCCGCTCAAGCTCGGTTCACTTAAAGCCCTAAGCAATTCTATCTATCAATCTCTTGATTAAATGAAAAATATTATACACTATTTTACAGGAAGTTTGCATGCATAATTATTTTTCTTATATTAGGGGGCTTATAAATGTTATATTAGATAGGTTGGTGGAAGATCATTAAAGGTGGGGCATTTACATGCATAGACCCTAGTTTTTATGCATTAACATATCTTGCACCTAACCTGGAGTTTGCTCCCAGCAATATAGCCATTCCTACCCTATCACGTCAATCCCACAAGCCTCTTATCCATTCTCGTTCGATCACGACGGGGGAGCAACTCCAAATAGAAAAACTCCCATTAGGTTTAGGGATAATCAGGTTCGAACTGATGACTTCCACCACGTCATTGTGATACTCTACCGCTGAGTTATATCCCTTTCCTGTTCCGTCAAGAAATAGAGCTAACTAATCCTAAGGCAAAGGGTCGAGAAACTAAACACTGCTATTTCTGAACAACCTGGGGTCGGGCCTTCTTATTGTGTTATGGATAGCCAAATAATGGGAAAAATTGGATTCCATTGTCAACTGCTCCAATCGGAAATAGGATTGATTTTTTATGTTTGTATATTTATACCAGCCAAGCATTTCATATCACATCAAAAATATTACTACTATATCTTTAAAACATGAAGTACACATTTTCATGTACATGCAAGTTGGCATATATGTGAAAATTTAAAAAAGCTAGGTATTAGATCATTCAAGTAATGTCTAGAATTCTACCATTTTAATTAATGGTCATTGGGACTCTTTGACACTCATCATATAAAAATTTAAGTGAATTTACAATATCCCTTATCAACTTTATTGTTATTATGAGATAGGCTACAAGATTTAGTTTAGATATTAACAAAAAAAAGGAGATAGGAATATACACACACGTATGAGTTGTGTTGTCGACCTGTCGTAAGAGCATTTACTTGCCAGTTGTCCACTATATGGAGGTGGTACTTGAATTGATTTGGCTCTCATGATCCAATCCCAAATCTACTAGAATTTCGAGCCCAAGGTTGGTTTGCGGTTGCAACCGTCAACCAAGCTTTTAATATATATATATATATATATATATATATATATATATATATATATAGTAGATAATAACTTCTTACAATCACCCTATTTTAAGGAAAAAAAATTATTGCATCAGGAGTCCTGATGCAGTTTTGTATCAGGACTTCAATCAGGGCCTGCCACGTGTAAGAGACAGACCCACCTATGTATTAAATTGGGGTTCTACTTGTATATGTGACAGATCTTGATTATAATCTTGATGCAAAACTGCATCAAAACTCCTGATGCAATAATTTTCCCATTTTAATAATTCGGGCTGAAAAAAGAGCTTCCCAACACAGTAAGTTTTAGAAAGCAACAATAAAACATTACCTCAATAGTCTGATGGTGACGATCTTAAAGACAAGATAGATATAAAATGTCTCAAAGAGACTCTTAATTTATTTAAGATTTATGATGCCCTAACTAAAATAAATAAATAAATAAAATATATTATTACTATAAATTTATTAAAAATTAACAACTTAAATTTCTAAGAGTCATAAAAAATTGACAAAATAAGGCCTTGAGATGGTCTACTCATTTTATCCACCTCTTCTTAATCCATGTCCAAAGCAACTCAGGACTCTACTGCACTCACTCGCCTGAAGCCACGGCCCTTCAAAGATTCAAACTTGAGGCGAACCAGTCTCTCTCCTCTCTTCTCCAAAGATGCTCCTCCATTGAACAGCTCAAGCAGCTTCAAGCTCAGCTCACCAGCCATGGAATTCTCTCCGACTCCCACACCCACACCTTCTCCCACCTCATCTCCTTCTGCTCCCCCACCCCTTCCGGCGACCTCGACCATGGCCGCCAACTATTCGACCGCGCTGTCTTCCCCAACCGATTCATGTACAACACCTTAATTCGAGTTTACTCCTGCAGCGATACAGGAATGGAGTCCGTCCTCTTCCTCCTCCGCCAAATGATGGCTCAAGGTTTCTCGCCCAACAACTTCACCTTTCCCTTCGTTCTCAAATCTGTGGCTGAAAGCCAGGCCTTTGAGTTGTCTCTCCTGCTTCACTCCATGATAATTAAGACTGGTTTTGCATCACAGGTTGTCGTTATGAACGCTCTCCTCCATGCTTACGTAGTTTCCGAACATGTCTGTTTTGCGCACATGGTGTTTGATGAAATTGCTCATAAGAGCATTATTTCATGGAATTCCATGATTGGTGGTTTTTCTCAGGAGGGTGATTTCAGAAGCGCATTTGGGTTGTTTGGAGCTATGAGGGATTTGGGTTTACAGCCTGATGAATTCACTATAGCCAGCCTCCTTTCAGTTTGTTCGCAATCCATAAATCTCGATCTGGGTAGAGTTCTACATCATTTCATCATCATGAATTGCCTCGAAGCTGACTTGATTGTAAACAATGCATTAATCGACATGTACGGCAAGTGCGGCGAACCCGCTTCAGCTCAAATGTGCTTCCACAGGATGCCTGTGAGAAATGCGGTGTCCTGGACTTCGCTTGTCCGAGCCTATGCGAAGAACGGATCTCTTGATCTCGCCAGGTCCTGCTTCGACCAAATGCAAGAAAAAAACGCCATATCATGGAATGCGATGATAGACTGTTATATTCGCAGCCGCAACGAGCCTCATGAAGCATTGGTTCTATACGAGCGGATGAGGCTCTCAGGCATCGTCCCAAATGAGGTAACTTTGATCCATGTTCTATCTGCTTGTAGCAAGATTGGAAATTTAGTTGTTGGTAGGAGACTTCATGACCACATAGTTCAAAATATTTCAAATCCAAGTCTCACACTACTGAATTCTCTCATAGACATGTATGCCAAATGTGGCCATCTAGACATCGCCTTAAATCTATTTAACATGATTGAAAATAAGAATGTAGTCTCATGGAATGTAGTGATTAATGCTTTAGCAGCTCATGGGGTTGCATTAGAAGCTGTTGAACTCTTTAGAAGCATGACCAGCCACGGCTTCTTCCCTGATGGAATCACATTTGTAGGTTTGTTATCTGCTTGTAGCCATGGAGGGTTGTTAGAACTCGGCCTCCATTATTTTGAAGCCATGGATGTTGTCTACAAGGTTCAGTGTGAAGTAGAACACTATGCTTGCATGGTGGATCTGTTCGGTCGAAGAGGATTTATCGGTAGGGCGCTTGAGTTGATAGGGAGGATGCCGATGAAACCCGATGTCGTTATATGGGGTGCTTTGCTTGGAGCTTGTAGGATTCATGGCGACTTGAGGACTGGATTGAAAGTGATGAAGCACGTGCTGGAGTTAGAAGATTATAGTTCTGGGTTGTTTGTGCTTCTGTCTAATTTGTTATGTGAGTTGCAGAGATGGGAGGATGTGAGGAGGGTGAGGAAGATAATGAGTGGGGGAGGGGTGAAGAAGGTTGAAGGAAGGAGTTTGATTGAGATTGGTGGAGAGATTCATGACTTTCTTGTGGAAGATCTCAGGCATGGGAGATCATGCAATATTTATTTTGTTGTGGATCAATTAACTGATCATTTAATGTGTTTAGCCCCATTTTCTGAATCTTTGGAGCCATTGTTGCTTTTAGAAGAATGAGAGGTTCTCCAATTGTTTTTGTGGTAGTATATATAGCAACTCTGTGTTAGAATTCTAATCAAAATTTGCTTATTTGTGTTTCTAATGAGTTTTATAATGTAGGCCTCATTTGGGGCAAGCTTATTTGATGCAGTGCGTTTTGAAAACACGTACAGACCCATTGGGATAAACTGCATTTGATAGCTTTTTCAACAAACTGCATTTTCAAATGGCTGACATCAGCGCTTTCACACCGTTCTTGGCTAGGTGCGGTGACAATTTTCTAGTTGAGGTCTTGCTTTTCCCAAAAAGAGAAAGATTGTAATAGCCACCGTAGATTTTTGAACAGTAGATTATTTTTCAACATCTTATTAATAAGGTGCAATATGCTGTTGTTGCCCCAACGAGACCCCTAATTAAAATAGGGGCAATTGAGTGGAATTTTCTTGCTGTAATTTGTATTTTGAGGAGAAAATAACTGCCATATATATTTTAAATATAATAATTGCTCCAAATATTCTTATAAAAATATAAATCCAGTGCATGAAAATGTATTAAAATTTTATTTTATACATATTTTAAAATAAATTCATGATCCTTTGCATTCTTTTACTCATCAAAATTAAATATTTTTGTTTAGATATATTTCAATTAAATGTTGGCCAAAATAAAATTTGAAATTATTGGAATATGTTTTGGCATAATAATCTTAAAATAAATCTAAAAATTAAGTGTTTACTTTGATTAAAAAATTGTGTTAAATTTTAGAAAAAGAAATTATTCGACAGCCACCAATCAAAAAGTTCCAAGTCACCAACTTTTGATCATAAACACCATAAAGGATCTCAGATGTAAAAACTCTGCTGTTTAAATGCAGAAATATTGCACCATAACATGTTATTGCTGTTCGTTTAGATGCAAAAGATTTAGTCCAATATGAGAAAAAACAAGTTATATAGGCATTGCTCGTGGTGCGAGCAAATTGAACGATAATGTATACTAAAAAACTATCTGCATGGGTCTTAGATCATTTACATTATGCTCCGGTTGAATTGGCTACCTTCGACCAACTTTTTTCTCGACTTAAAGCTTTTCCCCTAATGACCAACTTTTACTCTAACGGAGGACTTTTCCCCTAACAGAGGACTAATCCCCCAACGGAAGACTTCTCCTTTGATTGGCCATCGGAACCTGACGGTTCCCCCCGACAAAAAAATTTTAGAATGACTAATCTTGCTGCTGATGAGGCACCCAATAGCACGTACCAACACAAAATACTAAAACATCCTGCACTAACTTCTTTTAAAGCAATGATAGTATTATAATTTACTTTTGGTCATCCCATCATCTATAAATAGGATCATCTCTTTCATGTAAAGAGGGTTTTCTGGATCCCTACTTGTCATCTCTGCTGTTTATAGAATAAAATGGGTCCACGAACACGGTAACACCTTGATTCCTCCTGAGTGAGCAAGCCTTCCTCATCTCTCTCTCTCTCTCTCTCTCTCTCTCTCTCTCTCTCTCTCTCTCTCTCTCTCTCTCTATCTCTCTCTCTCTGTCCTCTCTCTTTCTCTCTCTCTTTTTCTCTCACTCGCTCAATCTTCTTTCCTTATCCCTTGGCCACGATCTACTAGACAGATTTAGATTTAACAGGTACATAGGCAGGCTGGCTTGAATGTGTTGGACTTTGATATCAAGGCAAAATGAACTAATCTTAACTGGATCATTACGATTGGTAACTGTTTTTCTACATCCTTACTTAGCTCGAACTCGACTCGATAAGGTTGAGCAAGTAGCTCAATAAAGCTAAACTCGAGCTTAAATTGAATTTAAATAAATCAAGCTTGTATAATATCTTAGAAGTTTTGACTCCACCTATTGCCATTTGCCCTGCTACTGAGTTCTGCTTGTAAAATAGATTGGAGGCAACACTTTCGAATGCAAAGGGCTCAATTGCCCCCACTTTTACTCGCCCATGGCCACGTTCATAAGGATGGTATTTTGATTGTATTAGTTGTATCAAGCAGATTTTGAGCTCGAATGAATTTAAATAACTCAAATTTGAGCTCTCATTTCAATTTCAAATCGGATCGAGCTCGATTCAATTTCACGCTGAAATGGCTCGAAATCGAACTTAACAAGTTACAAGTCGATTTTGATCCAAACTCAATCCATTCGAACTGATTTAGAGCCTGCCCCAACTCGGCTCGAGCCCCCAACTCAGCTAAAAATTGGCTAACTCACCAATAATACATTCAATAGCCTGCGCAGCCCTAAAAAGTAGCCGTTTTTTTGGACGCCATGTATTTATTAAGCCTACTCTGGGTCACGTGATCGAGCCATAATGCCCTCACGCCGTCACGCGCCGGTGCTTTCTTTAATAACTGATTAGCAGTATCGGTGTCGGCCGAAACGCGCCCATTTCCTTAACGGTTAAATTTGACCTTTCTATACCCTCTTTCATTGGTATCGACCGAAACCGGCACGTTTCCTAAACGGTGAAACACACTTTAATGCCCATTGATTTCCAAATTGTGCATCACGTGACATTTTGACCGCCGGCTATTGAAATAAAGTTAATTAAAAATTTTATTTCTTATTATATAAATACATTTATTCATATATATTCATGCATATGCTTCTTTTTTATTTGATGTATGTAATATCATGCACTTAAAAGTTAAATACGTCTAGTCATTATTAGATGTATACGCAATATAAAATATCAAATTAATATTGATATGCATACAATTTATAACAATCAACTATGATCTTTGTGGCCACCGACTGCAACTTTTGAGACGAACTACTGATTTTATAGCAATCAATTATGCATTTGTGACCGACTACTAGTGGTACAGCTTCGAACTACGTTCTCTGTGACTAATTGTTGTTATTTATGTCACATACTACAACGTTTATGACTAGCTATTATCTTTGTAGCAACCAACTATGAACTTTATGATCAACTATAATTTTTATGGTTAACTGCCCGCATTGTAGCGATTAACTACAATATTTAATAATGAACTACTGTCTTTGTAACAATTAACTACAGTCTTTGTAGCTAACTATGATTATTATTGCGAAGTTCAACATTTATTGTAACTAAATTATGACTATAATAGTTAAAATACTATAGTAGTTCTGTGATTATAATTATATCTTCTCTAATTTAGAAGAAGAGTTGTCTTATATATTTACAATTACATAGTAGATTACTTTGATCGGCGAGACCCAGTAATTTTTCTTTTTATAGGGTTTTTTCAAATAAAAATTCTTGTGTCTTTTAACTATTTTTCTATTATCTGTATTTGTGATGAATCTCCGTATAACAATAAGGGCCCGTTTGGTGCGGTGGTGCAGGACTGCACTATAGTTTTGTCTGTTTGTGTTGCAGCTTTTTTTAAAAGTTGCTCCTGAAATCTACATTTTTCCACCGGCCTTGATTATGTGTAGTGACAGTTTTCTAGCTGCAGCCTTTTTTTTAAAAAAAAATAATTATAATTGCCACCAAACATGACATTATTTTTCAACAGGTTCACAATTATTTTGAGTGGTTCATACACAACACAATAATTGTGTGAAATGTCAGGCAAATTTCTTATAATTATAAAAAAAAACATAATTTTTTATAAAATAAAAATTAATTTGAGCATCATTACGTGATATAAAATAATTTATTTCTAAAGAAATTATTTTAAATTCTGCCCATTCATTTACCTCGGCACGGGTCCTTACAACCGGAAGTGAAGTAGTCAGCCCATGAAGTGGGGACCACCAACCATATCCAAATTTGTAACGGTCAATGATCGTGGCATTCCCGTAATTAACTCAACATTCTCGTCCAATCTTATAAATAACCCCTCGAACTGAAGCTCCTCTGCCCTACAAAAACCACAGAGACAGAGATAGAGAGAAACAGAGAACCTTCTTCCCCCAAAATAATGGCGACCAAAACGACGATCTTCCCAATAGCCATTCCCCAACACTACAGCGACTACGGCTTCGATCCCCAGATCCATTACTTCCAGGTCTCTTCTCTCCCTCCACCCCCTTCCTCCCTCTTCAATCTCTCTTGCGTCAATCGATTCATCCATTCGCAGGCATCGGAGGAATCGCGCAAACGCGGCATCAAGAGAAGCGAAGGATCGCGATCCTCGGCGGAGTCTCTCCATTTCAAGCTTCAGAAGCCGATTTCAAAGGAGGAAAGATCGAAGACGAAGAAGCGACGGCAGTGGTGGAAGAATGCGTTTGGTATTTTCCGGAAGAGGGGGAGAAGCGCTGTTAGGGTTCCGTCGGGACCTCTGTATGCGACGGAGAGCGTGGCGCGCCGGACTAACTCAGGGCCTCTGAGGGCGGCCGAGTTCATGGAGATTGAGGTGCCGTACTTTAGCATTAGGGATCTTGATGTTATGGAGGGTGATGGGCTCTTCGCCGGAGAAGAGGGGGCGAGGCCGATCTATCTCGTTACTTGAATGGGTTGATGAAGCTTCTGTGTTGGGTTTGATTGCTCTGCTTATTCGCTCTTCCGATTTTGATTATGATTCTGATTCTGCTGTCTGTTAGATTTAGGGTTTTTGTTGGTTTTGCATCAATGGCGGTGAGCTGAATGAAAGGAGCTTTAAAGTTATCATCTTTTTAACTTTCCACCATGCGCGCGCTTTCCATCATCTTTCTTCTTTTCACAAACCAAAAAGAAGATTTACAATTGCATGCGAGCCACTTCCTTTGTATTTACGAGAAAATATTATCTCAGAGCTAAGTGTCGAGTTATAAAAAAATAAATAAATAAATAAATAAAATTCGGTAATGTAGGGAATATTCCTCCAAAGTTATTTCGCATTATTCATGTGTTATTGTGTATTATTCAAATGTTATTGTGTGTTATTCTGTTCTGAGAATATTCTCGGTGTTATAATAATACTAACACATTAATAACGCATGAATAACACACAATAATATCTAAATAACGCGAAATAATACAGATGAAATATTCCCTACATTACCGGGCAAATTTTTTATTTTTTTATTTTACCACGCACCCGTGGCTTGATTTCATTTGACTCTACACGTAGCTCTACGTGCGGAGTCCCGATATAATATTTTCTCTGTATTTACATATCTAACATCTAAATTTTAAATTATATATATGTATATATACCATGCTCTCTATACATAAAAAAGGTATATTTAAAATTTTAAAAGTTTAAATAATAATGTCTTTAATGTGATATACGAAAATTTTGGGGGTATAAATATAAAAGTGAGTTTTAAATATTAGAAATGTATTACAATGGAATTGGGGGTAGAAATGTAAAAGGCTCCTTAAAAAATAAATAAATAGACCAATCATAAAACTAGTTTATATTCATCATATTTGTCTTTTTGGATTCTTTTACTTTTTTTATTTAATAATCCATTGTCACATGAATTAAATTTATTTATTTAGCTAACAAATGAAACTTGTTAATACATTATTTAGCTAATAAATTTATTAAGCTAGTCTTGAAAAATTTATTTAGCTAATATATATATATATATATATATATATATATATATATATATATATATATACATAATGAGTCGCGTCCTCGTGCTGCAAATATTGGCATGTTGGTTGTGATGCGTTCACCGTAGTTTCCTCGGCTGTCGTGTTCGATCCCCCGTGACATTGGGTTCTCGAATATTAGACACATGGTGCAAATACTCCATCATAAGTGCCAGAGCGTAAAAAAGAATCAGTATTTGGGGCTCACTTGATTCAAATACATATTCTTTTAATATCATATATATATATATATATGAGTTGCATCCTTCACTGTCGGTGAAACATATGTTCGTTAGTGTATGTTCCCTCAGATCAAGGGTTCGAATCTCCTCCAGACGAGTTGTCCGCTAAATATAGATGGTACTCGAATGAGTTGGCTCAATCCCAAACCTAGCGGGATTGCGAGCCTAAGAAAAATAAGTTTAATTAGATGAGAATGATATTTACAAATTAGCAAAGATTATTATTATTATTATTCCATTTATTTTATTTATTATATTTAAATGCTATTTGATAATACATCCTATAGCAAATAATTTTATTATTTTAATTTATTCGCAAATTAAAATCCTGTTAATTTATACCTAGGGGTGTAAACGAACCGAACACGAACGAACAGAGCTAGTGTTCGTGTTTGAAATGTTCGAACATATCACTGTTCGTGTTTGGTTCGTTTGTTTATCGAACGAACACGAACTTCCTGGCGAACCGAACACAAACTGTTCGCGAACAACGAGCTTTTTTGACAGCCCTAACTTCCTCAAAATGAAACAAATTGATCGGATATTTCGTATGCATCGAGTGACCCATACTTTCTCAAATGAAGTAAACCGAATAAGACATTTAGGGTTTTGACTAGAGTTTTATTTTAATATATAATATAGTATATTAATTATAATATTATAATATTTATATTAATATAATTAATACTATAATATTATTATTGTTATTAATAATTTGTCTTATATTATAATTTATAGAAGTTTAATTATTTAAAATATGATAAATTTTTATAATATATAATTATTTTTAAAATATCATAAATTTTTTATATATAATTATTTTAAATTATTTTATATTTCGAACAATAACGAATCGATCACGAACGAACACATCACTCGTTCGTGTTTGGTTCATTTAACAAACCGAACGAAAAAAAATTGTTCGTGTTCGTCTCGTTTGTTTATCGAACGATTTGAACACGAACTTTTTAGCGAACCGAACACGAATTGTTCACGAACAACGAGCTTTTTTGACAATCCTATTTATACCATTTAAATATGATAGAAAAGTCATTTGTTAATTTTATAAGATCGTCTTAATCAAAATTGAGATATAATAGTCCAAACCAATTTAATTTGGAAGATTACATACATATATATACCATTTAATTTCCATGTATTTATTTATATAAATGTGTATTTCATTTTTTTTAAATTAAAACAACAATAATTTTAAATATAAAAAACAAAGATTAATAATTAGATATGTAAATACATAGAACTTGAGTGACACGAATGTAAGATTAATAATTAAATGATAAATAATAAAAATTTATTTAATATAAAAAAATTTGAGACAAAATTTTAAACTATTTAAAATATTTTATATTTAAACTTTTAAATTTATATATATAAAGCACATTTATTATTAATATAGGCATTATAATTTTTTTAATGAAAAAAATCAAACACCTATTTTATAATTATCATACTCTTTTTTTTTTTTTTTTGAATAACAACAAATAAATTGTAGGAAAAATATCACTTACTTGTATTATGTCTCGTCATAACTCTCAATCTCTCTTTGTTTGACTTATGATGGGAATACTTGTAAAAAACAAAGGAAAATGTTGATATGTACCACACAATTCTTACGGATTTATATATCTAACACTTGAAGTTCCATATTTACATCTATGACATATAAAGAATATCACTTTACTAGTTTTTCATGAGTAAAATGCACCTTTTTATAATGTAAACTAATAGCCCATGATTATTTATATGAGGTCATTTTAGTCACAGAGTTTATAAAAGTATCAAAATAATCTATAGACTCTTCAAATTGAGACTGAAATATTCCCCATTAAAGAACTATTAGGTCTCAATTTTAAAAGAGTTAACAAGTTCTAATAGTCAATTCGCCTGACCTGAAATAGCTTGACCCAAACCCGGTCGAATATTAAACGAGGCAATAAGTCCAACCCAAACATGAACCCCCAACCTTAACCTTAACCTTACACATATAAACCATTTAAATGAGATCCATTGGGTCAACGTTAAGCAATTTCAGGTCAAACATGATACTCTTGTAAGGATTCGTGGGTTAACCTGAACCAACCCGTAAAATTAGACGGTTAAAAATTTTAACCCGAACCAGACCCATAATTTATTAGGATCAAAACAAATCTGAATTGAGTCGAGTTCAGATCATAGGCGTGTCAAGTCAACTTTTAACATCATTATTTAAAATCATTAACCTTCTATACCTCGACCACATATTAGGAGACAATCTCCAATAAATCCTTAAAATGTACTCTTATAGAGATTGACAAATTAGTCAAAAAAAATCAAATTCAAACTAATGAAATAATTTCATCTGAATTAGAGCCCGTTTTGGGCAGCTTTTTCGGCACGACACGTTATGAAAATGACATAACAACGTTTGGATATTGTGTTTAATATGCATTTTGGAAAAGCCAGTTGCAATACATAATAAATGCGGGTCATGGGTTCAACCCCGTGACCTGCATTTCGTCTTTCATATTTCTTCGGCTTTTACAGCCCTGCTCCGAGCTCTTCTTGTGTCCCACTCTCCCCTCTCTAGCGAACTCTTTGCTCTAGCGTCCCGCTCTCCACTCTCTCACGATTCTGCTCTAAAAGTAACACCGGCTCTCCTCCTCCTCTCCAATCCGTATATCTGGTGGCAAGATTTTGCCTTTCTTCTCCTCTCCCTATCCCCTCTGTTCTTCGGCTTCGTTTGGTTCATCTGCTCTTTCTCTGCCTACGGTATTTTCTACTATTATCTATTCTTACAATTTGATTTTGCAATCATTTTAGCTTATCTGAGCTTTTTTCGGTTAATGATTTTCGGGTGGTTGAGCACTGGTGTTGGATTTTGCAAGTTCTTTGATTTTGATTCTGTGATGTTCTTTAGTGGTGGTGTTGTGATAGGTTATTATGTGATATTGGTCTCTCTGTGTTATATTCAATTTGATTATTTCCCTCCTTCGCATTCTATTCGATTTGTGTGCAGTGTTGGGGATGTGTGGATGCCTTGGTGTGTGGTTGTGTTTGTGGGTAGGTGGTGTTGTGGATGTGTAGAGGTGTGAAAATGTTGGTGTAGTTGTGTTGTGTGAAAGTGTGAAGTTGTGTAGGTGTTAGTGTGTGGTTGTGCTTTTGTGCAGATGTGAAAGTGTTGGTGTGTGATTATGTGTTGTTATGTGTTGTGTGGAGTGCTCGTGTGGAGGTGTTCGTGTGGAGGTGTTCGTGTTAATTACTTCATCTGTCAAATATTTATGTTTAGTTTTTTCTATGCTAGTTATGCAACAGTTAAAATAAAAGAAGTCGGTTCATCAACTATGTGGGATAAGAAAACCAAACTCATATTTTACGACTTCTGTCATAAGAATATCGAACTGGGAAATAAGCCCACCACCAATTTTAACAAGAAATGAGCGGCAAAATATTATGAAAAGGGTTCAAGGAAATGATAGGAAGGGAATACAATAAAATGCAACTGAAAAATAAGTGGGTTCAATTGAAAAAGTACTGAAAAATTGGGCATGAAGAGTATCCTTGAAGGATGGCTTAGCTCGTGGCATATGTAGCTGCATTCTAAAAATAATATTATCATATTTTAAATGCTATTTAATAATATTTTTCTTAATTTAATAATCATGATATTCACTATTAAATGATGTGTATATTTTTTTGGTAATATTTTGCACTGGATTTTTTTTCTTCTAAAATATAAAATATATTGACATGATAATTCTGTTGCAAACAAGATTGCTATATAAGGACAGAATGATCATTTACCCATAAACAACTGCAACACATTTGTTTTCAAACTGAAAAAACAAACAAAAAACTAGCTTATACGCAGCAGCTTCCTGTGACAGCTACTGCGCAACAACTTATTATTAAACTGCAACTGCCCTAAACAGACCCTTAGGTTTTATAACTTCTCTCCCCATGAGATTTCATATAAAAAAAAAAATCTTTGTTCTATGTGTTTACAATATTCTTCATTTTTAGCAATATAAATGATAAATATTGGTACTTTGTTGTGTCCATCGTTGTGTCGTGGTACGTGAGTTATTTTTTCTGTTTTTTCTGGAAAGATGTCCTTAGATTCGCTATTTTTTGCGTGCGTTGTTCGGGTGTGCTAGATAGGACCTTTTTCTCGGTGTTGTAATTCTTTTTTTCAATGAAATGCGTAAGGAGACTATGTCTCTTTCAATTAAAAAAAACTAAAACGAAAAATAAAAATCTCTGCTACAATGAATTTTTCAATGTTCACTAATAATCATCTGAGAAAATCAAGAAAAAATGAATAAAAGTAAAGATAAAAACTTCAAAGATAAGGTCTAGTGCTTTGTCCTAAGAAGGTTTGATTAGCCCATCTAGCAACTAGTTATTTGCAATTATCAAGTGTCACTCATTTATAATATAGTTGATTGAGTGCTTTGTCCCCAGTAGTAAAATTTAGGGCCAAGTGTAGCTAGAAAATATATTTTTAATTATTTATTTAAATAAACTAATTTATTAGTACTTGTACAACCAAAGTACATATCAAATATGATTATTAAAAAATTTACACAAACAAAGTACAAACATAGATGACGATGCTAGGCTTCAGTTCGAGTTGAACATGAACAAGTCATAGTATGACCAAGCCAAGTCCAATCCATGTTATACACGGTTTGACACAACTCGATTGTAGCCTTAATAAAATTGAAAGGAGGCTGACACCATCAATAGACTAAATTCTGTTTGACAAATCTTCGGTGAAGGCATAAAGGGTAGGATCCTAGCAGACCAATCACTCATTTGGGATTCTCTTTGTTGCTCCACAATGCCATCACCCTATAACGACTCGGACTGTTTTGCCACTTGAAATCATCAGTCCAAACACATCTCAAACTTACAATCATCAAAGTCTTAAATTTATATCAGATTTGAAGTCAAAAACCTAATCCAACCTTGAACTTGGATATTATCAGACAATCTAAACACATCTTAAAATTGAAGTCATTAAAGAGTCTAAACTCATCTCATACTTAAAATTGTCCGACGCATAGTTTAACTCATTCACAGAGCTCGCTAGAACTGAAATTATCCAAAGAAGACTTTAACTTGACCATTAATCTCGCAAGTAGTTGAACAGCAACAAAAACAAGCCTTTAACCCTACATAATCTATTTTCTCCATTGAATCCTATTTAGTGTCATATTTTCAATTAATTCTAACGAATTAAGATTATTTTTTTTACAACATGCCCAAGACTTTTTTAGGTCTACCTCTACTGTACTTGACATAAGTTGAATCTAAAATATCTACCCTCCTAACCGGATCAGCATATGATCGACATTTGATGTGAGTAAACCATCTAAGACAACTATCTCTAAACTTGTCTACCATTGGAGCAATTGTTAACAAGTTGAATTTTTCTTTGGTCTGCTTCAATTGATAAGTTCAGTGGATGTGTTGGACTCTTTCTTCTTTTTTTTTTTTTTTTTTTTTTTTTTTTTTTTTTTTGGGTGAATGACTTCAATTCCTTGAGAAATGCAAAACAAACGTATCCGTGAAAAAATTGGCAGACAAGTTCTGAATGAAATCGCTAGAGATCATGTACTTGGAACACACGACTTTTTTTTTTTGGGTATCATGACAAACAAGCAAACAATATTTGCTCATTGTATAACAAATATTTGTTAAACTATTTGAAAAAGTGAACAGTTTTATTGTCTAATAAACCAAGTGAACACACACACAAGCAGAACTGCTTATATTTCTATCAATAATTGCATTTTCGAATTGGCCATTAGAATTGTTCAAGCTAAGAGTTCAATGAAGAAGCGTGTAATAGCTGCGACAAATACACCACATTAACACACACACAAGCAGAACTGCTTATATATCTATGAATAATTGCATTTTCGAATTGGCTATTAAAATTGTTCAAGCTAAGAGTTCAATGCAGAGGCGTGTAATGGCTGCGACATATACAGCACAACAATTTCATTAAATAAAAACCCAGCTTGGTTTCTCAAAAATAGTTGGCATAAATCATATGATGTGGAAATAGTTACAGTAAAGTCTACCTTATAAACCAAGCCATTACGATTCCTTAAAACATTATATGGGGTACACTCAGCTACATAAGAAACAAAAGGCTAGGCCATACCCCCCTACTTCAAATGCTAGCACAAAAACATCAAACGAGAGGAATTAGAATGCCAGAGGGAAGATCTACTCTCCTTCCAAAGAATTTAGCCGTGCATAAATGTACATGGTAATTTCTAAGATTGCATGATTATATGCATAAAAAATGGTTTTAGATGCACTATTTCAAAGATGTCATAACAACGTGCCACAAGTGCAGGTCTAAATGCTTCAAGCGAGAGGTATAAACTGATGTATTCACGCATAAATTCATACATGTTCTAGTATGAAAGGAAAGGGTAATTCCATTCTAGGCACGCAGGTAACATTTCTGGGGTTGTACCCAATCGTCGGGCAAGTGGTGCCTTACTATTGTAGACAGAAATACTCAGGAAATATGCAACTCCCAAATTTGAAACATCATGTTGGACATAAATGCAAAATGGCCAAGAATGAGTTGACAAAGAAGCAAACAAGAAGAAAATTGACAAACTTTTGATAATTAAACTACCAAAAAAGATCTTAATGACAACATGAAAATCCAATCATGCTGGTTTAAGCAAGGTCTAAATCACACTAGTGTATATCAGTGCTAGTCTGGAGCTGCCCTAGCAGCTTCGCACAGCAGTGGAAGAGGGATCATGGATGGTAGGTTGATCCTAGCCACACACATCATCTTTTTTTTAGATCAAATGCAACCGCAGCCAAATCATCTAGCGTAGCATCAGTCGAGTGCTAAGATCTGATAAAAAATTGCTCTTATTAGCAAGTAGGGCTGAGTATTCGGTATATTTGGATTGATCAGTTTCCAAATTGGTAAACTGATTGCAACCGAAATCCGAAGAACTAAACCGATCAAAATTTTGATCAAACCAAACCAAAAATTTAAATCGGTTTAAATGGTTTGAATATGAACAAAACAAACCAAAATTTATTTGTAAGTTGAAGTTCAATCATGAACAAACATCAATAATTATAAATCATGTATATACTATCAAATTAGTATCATGAATAATCCAGTAATCCTACCCAAGCAAGAAATGTTTTTCATGGTTGACCCCCACATGGCAAAGCTGTTCATGCAACCTTACTTGTTGCGAAAATTATGAAAAAGAACCCAATTGGCATTCAAGTAAATAGGTAAAGTTCAGTTTGACTATCAAAACTCACTTTCCTGAGATGCATAGATGTGTTGATCCATCAAGATGGTATTCCAATAATCATGTGTAACTTTAATAGCGCTTTGATTAAAACCAGATCAACAAATCAGTAACTAAGCTGATGCATTAGGGCTACGAAAAGCTCTCCTTCGATACATTATATTGACGGCAACCTAGTAAACCTATAATTCAAAAAGGCTACATTTGAATTCATCTCAAGCAAAACTACCAAGGCCTCAGATTGAGAGCTCCACTATCTGAGTTCCTCAACAACAATCCGCAAGATGCAGATTTTAGGTCAAATTCTCATTCATTCATCAAATCCATGAGTCAAGACTTCAAATTATTCTATGTTTATGGAAGACATCAGCCCGAAATTTTAAAACCCAATACAACGTCGAAAGCTTAACCACACACCATGAAGGAGCTGCAAATCATAAAGAGCAGTAGCACCATAAAGACGACACGAAAACACTTGTCCAGCATAAAAGAAAACATAAAGACCTCTAAAACCCCCAAAATTTTCCAAGAAAAAAAACCCTAAAATCTACCAAATTGCGTTCTTAAAGCTATATACATGAACAAAAAAGTGAGAGCAATGACACCGATTAAATTTATCCACACAAAAGGAAAACGCGGGTCTATGTTATACAAAATCATTCAGTATTTCAACACTATAACATACAAAGGGAACAAATACCCAAAGGATTGGTAACTTGAACAATGGTTTCGACATAAAATAGATAGATAATCTACTTATCTTTAGAGGTAGATATTCCATATTTCTCTTGCATGCGTGCGAGCTCATCCTCCTTCTTCTTCAAGTCCATCTTTTTGCTAATCTTGGATTGCTGATAATACAACACGATAAGATATCGATTCGCGACGTTGAATCCGGAGAGGTGATCGACGGCAGTCTTGGCATCGTATATGTCCTCGTAGACAACAAAAGCGGTGCCGCGGGTCTCCTTGCTCGTCCCGATCCGGATCTGTCGAATCGCGCCGTATTTGCCGAAGATATCGTACATCTCCTCGCTGGATATGTTGAACGGAAGGTTTCGCACGTAGAGCACTCTGTTCACCTCCGGCGGTAGCCTCGTATTCCCCTTCCGTAGGCTGATCGCCGCCATCTGCAAGCTAGGGTTCCGGTATCGAGCAGAGAAACAGGCTCCTTCTAACGAGAAAATATTACATCAGGCTACTGATAGGCGGGGAGCTAATTTGTTTGCTTTAGATGTGGGCTGGATTTTTTGATTTGTGTGATGTGGGCTAGGAGGCCCTTAAAGGCCCAATTGTAAGGGTACTGTTATCTTAAAGAATTGGATCTGATGGGCTAGGCTAGCCCACGAAAGAAATCGTTTCTTTCTTTTTTTCACTTTTTTATTTTGAAATAACTGAGAATGGGGTTGTTGGGCATATGCGATTTAAGTCATGAGGATTGAGTAAATCTTTGAATCAAAAAATGTTTGAAAAATACACCCAAGATATAGAACGTCACACTGAAAGGAGAGCACAGTAGGAAACAATGGCAAATTCATAACCTTTATCATTGTATGAACCCTTATTTACAGCGATATATCATTTTTTTAGAGTTACAAATTTACCCAAAATCGTTAGCTTTAAAAAGGGGGACTTTTCAGTAAATTAAAAGAGTATTTAAATATCATGCATTTCATGGGAAGTTGTTTGTGATGTTTTTTTTTTCTTCTAATTTGGTCGAAGAAAGTTGGTCGTAGTACTGAGAGACCGTTCTTCAATAGGTCCTTATAATCGTTAGTTTCATTCTTCCTTCGTCAACATCTAATTTTGTTGGTCATTAGTGTCTGCGATTGGTTCCTTTTTCCCAAACTGTCTATTAGTTTTGAGATTCGTGCTAGCTTTGAGGTTGGTGCTATCGTAAATGGTTTATATTCTTTTTTTATTTTGTAAATTGAACTCTATAATAGAGTCCTACCCCCTTCTTGAAAGAGGAGGGAACCTGAGCCAGGGGAAGACCAGAGGAGTTGGATTCTAGTATTTTGCGCCGATCACGAAGCGAACGCTTCTTGATCCTGCAGCCTCCAAGCATCGCTAACCATTGCTTGTCGACTGTAATCAACCACCATCAACCGCCATGCGACGAAACACCGTGTAAAGTAACAACCAACACCGCAGAGCCGTGGAGAAACCTACAAAAGTAATGCATCATCTTGCATGTCGTGCCGAAGACGGTTTACTAAAGCTCCAATAATTACTCATCACCACGATCGCACCCTACCATGGGTTTAATTATATCAATATCATCAACTCTATTTCATAAGATCACCCTTATAAACAAGTGCACATAAAAATTAGAATCATATCTCCTTGTCATAGAACTTATGAATAAAATTTAATTTTAACACAGAGTTAGATATTACAATAAAGAATCAAATGATTAAATTATTCATACTGAGTGCATATGAGAGATTAAATAAGTGAAGATGGGGCTTAATCAGATGCCAGTAAGAAGATCTTTTCTCTATATGATTCTAAGTAGACTAGTTGGTGAGATATTATACTATAGAATACTATACCTTAGGTTGCCAATAATATATTATTAAGAAACTCAAACACTACTTAGTGTTTGCAAGTATCTCTCCAAAAGAAAGTTACAAAATTTCATAATTATTGGGTATTTATATATCTAATACCTAAATTTTTATACTAATATATTGTATGAGCAAATACACCTACTTTGGGAATTTTTTCTTCAAAAATTCTCTTGTTTAATCGAGCTTATTTTTCGAAGTTGTTGATTCTGATCTATCTATTGATGTGACTGAATCAAATCTACCTATCGAAGAGGCTAAATCTTTCTCACCATCATCGAGAAAACAACACAGCCTACCTATTAAGAGGTAGCAATTCGAGGAAGCCATTGTGATCCCTTCACTCATTAAAGATCTCATTCTCCCCCCCCCCCTCAAAAAAAAGGTCTACATGTGTCTTACCATCTCTATCTCTGCCCTTATCTCTTAAACTTCCTGCAACTCATGAAACATCTGAGGAATGAGGCAGTTCCTTTAAATGAATCTCACTCACCTCTTGTTAAATGTATAGAGCCTGTGACTTACTTACCTCACCTACGACATCTCACATATCTCTCTCCCATTTTTTTTTAAATAGCCTCTTTTGGTCTGTCATAAATTGCCAAGCCAAACCCTCTTAACGCCTCTCAAGCAATCCCCTAACCCCTCCACTTAGTTAGGCTTACGAAAAGAAAAAAGAAAAAACTGCTTGCCTTTTTGCTTTCCTCGATTTTCTGGCAGGGAAGAGAACCATTTTTCTTTTGTTTTTCACCTCTTTACGTGGCTTTGGAGAGGGAGAGGAAGTAAGGTGAAGCAAGAGAGACAGAAAGAAAAATAGAAAATTTTTCTAAAACGTCGAGATGATTGACGGGTGTAGTTTTTCAAGTAATAAAATTCTTTGCACCTCCATGAACGTAGGCAATTTGCCGAACCACGTAAATTTGTGTTCTTTTCAAATTGCGAATTTTCTTGATCCGAATTTTTTTTATAACATCTATATCTCTGACATCATTTCAAGTTTATAAGTTCTTTTACCAGATCATATGTACTCACAAACCATACGACTCTCTACGTCCAAAAATAAATTCTAACATATATAGAACACTTTGGTGTCATTAAAATTATGACATGAAAATGTCTACTTCACCTTAAAAATAATTGCCACTGTGTAATAATTTTTCCTATAGAAAACTAATATAATCAAAGTACTCCAAACCCTCCAAACCTATAAATTTGGAAGCATCCGATCCACTCTTTATGCTTTGTTCTCCTCATCATATCCATCCACATACTAATTCCCCACCGAAAGCAGTTAATAAATTACACCCTCACTACTCTCTACCCCCCATCTTAACTATAACCAAACCATCCCTCTATAAAAAGGCCAGCTTTACCTCCATCACTTTCAAGCAACATACACACAAAAATCTCCTCCCCTCTAACAAAGATGACCAATCGTCGCCTAGAAGATGTGGGAGACGACGCCTTCCGCATACTGGAGAAGCTCTCGAAACCTCAGCCGGCGGTGATCGACAGCAACCAGGCGGCGAAGAAGTACGGTGGAGTTGTAGTGACGACGAAGTTTGCTCCGCCAGCTAAAATATCTAAGTATGACTGTATTCCCAAGCCGCTGACGAGGAATCCGCCTGCTTTGCGTAAGTTCCCTCGGTGGGGATTCTAAGCTCTTTTGCAGAGTATGTGTGCCATGCAGTATGGGTAGAAGAAAGTCGTTGTCTGTGTAGGCTTTTATTTTCTGTTGTAGTGTGGGGTGCTACGTTTGATTATAATATGCTGAGATATAGTTAAGCGAATGTGTGATGTATGTGGATTATATATTAAGCTTTTATGTTAAGTAGACATCTTTCATGCCTCTTGATAACTTTTTTCTTCTTTTGGATTTGATTTTCTTAGATTCTTTATTTTATTTTCAATCAATGTGTTGTATGTTGCAGCACGGTCGCAAATTAGGATTGATTGCTCTGTTATGAATATTGAGCTTCTTTCGTGTATGTATAGTACCTGCTGTAGTCGTACGCATAGCACACGAGGAGAAAATATGACGTCTGATAAATCAGACTTGTAGCTGACGATATAGATAGCGAGATAATTATTGACATTTCTAATTTCACATTGATCTTTTATTGCTGTAAGAAATACTTATCTGCTCACTTCCTAAAACTATGGAACTTCCTCAAGTGGCAAAATTGAAGAATATTGATCTTCAAGAGCAGCTGTTATATGCTGCATGATTTGTAATATTAGTTTGCAACATTTTTAAATGCTATAAAAATAAAATATAATGCTATTTTAATGCATAATTATTGCAATAAAGAACTGCGTGAGTGAATAACATCATGATATTTGGTGCACAAATAAAGCTATTCTAAAGTAAACTCGATAGGTGGAAAAAATATTACGTGTTTTGTCGTGATGCATCCGAACTTTATGTACAACGAAGTTATATCGAGACGAAGCATGTAATATTCTCTCCAATTAGTGACAGAATAGTTTTTGTTAGATGACTCGTCGTAGAATGAATGAGAAGATATGTTGGTGTGGAATAGTATTCCTAACTCTACCATTTAATTAAGAGAGAACTGAAGCAATAAGCAGTGTTTGGCAAACAGGATATTCCTTAGGATATAAGCATATGCGCCCCAAGCTTTTTTATGATTATTATTGATTCAATCATTCATAGATGTCTTCTATATAGGCTAGTAAATTATGCGAAAGTTAAATTATATAGGCTAGTAAATTATGTGAAAAGAAGTTTCCCTGAGAAGAAGCTTGAGGTGAGCATATAAAAAAAAAAATTTGGTGTCTGAATTCTCATTTAATTAATAAAATTTGGAGAACCTTCTTATTAAAATTCTTCTGATATTATGTTTAGGAAAATAGTCAAGTGATCATGGTCTCCTTGGTTAGCTATTAACTGGCCCCGAAATATCTTTGGGAAAATGAAAAATATTTTAATCACATGATCAAAATTTTGAAGTTTGCTTAGGTCCAGAAAGAAAGAATTAAAGAAAGGGCTGTTTTATTAGTAATTAATGGAAATTCGAGCCTGATGTCATGTCATTCAATACCCAGAAAATTCAACTCCAACTTCAATACAAGAACTTCAGAATATTCTTCCAAAACAACATGAATAATTTGTGCGGAAATCAATAATAAAGGAATGACATCCACTACAACGGAGCTATAAATTTACAATCTTCTATGTCAAGCAGAAGTGCAAGAAATCGTCAAAGGAGTACACTCAGGGTTGTATGCTACTCACCAATTGGGTCTGAAGATGAAAATTAAAATCGAAAAGTTGGAATACTACTGGCTAATAATAATGATAGATTGCATGAATATTTCTAAGAATTGATACATGGAGCGGTCTTACGTCAACCCCCAAATGTGCTCCACCCGACGGTCGCGTTGTGACTGTTTGAGTGTTGGGGCATAGATGTGGTGGGTACTATAGATCCTTCATCTTCAAAAGAACACCAATTCATCCTAGCAGTTACCGATTATTTTTCAAAATGGGCAGATATTGTAAAGGTCAGAGAAGTGAAAGCACACCACGCGTTACAGTTCTTCAAAAATCAAGGCGTCTATTGTTTTGGTGTACCACGCAGGATAATTTCGGACAACAAGTCCAAATTCAAAAGCATCAAGATCAATAATTTTATTTGAAGACGCGGTATTGATTGGGGATACTCTACAATTTACTACGAGGCTGGCCAAGGCTTTTAATAAGACTCTCGTCCGAATTCAAAAAAAAAATTAAATAAATAAAAAAGAGAAAGATGAATTAGCACGAGCAGTTATTAGAAGCCTCATGGGCCTATGGAACGACATTCAGAACTCCAACTCAGTCTACACCTTATTAACTTTTGTATGGGTCCGAGACCGTTCCTCTACTGGAAATGCAACTCCCTCCCTTCAGAGCGGCAGTAGCAAACAAATTCACAACATATGACAACACCAAATTCCAGCTTGAAGAATTACAAAATCTCAAAGGAAATGAATATCTACACAACAAAATTTGGAGCTTTAACAGCCAAGAGGATACAAGTCTCGATAAACTGATTCTTCTAAAGACACTTACTATAGGTGTTCTGATTCTCGTTCTCAAGCGTCCTATTCTTGCATGCCGCAAGATAGGAGTGGGTATTACCAGCTCTTGAAATATCAATGCAAAAGATCGATGTTGCTGATAAACAGATGTTACTTGAAATAAGTACTATGCATCGTGATGTTTTAAAGAACGAATTTTAGAAATAAAATATTGTTCTTAGAAGCACCGATGTTGCGCTTGTTTAAAACTGGGTCCGAATCCTAAAAAAAAAATGAAAACTCACAAAACTCAAATCAAAATAAAAAATAAAAAGAACATACATCAAACCATAACAAAGATAAACTCAACATCAAATCAAATAAGAAAAAAAAATCAAATAAATTCACAACATTCTTCAAAAAAAAATAAAAAATCTACGTTGCAAATCACTTCACACACATTCTCACAAAGTTTCACACTATAATCACTATAAATTTTCATAAAATTTAACAATTTCCACATCTTTATAAATTTTCACATTTCACAGAATTTCACAAAATCTTCAAATTACACAAATTTTCACAATTATACCAATTTCCCACAAATTTCACAATTTCATAAATTTTCACATTCCACAAATTTCACAATTCACACAATATTCAACACTACATCTCTACGCAATTCCCTCATAATTATACACAAGTCATCACATCTCCATAATTTACACAAATCATCACATTCTTACATAATTTACACAATACATCACATTTCTCCTGGGGTCAGTACATATATTATGATTCCCATCTTTCGAGGTCGGTACCCATATTCCGATTCTCATTCCGAGGCTGGTACCCATATTCCAGTTCTCATCTCGGGGTCAGTATCTATATTCTGATCCCCATCTTTCGAAGTCGGTACTCATATTCGATTCTCGTTCCGAGATTTGATACCATATTCCGGTTCTCATCTCGGGGTCGATACTCATATTCGATTCCCATCTTTTGAGATCGGTACCCATATTCTAATTCTCATTCCGAGGCTGGTACCTATATTCCAGTTCTCATCTCGGGGTCAGTACCTATATTCTGATTCTCATCTTTTGTGATCGGTACCCATATTTTGATTCTCATTCTGAGGCTGGTACCCATATTTCAGTTCTCATCTCGGAGTCGATACTCATATTCGATTCCCATCTTTCGAGATCGTACACCGTATTCGATTCTCATTCCGAGTCGGTACCCATATTTCGGTTCTCATCTCGGGGTCGAGCACTATATTCCGATTCTCATCTTTCGAGATCGGTACCCATATTCGATTCTCATTACGAAGTTTGGTACCCATATTTCGGTTCTCATCTCGAGGTCGCATCACATATTCGATTCCCATCTTTCGAGATCGGTACTCATATTTCGATTCTCATTCGAGGTCGGTACCCATATTCCGGTTCTCATTTCGGGGTCAGTACATATATTCTGATTCCCATCTTTCGAGATCGGTACCCATATTCCGATTCTCATTCTGAGGCTGGTACCCATATTCCAGTTCTCATTTCGGAGTCAATACCTATATTTTGATTCCCATCCAGCATACATATTATTTATACATTCTGTTTATACATTTTGTTTATACATATTCTTTGGATAGGCTTAGTCATATTCCTTCTCATCATACATTCATATTATTTGGGATAGGTTTTATCCTAATCCTTCATCAGCACTCAACACATATTTTGGATAGGTTTTATCCTAATCCTTCCTCAGCACGTTCTCTGGGATCAGAGGCAAACTTCTGAATCTTTTCTTTGCACATATTTTGGAAATTCAAATTCACGGTGATAAATTGAAGGTACACCTGCTAACCCCCAGTCGGGTTTTCTTGCCCCATTCGTTTTGTCATTCTTTCAAGTTTCCTTTAGGATATTTTATGAAGCCTAAAGAATTCTCGGCTTAATATCCACTACAGATATTACAAATATAAGTTCAAATTTGGAAACCATGGATATTATGGATAGTTTGCGAATGCACAAAGGGATTTGTATGGGCAGGTGTTTAGTTTGCTGAAACAACTAGATCAAGAATTCATCAATCAGTTTGTTTCCTGGAGGGAATTGTTTTTTTTTTTAAATTTTCTTTACTTGTTACTCCTAATTTCCATAGAATTGGGGAAACAACACATGCTTTAACTGATGGATCAAGGATTAGTTTTAAAGATGATCGAACAAAGATTTATAAAAGAACGGTTGATTTGGATAAGAATCTTGATAGTGTTCACCCTCAATTTAGAGCTTTAACATCCTCCATAATTGATTGAGTTGGAGAATGGTTTAAGATCCTATGTATTATCATCTGGAGATTAAGATTTTCATTCCATTGTATTTGTAATGATGTGGCTTAAGGAGGTAGTTCTCAGCAAGAGAACAAATTATGCATTTCGCATGACAATGGTTGGTGATCCAAAGCTGAAGTTGGATGAAGAAGCTGAAATTCCATGTTGCTGAAATTATTGATTTATATAAATCGAATGAATTTACATATGTAAGAACTAAATTTTAATTCTTATATTCATACTATTCCATTAAGGCGTGAATATGAAGCGACTTTTGGTTGTCTCATGGAAAGAGTTGATGAAATAATTATGGAAATAAAATTTGAGTGCTGAATATGTAAATTCATAAGGATCAGGTGGTATATATGTGAATCTCCCCACTTACTGGTTATTTGGAGGGGATTTTGCTTCAGTTTGCAAAGGCTGACTTTTTTTTTTTCCAAGCTTTAGGATCTTGAATCTTTTTAACTTCAGCTTGCTTAAGCTAATTCTCTTGAACTTTATAATTTTGGGAAGTTTCTTTGACTTGCTTTACTGAAACCGAATCTTGGAATTAGATATTTGAGATGCTGCAACGTTTTTTTTTTAATTGCTCTAAACTATTTCAAATGTTGCATCCAACTTTGTATCATCCAATGATTTAGAATTGGAGAGCTGAAGTTAGTTTCTGTCACTTCTTTTTAAAAAAAAATGTTTTAGCATGTTTTCTTCATTCATATAATTTTGGATTTCAAAATTATGACTAGTTTGTCCTTGCTTCAAATTTCAGATTTAAGAGGAAATTTATAGCAAGTCTATTCTTTGTTTTATTATATGATCTTTTTGGATGGTATCGTTGCTTTGAATCACTTTGGGAGTTGCAGCAGTTTTGCTTTATGTTGTGAACCATTTTCTTTTGAAAGTCGTGGCTTCATAATTATCTATTTTATGCTGTGCATAAGTCTTAATATCATGAAAATGATGAGCTATTAACTGATAGGGATGCTGAAATAAAATAAATGTTAACATGTGACTTATCTTGGGAATTTATACACTTCTCCATTTTAAATAGCAAGCTCTCTTTTATTTGGATATGCATATGAAATATCAAAGTGGGTGTATAAGTTGGAAATGCGAGGTAAAGGCAATGATGCACAAACTTCTATATCATTCTTTTATAGCTGAAACAAAATAAAATCAATACTCAATTTTAGATGCCCATTTTATCCTATAGTTTGGGTAGTTCTAATTCCTATCTTTAAGAAATTTGTGAACCAATAACAGATACTACGACACCAGATATTACACTGGTACAGTAACAAATTCTACAATAACATATACTACACTTGCACAACAACAAACACTGCACTTGCACGACATCGATATTATATTAGCACATCAAATCAAATTCAACATATACAACACATCAAACACAACACATATAATTCATCAAACTCATCATACCAAATACATCACATTAAATATAACATATAAGCACCATATATCAAATATTACACAACACATACACCATATATCGAATGTACACAACATACATTATATATCAAACACCATACACTACACACTATGCACTATTTACTACACATTACACATCACACATCACACACCAGATACTACACATCAGATATTACACTCATAAGAATTCAGATACTACAATCACAGATGCTACACTTTCAAAGTTCAGATACTACACATTGGTTCACTCATCGATTAAGTGGTAGGGATTAGGATTGCCTACTCTAGGGTGATTTGCTGGTGACTTTATTTGAGATTGATATAAAGACTTCAATACTTCGGGTTGCCTGTGGGATCGTGATAAAAAAAGGAAGTCTATAGACTGAGCCTATCCTCAAATAGAATTCTTATTCCCCACTTTGATTTTTCATATGTTTATAACTAAACTCAACTATACAGACACTTGTAGTAATTAGTTTGCTTTCGGGGCATCAATAGAGTTGGCCAGGTACACATTTTTTTTTACTGCACAGCTCATTTACTTTATTTACTATATATTGTAGTGCAGTCCTTTACTTTTCATTATTGTACATACTTACTCATACTCATGTTTTTTTTAATTATTATTTCTCTTGCATACTTATATATGACCCTAGGATAGGCCATTTAGGGCATGGTTTTTCCTATATTACACATGTCTACTTTAGTCACTTCTTCTTTTGCATATTTATACATACCCTTAGGATAGGCCGTTCGAGGCATGATTTTGCTCTTTTCCTTTTTTCCTCTTTCTTCATTTTCTCGAGACGAGACGACGACGTGGTCAAGTGACGACTCAACTTTATGTAGTGGATCGGACGACAGAGGACGAATAAAGGATCTTCAATCAGACTTTCTTAGATTTAAATAACATCTATAGGGCGTCGAGGTCGTCGTTTGATACGGCGTAAATCCTCACATTATCTTTTAGGACTTAGTACGATTGTATATCGTACGATATAAGTCCTAAACTGTTTAGGATTCCAAGGTAGACGTTTGATTCGACATAAATCCTCTTATTTTCTCTGGCCATTTGCATTTAACACGCAGATATAAATCCCGAACATCTAAATAATCGACAGAATTAAACATAAGCATAATTTCCCTTTCAAAGATATAAAGCCGAACCATAGTTTAGGTTGAGATGTTACTGAAGCTTTTCAGTATCTTCGACATCTCCTACTTTTCATACCTTTGGATTCCGGAAATAACTGTTCCACATTGACCATTTCCCTTTTGAATTTTCTACAAGCAATCGTGGAAACCTAAACGTTGATATTCTTGAAGACGAATCCCATGATCTTTATCGAGAGTTTTCTTAGGTGACTTCGGTTGCTTAAGATGTAATTAACTATAGGGGCTTACCTCTATAGGGAATTAAGAACCCAGATTAATATAAACCCTGTCTAATTTGTATATTAGATAGGGGAATTTGTCGGCTATAAAATACGCAGACCAAAATAGAGTCATAAACTTTTAAGTTTAGATAGTTAAGCCTACTAACAAGTGGTACGCTCATCTTTCGAGATGATGTATCGCTTGTAGTATCGTGCTCAACTATTTAAACTATTAGATATATGAGATCTATCTGGTCTCATTATTTTCTAAATAAAAAAATATCATCATTTTCAAAATCAAAATTATATTAGACATTAAATTTAAATTTAAAAATTTCATATGATTTCATTAAAAAAAATAGCCGACAATATATACTTTTTAGCACCCAATGTTGTGAAAAACGTTGACAATAAAGTGAAAAATGGAATGAGAAAAAATTGCATGCAGAAAAAACAACAAAGTGACACACAGATTTACGTGGTTCGGCAAATTTACCTATGTCCACGGAGCTACAGAGGAATTTATTACTTCGAGGAATTACACCGTCGAGCGTCTCAACGTTTACAAGGAAAATCTTTATTTTTCTTCTCTCCCTTACTCTCTCTCTCTCTCTCTCTTCCTCTCTTTCTCTCTTAGAGGACTTAGCTTGGCCCTTGGCTTAGCTCTTGGTTAGCTTGGCTTTCTCTAAGCCAAAAGAGGCTATTTATAGAAACCAAGAGAGTGGTAGGTGGGAGGTAGGTGAGCGGTAGGTTCGAAGGTGGGTGAGCGGTATGTGAGATTCTTAATTAGGAATCTAATTAAATTAATGTGGACCGGATCTCCACATTACCCAAAAATTCTCCCACTTGGAGACTGTGACACTGACTGCATCACCTACTAGCTGCATCATCTACTAATTGTACCGATATTTTCCTCAAATGCGATATCCTCCACCTCTGCAACTCGAAGCCCTTGTCTTCATGCCAGAAGACCAGTTGAAGTCGAATAAAACTTCATCTTCTCACGAGTGACACCATCAGTTGACATATCACCGTCAACGTAACATTGATCCACCAAGCTCTTTCCTGGGTTACTCTTGTATCTGCTTATGACTCCCACTGCATAAGCACTTTCATGCCCCTGCTGAAAGCCCTTTTCAACAGGTTTAGCCTTGTACCTCTTACTGCCACCAAACGCAGTCTTTACTCGGTACACCAACTTGTTGTGCAATGCCTTATTTCTTGGTGTAAGTTTTGCCAGTTCCCAAGTCTAATTCCCTGACAGGGAATCGGTCTCCTCCTGCTTGGTCAGCAACCACTTGCTCGAATTCTCATCTTGCAATATTTCTTCATAGCTTATGTGGTTCACCACCATTTGTCTGTATAATGTCTGGTTTTCCTGCCTTTGACGCTCTGCCACTTTTTCAATAAATTAACCTTTTCCTGCTTCTCCATAATGCATCTCTGACTCATGTGTCTAAGTCTGCAATGTCGCAGATCTCTCGTGCTCTCTGCAATTATAATAGGAATAGTGTTGAGTAAATCATTAGTCATATATAGTGTGTTAGTTTTCTTACCCCGAGCCAGTACTAATGTTCCTTTAGTAACCTTCCAGGTGCTATCTGAGAACACTACCGAATGACCACCCTCATTGAGCTGCTCAACAGAGATGAGGTTTTTCTTCAACTCAGGAATGTGTTTGGCCTTTTACAATGTCCATTTGCTCTTGTTACGGAGTGTAATATCAACATCTCTCATCCCTACCACGTCCAGAGCTTTTCCATCAGCCATATGTACCTTCCCAAAGTCGCCTGCAACTAGGGCTGTCAAAAAAGTTCGTTGTTCGCGAACAGTTCATGTTCGGTTCGCCAAAAAGTTCGTGTTTGATTCGTTCGATAAGCAAACGAGACGAACACAAACAATTTTTTTCGTTCGGTTTGTTAAACGAACCGAACACGAACAGTGATGTGTTCGTTCGTGTTCGGTTTGTTATTGTTCGAAATATAAAATAATTTAAAATAATTATATATAAAAAATTTATGATATTTTAAAAATAATTATATATTATAAAAATTTATCATATTTTAAATAATTAAACTTCTATAAATTATAATATATAATAAATTATTAATAACAATAATAATATTATAGTATTAATTATATTAATATAAATATTAAAATATTATAATTAATCTATTATATTATATATTAAAATAAAACCCTAAACTCCTTATTCGGTTTGCTTCATTTTGAGGAAGTATGGGTTACCCGATGTGTACGGAATACTCGATCAATTTGCTTCATTTTGAGGAAGTATCCTATCAAAGCTAGAAATTTGTAAAACAAGCTCGTTGTTCGCGAACGAGTTCGTGTTTGGTTCGCCAGGAAGTTTGTATTCATTCAATAAGAAAACAAACCAAACACTAACAGTGATGTGTTCGAACATTTCAAACACGAACACTAGCTCTGTTCGTTCGGGTTCGGTTCGTTTACACCCCTACCTGCAACATAATTTCGCATCAACTTCTGGTGGGAAGATGTGTGGAAGGAAGCCCTTGAATCCAGTATCCACTTATCAATAGAGCTATGAACTGCCAGCAATAGTGCATCATGTATTTCTTCAGTTACAACATTAGCGTCATCATTCTTCTTTTTCTTAGGATTCTTGCAGTTCCTTTTTATGTGGCCAACTTTGTCATAATTCCAGCAAGTTACCTGCTAACAAGACTTTGATTTTGATCTTCCTCTACTTGAGCTCATGTCTTGTGATCTCCCTCTAGAATCAACAATCAATGTCGAACTCAAACCTGAGGTCTCTTCAGAATTTTTCTTGCGCACCACTTCAGCCAAAATCAAATCACAAATATCATCATATTTCAGCTTAGGTTTACCTGTAGAGTTGCTAACTGTCATTCTTCTCACCTATTTGGCAATGAAGTCAACAATATTAATGCACGTATCTCATTATCAAAATCAATTTTAACAGAAGACAATTAGTTTATGATGGTGTTGAAATCATTCAGATGATAAGCGACAAACACAGCTTCTGCCATCTTTAAGTTGAATAACTTTTTCATCAAGTGCATCTTGTTATTCGCCGATGGCTTTTCGTACATACCTGATAAAACTGCCAGAAGATCTGCAGTAGTCCTCTCCTTAATGACGTTGTGGGCAATGAATCTCGATAGGTTCAATTGAATCTCCCCAGAACCTGTCGATCCAACAGATTCCAATCGGCCTCATACATCTTCTCTGGCCGCTTTCCCAATAACGGAAGATGAAGTTTCTTCCCATAGAGGTAATCATATATCTGCATCCTCCAATAATTAAAATTTGTGACATCAAACTTCTCGATCCCTGAAACCTTCACTTCGTCTCCAACCATCGTTCTTCCTCATATCTGAACTGGGGCTTTGATACAAGTTATTATGAAAAACGACAACAACAAAGTGAAAAATGGAACGAGAAAAAATTGCACACTGAAAAAACATTAAAGGGACACACAGATTTATGTGGCTCGACAAATTTGCCTACGTTCACGGAGCTACAGAGGAATTTATTACTTCAAAGAATTACATCGTCGAGCGTCTCGACGTTTACAAGAAAATTCTTTATTTTTTCTTCTCTCCCTTCCTCTCTCTCTCTCTCTCTCTTCCTCTCTTTCTCTCTTAGAGGACTTGGCTTGGCCCTTGGTTAGCTTGGCTTTCTCTAAGCCAAAAGAGACTATTTATAGAAACCAAGAGAGTGGTAGATGAGAGGTAGGTTAGCAATAGGTGGGATGTGGTAGATGAGCGGTAAGTGAGATTCTTAATTAGGAATCTAATTAAATTAATGTGGACCAGGTATCCTCATTACCCAACACCCAAATCATTCATATCAATTTGCGAAGAAGATATTCCAATGGATATGAGCATTTAGAAGAATTATATGGGTCATTTAGAATCTCCACTCACCCCTGCACTCAAGGATATGTATGAATCAAATCTCCCATTATATAGGCTCAGGGAAGTATCTAATTCAATTGGCATCCCTCTTCAACAGAATTCACTTTAACCGAAAGCTGTATATATATATATATATATCTACGTCTAGAATTGCATCTCCATCAATCCCAAATTAATAGGATAATGAAGAACATTAAAAAGGAGCATTTACGTATTTACATATACCCCCCTCCCTAATTCCTATTTATTTACACATCTAATTTACACCTAAACTTTATTAAAAATTGAATTTTGCATGTTAGATGTATAAATACTTAAGAATTGAGTGGTATGTATGTAAATCTTCCTATCAAAATAGGCATCTAATGCTCTAATATTTAGGGATTTATTCGGCATAAATTTGAAGTCATATGATGATGATTTCTCTGATGTCATGATGTGTATTGAAAGAAGAAATGAGTCTCGAGGAATTCTCGTTCACCTAATCTTTAGAAAATTATTATGTCCAGTGAGCTGCACGTCTGGACAACGACGATGTTCTGACCGTGTCACCTATATTTTGTGTGTGGGGATCGTCTGGACCTGCGGACAACTAAAGTAATAACTTCTCCTTACTGACTAATGGATTGAATACATTTTAGTATTGTGATTAAATAAAATTTAAAAAGTATTAATCAATAAAAAATGTGCTAATATTATGCTTTTATGTTCAATATAATAAAAAATAAAAAGAGCAATATTTACATACATACCGCTCAACTCTTACATAGTTATATATCTAGTACTTAAACGCCACATTCCTAGATCAGTTGTAGAGCATCGATGTATGTTATAAGTTGTGGACGTTATTGGGGCGTTATTAGGAGGTTATTCGCTTGTTATTCAGAATAATACCGCAATAACCTCCTAATAACCTCCCGATAATCCTGAAATATACGATCTCAGAGGTTATTCGGTGGTTATTAGCGGATTCCGTACGTAGCGCTGCGTATGGAATCCGCTAATAACCACTGAATAACGAATAACCTCCGAGATCGTGTATTTTAGAATTATCAGGAGGTAATTAAGAGGTTATTGCAGTCTTATTCTGAATAACCAGCGAATAACCTCCTAATAAAGCCCCAATAACCTCTGCGGTTTCACTTTTATATTTTTTTTATCTGTTATTCGGGGTATTGTGAGGTTATTGGAGGTTATTGCTCAAATAACGCTGCAATAACTTTCTAATAACCTGTCAATAATCCCCATGATTCCATTTTAATGTTTTTCATAGAGTTATTATGGGCTATTCGCTGGTTATTCGGTGGTTATTAGCTGATTCGGTACACAGCGCTACGTACGTTGTCCGTATGAAATAATTTTCCCCTCTTATCTAGGGTTCAAATCACCCCATATGATTATGCTATATGGGGGTGGTACTGAGTGGTTAGACACATGAGTCCATCTCAGACCTGACGGGTTGCAAGTCGAGGATGGTTGATGGTTCAGCCATTAAACATTTTTATTATATATATATATATATATATATATATATATATATATATATATATTATTACTTTTTGCATTTGTATCACCTAAATTTGTCATATCACAAAAAATACTATTAGCTTTTAAAATAAGTGAAATAGACATTTTTCGTATATAGATAAGGTGGCATATATGTAAAAATTGCAGTTTAATGGTTAGATATGTAAATACATCGAACTTGAATGGTTTTTACGTAAATCTTCCAAAGAGAATAAACAAATGACTAATCATGTCATGTTGACCCAAGTCAACGAGAATCCTACTTTCCTACTTTTTCTTTCCTTCTTTAAAGAAAAGAAAAACTCTATAATATTCCAAATAGAAAATTTACAAAAAAAATGCTCAAGAAAAATTAGAAATACCTCAGTGAAATATCTACATTCAAATTTACGAAAATTTGTGTATAGATCATATATGTGTAAATAATTCGAGTATTATCTGGCTTCAGACAATGCTCCACCAGGTGATTGAAATTCGTGATCTGAGTGAACTTACAACTTTTAAAAAGACTGTTCTAAGTTCACTCATCTTTACCGTTTACTATAGATACGGGTGAACGTAAATAATATTTCTACCTTCGACCCCCTATAAAAAGCAATCTTTGGTTCCATCAGTTCCATGCAGTCAAGCAAACCCTAAAATTTCAAAGAAGATGCCTTATCATCACCTCGAGCAAACCCTAAACACCAAGCTTCCAAGGAAGAAGTCTTATCAACACCTCGAAAATGTGGGAAAAGAAGCCTTTTTTATTCTGGAGAAGAAGCCCTCTGAACCAGCAGTAATTGACAGCAACGAAGCAGCCAGGAAGTATGGAGGAGTTATAATATCCAGTCCAGTTTCTAAGGAGCATCCATGGCCGAGAAATCTCCCTCGTAAGCCTTCTCGCTGGGGTTTCTAAGCTCTCCTTTACAGAACAGTGTTATATACATATGGATATAGTTATAGAAGAAGATGTTGGTCAGTCTAGAGCTTCATTTTCTGATGGAATGTTAATGGAGGAAGAAGAGTATTGTATAGGGCTCAAGCAGTGTATACATATCTATATATAAGCTATGCATTTTGCTTCTTATATGGATCAAGATATATTTGAGTAAATATGTGATGAATATTATGTTAAGTTGTTGTTGATTAGATGTTGGACGTAAGTTTTATCCCTACTCCTAAAAATGTTATTCGAAGAAAAATGTTATTCATTTCTTCGAATGATTTATCAATGATCTATCCCTTTATTGGCTCTTATATCAAGGGTTTATCTACTCCATCACTCTCACTAAATATGGAGAAAATATTACATCTGACTCCAATCAGGATCTGTCACGTGTACAAACAAACTCCAAATTTAATACATGGGTGAGTCTGTCTGTATATGTGGTAGATCCTGATTAGAGTCCTGATGCAAAACTGTATCAGGATTTCTGATACAAAACTGCAACAGGACTTCTGATACAAAACTGCAACAGGGCTTCTGATGCAATAATTTATCCTAAATATTAAATAGATTTATTTATCTATTAAAAATGTATAATTTAAAATTTCATTGATAATTCTTGTATTTTTTAACTTTTGTATTACATAAAGATTAATTTTATTATTATTATTATTATATATATATTTTTATTTATTTATTTATTTATTTATATATTCATTAGCTAAGCCATAACCCAAAAGTAACCCACCCTCATGCAAAATGAGAAGCATATGCAAATTTTCTATGTTGCCCATGCATTTGTATTTCATAAAACCCTTAATTTATTTTGTCAAAATTACATATATGTGAATATATGATAATACATAATAATAGATTTCAAGTACTTGAAGTTGCGGTGTAAACGAGTCCATTCAAGCTCGAGCCCCCTCGATCTGAGCTTGAACTTGATTAATTTTATCGAGTTCAAGCTTCTGCTCGAGCTTAAGTTTACGAGTTTGAGCCGACTTGTTTATTATAAATGAGAGGAAATACTACTAATTAAAAGTATTTTTATAAAAGAATGATAAATAGAACAAGTGATTATTAGATTAAAAAAAGGAAATCACTTGATATAAGATACAAAATATTATTTTTAAAATATTTTTAATGGTTCAAATATAAAATCTTCAAATTTAATATATTTTATTATTATTATTTTAAACTAGTCGGGTCACGAGCTAATGACTCGAGTCGGGGCTAGCTTGAGCTTGGCTTGTTAGCTTCTCGAACTCAGTTCAAGAGCCACGAATCGGCTTGACTCACTTACACCCCTGATTTCAACTAAATTAAGATAAACTTGAATCCAAAATAAGTAGAGATTGACAATTGGCAAAGAAGATTATTCTATGGATAACAGCAAAGACTCACCAAACTTCTTTTTCTGCAATTATTAAGAGGCATTATACCGCCGGCCACTGAGAATCTCCACAAATATCTAACAATTTGTTCTCTTACTTAGACATGAAGCATAAGTAAGAATCAAACTCCCCATTTTATAGGTTTAGGAGTATCTAATGTTCACTTATCTGACCGAATGCAGTAGTCTCAGTGAAAGACCACGAGGATGAAGATAAAAAGAGAATCAAACGATGTGATTCTAAACCTTTAGATCAGAAACGAGACAGTGAAGCTTTCAAGTGAAACACCACGAAGAAACTGACTCAAGGAAGGAGCAGAGGTCTTATCATTTACAATCATATTGGGAACGTCCTAAAGTCTCCCCATCTATCATCTATGTTTGACAGTCATAATAGATTAGTTAGTCGGGTTGCCGGCTAAGCCCAAGCGACCGAACCGGCTCTACCTCGTCAAAGCCAATCAAGCTGGTTCGTCAAGGTTTAGGTTTGTTTGGGGCAGCTACAACTTATTAATAATCTGCTGATAAGTTAATTAAAAATAATCTGCTAATAAGTTACATCGGTGGCTATTACAAAATTTTATTATTTTTTTTTTGGAAAAACTAGAGCGCATCTAGAAATCAGTCACTGCACCTAGATATATGCGGTGTGAAAAAGCTGTTTTCTGCGTTTTGAAAACGCATAAGCCTCCAAAATGCAGTTTACCATAATAAATCAAGTGTGTTTTTAAAACGTCACCGTACCTAATAAGCTGTCCTAAATCGACCCTAAGTCGTCTAGGGGTTAGATTAGATATCTAAATTTATATTTGATGTGAGGTGAAAATTTTGGGTGGCACTTTTTCAAAAGACTTTGGGGGTTAAAAATGAAAATACATAGGAAGTTGATGGTATCTATGTAAATGCCCAATACATATACAAAAACATTTCTTCTTCCGATTTGACTCTCGGCTGTTTCTCCACCCGTTCCGGTCTTACCAGTTCATCCTGTCTGGAGATCTCGCCGGCGTGATGAACTCGTTCACCGGATCAGGATCGCAGCGAGCCCCCTCATCTTCCTCCTCCACCACCGTCTCCTTTGATTCGTACCAATTCGACTTCGGAATCGGCTCCGGCAGCTCCTCATCCTCTCGCCCACTCAAGGACCAGAAGCTCAACCCTAACGCCGTCTCATCGAATCCCCTATTTACGTCCGCCAAGCCGGCCGCTCCATCATGGACTCCCTCGCCGGCGACGAGGCCCTCGTGGACTCACCAACCGGCAACCGCTTCCCGATCTGGCCTTCCAAATCCTTCTACCATGGCGGGTGACATATTTGGGCGAAGTTGGGCCTCATCGGCATCTTCCACCTCCAAGCTGGGAATTCAAGACAAGAATCCCAATCTCTTCGGCGATTTAGTCGGATCGGCACTCGGCCAGGGCCGCTCATCACAGAACGCTCCGATCAAGTCGGCTCCGCCACAGAATTCATCCTTTTCCATGGCCGATCTGAAGAGCTCCATCCCCAAAACAAGTGGCCCTATGTCCAATTCAACTGGAAGCTACTCCTTCAATAAATCTGGCCCTGCTACAGGGTCTTCGATGAAGTCAGATCACGCTTCGAACTCTAAACCGGATTCCTTTGGTTCATTTATAGGCTCTGCATCGAAGCCCTCTTCCAGCGTGCCATTATCCGCAGCAAAATCCTCCGTAAGCGGTGGTGGTTTGAACTCTTTTGGTTCTGTCCAGAATGTTTCGACGGCTCAAAAGCCCCAACAGAGCAACGGCAGCAACGATTATTCTTTCGGAGGTTTCCAGAACGCTAGAACTGATGACTCTGGAATGCCAAAACCGGCGGGAGCTGGATCTGACCCGTTTAGTGTGTTTTTCTCCCCAATGTCATCATCAACTACTCCAGTTGGAGTTTCACTAGAAACTCAATCGAACCCTGAGATGCAGGATTGGGATGTAGTTTCAGAATTCGGAGGTCATGACAATGGCGGCACAACTACAGAGCTTGAAGGGCTTCCTCCTCCACCGGTTGGGGTCACGGCGTCGGCTGCCAAGATGAAAGGTTTGGATACTTACAAACAGGGGCAGTTTGCCGATGCAATAAAATGGCTTTCTTGGGCGCTTGTGCTGTTGGAGAAATCTGGGAACGCTGCTTCTTCCAATGAGGTATTGACTTGCAGAGCTTCATGTTACAAAGAAGTTGGCGAATATAAGAAAGCCATTGCTGATTGCTCGAAGGTATTCGTTACTGCAAACACTTCTGCTTTGTTCTTCTTAGGATTTTCGTTGATCATCATCATTACTCTGATCTCAAGTTTTTTGCTTCGTTTAATTTATTCGGCTTGTGCTTTATATTCCTTATCAATCTATTTAGTTCCATATCTAACGTGTAAATCTTTATATTTATTTTTATGGCATCCTGTATCTAAATCACATCAACAATACCACTAACATCAACTTATGTAAAGTGAAATACATCTTGAATGAGAAAGCCTTCCTAACAAATTATTGGAACCTACTTAGAAGCAGTGTATCTACAGAATAGAATTGTTATTGAAATATTACATGTCCCGCTTGAAGTCGCAGCTTGTTGGTTGGGCGCATAGTTCCCCTACAAAGCTGCGCAGGTTTGAACGCACACTAACCCCTCTAATTGTAAGGTTTTACAGCTCAAATACCAAAAGAAAAAAAAAAGGTACGACATAATTTGTTATATGGAGTTCCTACTTTTTGCTTAATTGGCTAGAGTATCTAAAATCTACATCACTATAAAAGCATGATTGAAGGCTTTAAACTCCAGTATTATTGTGTGTTGGAATGACTTTGAGCTAGCTGAGCTACCTGAAAGAAAGTATATCCTAGAAAGAAAGTTGTTGTGAACTTGCCTCAGAATAAGTATATCCTAGAAAGAAAGTTGTGCCTAACTCGGCCAATGAATTCAAGGGCTAGTGAAAAGCACAAAAGCAGCTCAATAGAGCTTCCTTTTGGTAAAGAATGAGCGAAATGAAGACTTTTACCCTCGTCCTCGTGCCCTTTTTTTTAAAAAAAAAAAAATTATCACGTTCTTAAGTGTAGGACCTCATTTGAACCAAAATTTCCTTTGATTTAGGGTATTTTGGTTCTCTAAGTAATCCGAGGGTGGAAATTTGTGACATTTTATCCTCTGGATCAGTGTCAAATCATCTTTCTTCTAGGGATAGTAGACATAATGGTTAAGGCTTCAACCTTGAGATTGCTGTAGCAAATATCCCAATCAGAATATTAGACATTGGTTTTGCATTGATAGCCTTGAGGTATGTGTTTGATTTTATGGATTTCAAAGTGTCTACATGAATTTTATTGCAATTTGATGGCGTGGAGGCCTAAGTATCATTGTTAATATATTTGTCATTGTGTGATGGTGAAAAAAGCATGAATCTTGATATCCTTTATTGAACAAGCAAGATATTTATATTTTTTTAGGACATATTAGTTATCACCCTATTTTTGGCCTTTTGTTAAAACGATACAGGAAAAGAAAACTGAAAAAATCTATCATTTCACTCTTAAATATCCATTTACAATTTTTTTTGAAATGATGGTAAAATTTTAGATTGATTGTTTGCAACTATGCGAAGAATATTAATCTGGATTTCCTTTTCAGATTGCGAACCAGAACCCACCCAATCAACACAAATGCTTTCATAAAGTACTTTGTTAAATTTTGAGTTTATTAGATGAAATTCTTGCACAAGCTTTGATGATATTGAGGTCTACTTAGAGTGATAAATAAGCTAGCCAATAAGCTGTTTTCAATATTTCAAGTTGTGCTGGAGTTTATTTTCATCTTAGAATTTTTGAATGATTTCAAGATGAGATGAACTTGTCTCTTTGGGCAAAAAATATCAATGTTGATGAAAATGTTTAAAGTTCACCCACTGATCACTCGAATTCCAATAAAACCAACATTGTTATCAATCTGCTTTGACTCCATGATAACTTATTCAAAATCAGTTTGATTAAACTTGAAATCAGCTTGATATATTTCACATATATGCATATATATATATATATATATATATATATATATATATATATATATATATATTATGTCAAAAACAATAAAATTAATAAAGAGGCAAATACATACATAGAACTCCAAACATTACTATATACAACACTAGAACCCTCTTTCATCTTTTTTTCAAATTTGAACTCAAATATCAAAATTCATGACAAACCCCAAGCCGTATGTTTTAATTTTCTCATATTTCCAATGTCACGCATAAATGCATCAGTTCAATAGCTCAAAAAAAAAAAAAAACCTAAGTGCTAATTTTATAAATAACAATGTTTCACATGCACGTATGTAATTATCCCAATCATAATTGAAACTCAACTTGAACTGATCAGTTTGAAATAGACTCAAACTTGGCTCAATTCAATTTGAATTTGAAATCTCAAATTACTAGTCTAGGTAGGTATGTTTGAATTCAACTCAAAAACGCTTACATATATGCTTGACTGTGGGATCCAAACAAACACATCTACTGCTATGAGATGGCTTCGCCCACCCAAACTCAAGAATGCTTACATATATGCAAGGACTTTGGCAAAACCTTAAAAAAATGCTGAAGCGCATGCTTCCACTATACTTGCCGCCAATGGCTTACATCATAATGGTGTGTGCCTCCGCCCACCCAGCATAATGGCGGCCACCAAGACGAAGTGAGCATCAATCTGTATTATAGGTATGTACTTTATCTTAAATGTCTTAGTGAATTATTTTTTCTGGATAACATGATAACGGGTCACCATTGATTGATGTGCTTGCTAACTATTAATCAATTTTAAACTTATCTTGCTAGACACCAGTGCACTCTTCCATTTGACCGGGTGATCAATCCCCTCGAATGCCTTCATTATATACACAAACCAATTCTTATAAAATCTATAAAGGTTCATGGTTAGTCACTTGGATTGAGATTAAGGACTGTCCTTCAGTATGACGTGCTTCACTGTCGCAAGATACATTACTCTTTCGGTAGGCTGTATTATTTGCGACATCGTACACGATTACGCAAATTATTGGACAAATGAGATCCAGGCGGTCTCATTTTTTTAAAAAAATTAAAATATACTACTTTCAAAACTACTTTCTAAAATTATATATTTTTTATATTAAACTAAATCACTAAATTTTATATTTTTCAAAGAAAAGCAAAAATGTTGGCCGACAAATTCTGCGACTCACGTGGATTGCTCTCTCTCCATTTCGATAAGGATGCTTTGCTTTCATACATCTAAGCAGTGTCTCACGTTCTCGTAGCTGGATCGTTGTTCTTCTCGTTGACATATCGTGTTCATTTTTTCCTCGAGCCGCGATAATCAACTCTTTTGATTTCGGAGCCATCCGTTTAATCACCATTAAACAGAGTGGTTCGTGAATCCTGTGGTTTAGTGCGGTGGACCCCGATAGGTGTGGTAGGTTAGGAGAGGCTTATCGAAGCGAGTTTGATGCGAAGTTAAACTCCTTCCAATCTCGGACCGGGTCCTATGTTTCATTCCTCTTTGAGTTTGACTTGTTCTTAACAAGTTAAACTGAAACTTATCTGTCACAATCCTCCATTTAAACTCCAAACAAAATACAAAAGTTTAAAACAAAATTCACATGAATAAATTCACAGGATGCCCGAGTCATATAGATACGTGCGTCAACTTGAGTACATTCACTGAAACTACAAGGCACAAGACATTACTGACTTCTGAAAATTCTTCAAATGAAAGAGATGATGTCGTCACCGAAGTTGATCTTCTCGTTCGACGGAAACCTGCCCCGTGACAAAGCTGCTCGCTACCAAGGATCGTCGATCAAGTTCGGAACCGGCTTCGACGAGGTCGAAGTCATTCTCGGCAAGGCACCCTATGTTTTCTTCAAGACAGCTGCCCCAACAATAAAACTGCCAAATTAAGACCTCAGCTGCAAGCAAGAGTTCCCGTACTCGTGAAGCCCAAGGACTGGGAAGACTTTTGCTAAGACCGTTGCTTCTGCTCCTGTCAAGCCTGTCACCCCCGTGGAAAAGAGGCTGTCACCGCCACGCCTACCGAGTTCACGAATCATCGCACTACCGCATCATCAGTCAAAGGAAAACAGATTTTTAATGAGGAAGAATTAGTCGATACCCTTGCCCCGCTGTTGTCTGTCTTCGAGATTGGATCTAGCTCAAAGTCCGGTCAACTTACCAGAACACAACGCAGAAATAAGAACCGAAAGATTTTAAAAGCCAAAAGGGCAAAAGCTTTGGACAACGTTCTGGCCGCAGAAATTCCTCAGCAGGATGAAATTGGATGGTCTGAGACCGCACCTCTCCTTGGAGGAAGCAGGTTTCACCCATTGTCTACCGCCTCCCAGAAACCTGCAGAGCGCCGACCGATTCACTCTCGCCTGGGTCTGAGGACACAGCTTGCCACCATGAGGGGAGATCCCAAAAAAATGACCAATGACAAAAGATCACTAGTTACTGCATCCGGACCGCGCATTAGTGACCGCGATTTATCTAGGAGAGCCGAGGCCCCCAAAGAGACGTCTAGTCTCCGGCCCTCGGTTCCGAAGGAGAAGTCGTGAGCCCTAGGCGTCGCCGGACCGGTGCCGCAGCGAAGATCAAAAGACGTCTCCCCGCAAAGAATTCTAAGTCTAATGCTCCAATCATTAGTGTTCCGTCACGCTAGTAGCCGTGTTGATGAAGATGTACAACACCGACTCCTGGCCGATCTCGGATCATTAAAGGGAAGTCAATCGAGGAAAAATTAGAGAAACTCGTAGCCGACATCACAAACCGTCAAAAGAACAAAGAGGAAACGTCAGTGATGGAGAACACGATTCGTCATATCATATCGATGAAGATTTCGCAGAGATCTTTATGGCCGAGACCAGAGCTTCGCGTCGTCGCGCGGTGCCCCTTTGCCTACCGAGGAGAACGCCGATGATGAGTCACAGAGGGCCATCCGACAAAGGGATGAGCTTATCATCCGCATGGAGAAAAGGATGGAGGAGATGACGGCCGTTATAGCCTCGCTTCAGAGTCGACCTCAATCTCCGAAAGCAGCCTCTCTAGAAGTAAACCAGCCAGAGATCATTCGCGTCGCAGATGAAAGGAAAGAGTCAGCCCAGAATGCTATACCGGAAAAGGACATCAAACAGATGGTTGAACAGCAGGTGAAGGAGGCCTTACCCCAATCCAAAGGAGGAGTGTTGATTCCAAAGGGTAGACCGTATCCAGAGGAATTCGATGCAAAGGCTCTACCCGAAGCGGCTTCGTGCCACCTACCTTCAAAACGTTTGATGGAACAGAAACCCTCGTCAAGCATGTCAGCACGCTCCAGTGCAAGTTCGTCGCAACGCTGGGTAGTGAAGCACCATTATTCCGCCAATTTGTAAGCAGTCTCTCCGGGGTCGCTTTTGGTTGGTATGCAGAACTGCCTAATGGGTCAATAAAGACATTCACAGAAATCTGGAGAATACGTTTCGTCAAGAAGCTCATCGGAGCTCAGCACCATATCACCATTGGTGATCTCGTGGTGGAGCGACAAAAACCGACAGAAACTCTAGTGGAGTACATTCTACGGTGGAGGAATCTAAGTATGAAGTGTGAGTCACAACTCCAGGAGCAACATGAAGTTGAAATCATTCTAAAGAGCATTCATGGTCCAGTAGGTTTCTTACTCAAGGGATTCACCATCAAAACATTCGAAAAGATACTTGCTAATGCCGGGAGTCTCACAGAAGAAGCTGCAAGACTTTAGATTTCTGGAGAAAACTAAAAAGCCAAAGCCAACAAAAACATTTGAAAAGAGGACAAAGAACAGTGGCGACAGTCGATGAAGGAAAACAACCAAAGCAGATTCAAGTCGAGAAGCCTCAACAAACCTATCAGCGTCCACAACAATACGGGCACCAGTCGTTCCAGGAGCGGTCATACCAAGGTAATGGAAGACAGGGTCGTTTATGGCTGAGCGGGTGAACAAAACATACTCTTTCAAGAATGAGGCAATAGGAAAGATGTTCCGGAATTTAGTCAAGAAGCCTGAGTTCGTGCTACTGTGAGCTAAGAAGACCTGAAGAAGTCAACAAGAATGACCAACCCAATTATCGCCTATACTACGATTGCTTGCGTCATACTATAGAGTGTTGCTTGTCTTCAAAGAGCGGCTTCGAGAAAAATTTCAAGAATGGAGCATAGTGATCCTTAAGAATATTTGAAAAGAACCCGAAAAGGTTCTATCAATATGATTTCGATCGATACCAAAGTTCCGATTGACTCCGATGCAGCTGACAAAGGATGAAACATCTCTTGATTACAATTTACTACTTTTGTTTTTTAAATGAATGTTAATGGTATCAATGTTTGTATGCCTCTTCCCTCCCACCGCAATAAAATAAATAAAGTACTTGTTTTTCAGAACTGTTCAATGTTTAAAAAGCATGGTTAACAAAAATGTCCTAAGCTCAATGTGAATATCAACCGAGAAAGGGTTAATCAAAGCTAAAAATTTCAAAGATTGTGATGAAATTACGATTTCAGTAAAAATAAAATTAATACCCTAACGATCGGATCCATTACTTTAAAAATTTCTGATCGAGGTCCTCAAGAAAATTCGTAATGAGTCTCAGTGCATCAAAATACAAAGTAATCGATCGAGTATATCAAGAGACTTTTAATTCTCTCGATTGTTGACCGGTCCCGACTTTCGAACGCAGCTTATAATATCTCGCGATTATGTGCTAAGAATATTCGAGAACCGTTAATCGTATGAGTTCGTGATATTCAAAATCTTTAAAAACGCTCTAACGATACAAGAATTCTTCAAAATAAAAGAAAGAAAAAAATCCCCGAGGTAAGTTTCACGCGTGATACGAAATCAAAAATCGGCGTCTCAATTCGTACATTCAAAATCTTTAAATCACGCTCACCGCATATCGTAATTCTTCGTTAAAAAAGAGGCTCTCTGAAGAAGCTTGATATGAGCAAATAAAATCGCGTTTCAATTTTTCCCGAATTAATAAAACTCGAAAGTTCTCTTAAGAAAATTCTCTCGATATTATACTCTAAAAATAAGTAAGTCGATTCTAAGGTTTTCTGCCGACCATTAATTGTCTCGTAAATATCTTTGCGATTTAAAAATATTTTAATCGACGAACTAAATTCCAAATCCGCTAACGCTAGAAAGAAAGGACTAAAGAAAGGGTCATGTTATTAGCGATTAATGGAATTCGATCCTGAAGTAATATCTCTCAATGCCCAGATGATACAACTCCATCTTCAATTTGAAGGACATTAAAACAATCTCCCAAACCAATGTGACCAATGTGAACAATCTCTACAAATCGGTGAACAATCTCCCATCTACAAATCAACTGCCACAATAGAGCTACAAAGCTACAGCCTTTCGAGCTGTGATGTCTCTATAAATAGCACATCTTTATGTTTACTTGAAAGAATACAATTCGATAAGACTTTTAAAAGAATCAGGTTATTTTCAGACACGCCTCCAAATTTGAGTGATAGACTCAAGAATATCACGCGATCATGGTGTTCCAAAGACAGTCTTGTTCCTAGGAGCACCAATGCCACACTTGTCTAAAACTGGGTCCAAATCCTAACAACAATGCAACAAAAGAAAACTCACAAAACTTGAATGAAAATCACATCAAACCATGACAAAAGAAATAAACTCAGCATCAAATCAAAACGATAAAAAATTCAAAATTCAAAATCAAAATTTCAAACTTTGAATTCCGACCTGGATATGTTGAGTTTCCTAGACCTATCCCTAGCGTCACTTCTCTCGACCCGAAGTTTCCTTCCATAGGAACTCTGGTCCTCTTCCTCGCATGCAGGAGGCTACGGCTCTATCTACATGAACCACGCTCTTCCTCGTCTTCCGTCCGTGTGAATGAGGGTTAGCTGGTTCCGTTGATATGGAACTGCACCTCCTTTCACAAAGACATTTTCTTTGATCGGATCTTAAGTTAGATGTGAGTCCCTTGGCATTCCTTCTCAATCTGATTTCTTTCTGTTGACATTTTTACACAACTCTCATAAATTCCACAAGTTCCATAAGATTTACACAAATTTCTCACAAATTCAAAAAAAAAAAAAGATTCTGAGGATAAGAGTAAGACCCCTTTAATGGATGTTAAGGCTTCCGAATCCTTCAAATTTAAATTTCAGGGTCGGTGCAGAGATTTCTACTCCTTCAAATTCCACAACATAAGATCAAACACAATACAAATCAAATCAAAACATTTCAAATCCGGAACCACGTTCCAACTTCGACCGTGATAGGCCGAGTTTCCTCGAGCCATCCCCAGTTGTCGCTCCTCGCACAAAGTCTTCTTCCATAGAAGCATCGAGTCTCTCGCACTCACAAATCTCTGCAAATTTTCACAATTCTCTGCACTCACAAACCTTCGCAAATCTCTGCATTTACATTTCTTAGCAAATCTTCCACAAATTTTCACTTTCTATCCATAAACGTCTTATACTATGGATATTTCCTTCTCCTGACCAGCCTATGAGTCGGAAGTCAGTCCCAGTGCATTCCCTCATACTGATCATTTCGTCACCGCTTAAGTTGGATGTTAGTCTCAGTGCATTCATTCCTAATGTGATAGACATTTTCGCTATTTCTAGGGTTGGATATTAGTCTCAGCGCCTTCCTCCCCGGAATAGTAGACTTTTTTTTCCTGATCAATCTATGAGTCGAAGTCGGCTCCGCACGATTCCCTCATATTAATCATTTCCTCACCGCTTAGGTTGGATGTTAGTCCCAATGCATTCCTTCCTAATGTCATAGACGTTTTCGCTACTTCCAGGGTTGGATATTAGTCCTACCGCATTCTCCCCAACGTAGTCAGACACCTACAAGCATTGAGTCGTGATATCGACTCCAAGGCTTTCCTACTATCCCGATCTTTCTCACCGCTTAGGCTGGATGCAATTCCAATGCATTCCTTCCTAACGTGATGAGACATTTTCGCTACTTCTAGTGGTTGGATATTAGTCCCAAGCCGATTCTCCCAACGTAGTAGACACTTTCGTTCTTGAGTCGGATATCGATCCCAAGTGCTTTCCTACTCATCATGATCTTTTCACATCACTTAGGCTGGATGTTATCCTGCAGCATTCTTCCAACGTGATAGACATTTTCGCATTTCCAGTGGCTGGATATGAGTCCCAACAGCATTCTCCCAACGTAGCTAGACACTTTTAGCTTCGAGTTGGATATCGACTACAGTGCTTCCTACTCATCCCGATCTTTCGTCATCGCTAGGCTGGATAGTCATTCCAGATGCTTTCCTACTCATCCCGATCTTTTCGTCGCTATTTAGCTTTGACATCAGTTCCAGCAGATTCTTCCTAACGTGATAGACATTTTCGCTATTTGCAGTGTCGGATATTATCCCAAATAAGATTCTCCCCAACGTAGCAGACACCTTCGCTCGAGCTGGATATCGTCCCAGTCGTTTCCTACTCATCCCGATCTTTCATCATCGCTAGTGCTGGATGTTAGTCCCAGCAGCATTCATTCCTATCGTGATAGACATTTTCGCTATTTCCAGTGGTCGGATATTAGCCCCGCGCATTCCTCCCCAACGCAGCGAGACACCTTCGCTCTTGAGTTGGATATCGCTCCCGCAGCTTTCCTACTCATCATGATCTTTTCACATCGCATAGCGTTGGATAGTCATTCTACAGCATTCATTCCTAATGTGATGAGACATTTTCGCTACTTCCGTGATTGGATATTAATCTCGACGCATTCCTCCCTAACGTAACGTATAACTAATTTCTTGAGTCGGATATCGGCTCCAAGTGCTTTCCTACTCATCCCGATCTTTTCATCATCGCATCTGGCTGGACAGTTAGTCCCAAATGCATTCCTTCCTATCGTGATGAGACATTTTCGCTACTCCGTCGGCTCTGGATATAAGTCCCAGCCGTTCTTCCCCAGCAGAATGAACATTTCTCGATCGGCTCTCGTGTTGGATGTGCATCCCGTGCTTTCCCGCTCAACTCGATTTCTACAAATATTTTCCACAAATACTTCACAAATTTCCACAAGATCTTTTCCAATACCTTCGCTACCGATGAGGCCGGATGTGAGACCCCGTGCTTTCCGCCCCATCGTAGCGCATATACTTTCGACACTCACTGGGTCGGATGTGAATCCTCGTGTCTTCCTTCCCAATACAACAATTATTTTTCACATCGTCGTCGAGTCGATGTGCACCATTGTGCTTTCCTGCATGACATGAACTTCAAATCCACTAAAATCAAAATGAATCAAATTAACATTCAAATCTTGAAAACTCAAAATCGCAATCACAATTTGAAAGCGCACCTGCTAATCCCCAGCAGAAACTCTTAAATTCTACACTCAAGTCCTTCCTTGAGCTGGGATTTCCCGAGTTGAAACCTCAACTCAAATTCCTTTCTCAAACCTGGTTCGACATTTGGTCTGTTCTAAGTATGGTTGTTTGGACAATTCTTTTTTGTTTCGTTGATCGCTTCGGTCAACACCAATACGCGCGGTGTGCTTGTTCAGCACACCACACCTATTGGCGGTCCTTTTGTTGACCTCATTTTAGTGAGGTCTTAGGTTATTCCTCCTAGACGCTAGGATCTAGCTTTAAGAATGTCGTATTGACCATCCTAGGACTAGTAACTGGAGCCCACCTCACATGGAACTTCGAACCACTTCGACTTATTTTGCGAGACCTCGCATGAGTGAGTCCTCAAGACATCGACTCTTCGTCGTGCAAGCGGCTAAGAACTAATACGTAGAGTCGAAAATGAGCTTCACATAGTGATCGACCGCCTTGTAGCGAACCATTCATAACTCGAATTCGCGCACACCGCAAATTGACATTTTTTTTTTACCCGACCGTCGACGAACTTGTCCGGACGACAACTTTTGCATGAAACTGAAAGAATTTTCTTATAAAATCTATAAAGGTCCATGGTTAGTCACTTGGATTGAGATTAAGGACTACTCTTCGTAGACGGTCGTGCTCAGAACTCTTATCCAAGATCGGAAGACATGCCTAGCCTCTAAGTTCCCCTCGCCTTTACTGACGTCTCACATCTAGTTTTGGTTTTCCATGCGTGATTACAAGTTTTATTTGTGATTTCTACGAATTGTCTTTTTTTTTCGACTTTTCAGGCTTTCTTTTTACTTAATTTCGCTCGTAAGATTATTTAAATTCACCGCAAGCTCATATCATGTCGGCAATATTAATCACGCAACTGTAGTAGACGCCTGCGTACGCATTTACATTTTAAGATCGTAATTTCCTCGTTTACTTTATCGCACTTTACTTTCCAAGATTTTTTATATACTCGCAATTTGTCTATTATCGACGCAAAACCCGAACCGAAACCGAAACCAAAGAAAAGAATAAAACAAAATCAAACTTCGACACCAAAACATCGAATACACTCGACAAAACCATTCGAACTTTGTAGACATTATACGCATTTCACAAGAAGAAGTATGGAGCTAACTCCGTGGTCAAGATAAGTAGGAGAGCATGGAGCAAAACACAAGCGGAGGTGGTCGATATTCTACAACAATACGACGAGGAGCTGGATCGAGCAACGAAGAAGATCTTCTTCAAAGAAAACTCTTCCTAGCTTAAATAACAATATATATGACTCGAGTGAAATTTCGCCCGCGCGACATAAATCCTCACTTCCTTCTTGAGCTTCGTGTAACCATTGCTGCAGCAGTAAGTTCTAACTCGCTTTTAGTGCTCCGGCGTTGTCGTACGATACGACGTAAACCCTCTTATCTCATGGCTATTCGCATAATCGCAGTTGACGCAAACGTAAGTCCCAAATAATAAAATCGTATGATTAAACGTTTAATTAACATCATTTCGAAAACGCAACACACCATGCGATAATGCGGAAGTCACTGGCTCGCCTGCATCCGCGACATCCCCTACCTTTTCTTTTCGACTCCCTGAAATAATCGTTCCAATTCGAGCCACTCCCACTTGCTTTTCCACGTTCTACTACGAAAACCTAAACCTCGAATTCTCAAGACAGAACCACCGATCATTATCGAGAGCTTTCTCAAGTCGACACCAAGTCATTCGAGACGTAATTAACTATAAGTGCTCGCCTCATCTGAACTCTGAACCCAGGTAAAATAAACCCTACCTAGCTTTTCTATTGTAGAGGAACTCTGTCTGACCACACATAAAGCGTTCGTAGATCAAACGGATGTCACTAATCCTTTATTCAGTATGATTGGATCTACCGTCGCAAGATACATTACTCTTTCGAGAAAGTGTATCATTTGCGACATCAGGCACGATTATGCAAATTATTGGACAAATGAGATCCAGGCAGTCTCAGTCTCATTTTTTTAAAAAAATTAAAATACACTACTTTCAAAACTACTTTCCAAAATTATATATTTTTTATATTAAACTAAATCACTAAATTTTATATCTTTTAAAGAGAAGCAAAAATGTTGCCGACAAAGGTGACCATGGTGATGTTCACATTCAGCTGGATCTCAGTCCAAACCGTCTTCACGCATCATTCATTCAGTGTGAACCAACTGTGGTGATCCTGGACATTGAGATATGAACCCAAACCCTTGATGCATCATTTGATGTCTAGAGAATGATGGTGATCCATAACAATAAATGCCAAATTCTTGGCTTAATTCATGTAAAGGCAATGTTAGTTACTTTGAATGCTAGAAGTCGACCTCCCAGCAAACCCCTCCTGGCATGCCATTTAATGTAGAGGAGGCAATGGTGATCTTGAACGTTGAATTTTCCACCCATATATCGTGGTTTAGGATTATGCTTATATGCCACAATTTTAGTTGGGATTGAGCGAAATTTTCTACTTAGGTCTGTAGCCTAGGCTAATCTTTTAAGGCCTATAAATTTAATCAACGTTAATGGGAAGAGTTTTCTGAGTTGTAGCATGGTGTAATACCTCAGTGCCAGCAGCTTCAACATTGCCGAAAAGAAAATTATTTAGGATCAGATCTTAGGCTAATGCTTTAACATCAAAACTTCTATTCATATTAAGTGTGGAGCTGTTGTGGTCTAGGCCAATGCCTTAACAATAGTAGTCCAATAAAAATCTATCAAAAGTTTTTGTTTTAGGTTGTGATTTTAATTAATGCCTCCACAATCTCTATTTTTAGCTAGTGACCACAATTTTTAGTGATGACCCTGCCCAATGAAGGAAATCTTCTAGGGCTCAATCATCTTGATCCCTCTGAGATTCATCTTTTTGTGAGCTTATTGAATGTTGATTTAAAGATTTTTTTAGGCAATAGGTAGTTGTTACGGGTTGCCTTCAAATCTTTTGATTGTGTAAGAAGTATATCATGAAACTACTGTGTATCACCGCAAAATTGTTGGGAAAAGCTGCTCTTTTGTTAGAACGAGAATTCTTGTTGGTCTATGTTCAATAATGCAAGCTAAAGTAGGAATTGCCTTCTGTGGGTACAAAATTATATTTTTGCTTGAGAGCTTTTACAAATTTGTTAGTCTTTATACACTTGGATGAAGCTAGTTAGTACCCCAATCACCCAATGCAGTTGGATAGCCTCCATATACCTAATGTAGTTAAGTCTTTGTATACCCAATGAGATTCTGTGATGCCTATCTACCGATTGGTGTTGTGTAGTCTACTTATAATCAATGTCTATGATTTTGTTAATAATTCTGATTATCTTTTAGATTTGTACATCATAGTCTTGCTTAATGATTTTATTTTGGAAGAGGTAAAAGATGAATCTGTTGAGGATTGGTTAATTGAGCCTTGTTGATACATAGTGCATATCCATACATTTTCATTCATGTCCATGGAGATCTAACCTTCATACGACACAGTTTGCCTTGTTGAGGTTTAGGCCATAACATTGATTAGAGGGAAGAATGAAGATTTACAAGATGCACAAAGATAAGGAAGCCGACAAATTCTCTTAGGGGGGCATTTACATAATACCACACAATTATTTTATTTTTGCATGTCGAACACCTAAACTTTTATATTTAGAACTCAAATCTTTAAGATTGCATCAATAATACTACAATTACCTGTTTTTTTAAAATTGAAATTACACATGTCCAAGCATAAGCTTATGACACCGAAGTGTTATGCATGTAAATATGCAACTTTAGGTGTTAAATATGTAAATACATAAGAATTGTGTGGAATGCATGTAAATATCCTTTTATCTTAACCAACAACATCATAAAATGATAATGAATACAATTTTGAAGGCACCATTATGTCTTAGAAGGTGTTAGCTTAAATGTGTTTAGTGTATTAGGGGTGAGGAGAGACCACATTGTCAACATTTAGGAGGGGGGTGGGGAATTTACATACCACACAAATCTTATGTATTTACATATCTAACATCTAAACTTTCATATTTTCATTTATAACACTGTTGTCATAAATCCATGCTTGAAAAAGTGCAATCCATTTTTAAAAAAGTAAGCTATAGTGGTATCTTTATGTGATGTTAAAGACTTGGATGCTTTGTGTGTAAATATGGAAGCTTAGGTGTTAGATATGTAAATACATAGGGATTGAGTAGTATGTATGCGTGTAACTCTTCAATTCTTATGTTTCATTGTTCCTTCTGCAACAGAAAACTCATATATACAGATTCATCATGAACCCATAAATAACTGAATTTCATTTTTATTTCCTCCAATTTCCTTCAACCCAAAACAAACAATAAAACTAACACGCATTGCAGGTGCTGGATCACGATAAAACCAACGTCTCTGCGCTTCTGCAACGCGCACTTCTTTATGAGAGCTCTGAGAAGTACAGGCTTGGTGCTGAGGATTTGAGGGCAGTTCTTAAGATCGATCCTGGTAATAGACTTGCCAAGAGTACTATACACCGACTGAATCAGTTTGCTGACTGATTAAAAGATTTATCTAAGAAGATTTACATACATACCACTTAATTCCTATGTATTTACATATCTAACACCTAAACTTCAAAATTTTGCATATATTCCACCTTAACTTATGCATGAGAAGGGATATTTTACTTTTTAGAAGTTTAATGGTGGTATTTTTGATGTGATGTGAAATTTTGGGTGGTGCAAATGTAAAATGTAAAAGTTTAGGTGTTAGATATGTAAATACGTAAGAATTGGATGGTATGTTTTCCTGCTTCTACTTCTGGTATGAGATTCATATATAATTGAAAAACTAGCCGTTGAGCTTTTCTTATACCTTTAATTTTTTTTTTTTTAAAGGTTGGTTTAGGAACTGTATTTTTATTTATTTGCTGGATTTATATTTCATTTATATTTTGTATCAGAATAATTGCATTTGATATTCAGGATTTGTATGAATTTTTTTATTGGTTGGTTGCCATCTGTTCATTTTACATACATGCCACATATTTTTCAAGGATTTACATATCTAACATTTAAAATTTTAATATTTTTTTTTATCATTTAATATTAGCTTTTCTCAAGTAATTTAGGGTATGTTTGGGGCAGCTAGTTTATTGAATAATCTACTGATAAACTGATTAAAAATAATTTGTTGATAAGCTAGGTTCAGTGGCTATTACAAATTTTTATTTTTTTTGTAAAAATCAGACTCCATCCACAAAGCTCTCGATGTGAAAATGCTGTTTTCAGCGTTTTGAAAACACATAAACTGCCGAAACCCAGTTTACCCAAACAGATTTCAAAATGCTATCGCACCAAATAAGCTGCCCCAAACAGACCCTTAATACCTTTTTGCACGTATGTTTTGATATGGTTGTAATATGAAAGTTTTATATATCTATCAAATTTTTAAGTGTTGTGTTATCCCTCTAATACTTATGTTAGCACAAGTTTTTACATCAACTAATGCTCTATAGTGTCATACATTAGAACTTAATCGAACTTAATCGAGAATGATTGAGCTGACTCATGAGCCGAGCTAGAGCTCGAGCACGTTTAATAAATGAGCTTTGAGTTTGAGCTCTAAATTGAGCTCATGACAAAATAAGCTGGAGTTAATAAAGGAAGTTTTTCAAAAGAATTTTTAATTTGCAATCATTTTGATTCTTAAAAATAAGTATATTATGATTATATTCGGTATCAAAATTCAGAAGCTAAATTTTTCATTTTTTATGGCAGCTTTAATTTTTTGTCAATGTTCTAAAATGAATAAAACCAAACAAACCCATTCATTTATTTTACATTCTAGCCATTCACCAGTTTTACATTCACCAGTTTTTTATGTTCTTAAAATAAATATTAAATTTATAGTATAATTAATATCATTTAAAATATTTACAATTAAGGTTATAAAAAAAATTCTTTCCCAAACAGCTCATATTCAAATCGTTCATTACGTAAACGAGACCAGCACAACTAAATTTTTAAAGCTCGGATTGCAGACAACGAGCTGAACACAAACAATCTTTTGTTCAATCATATTCGGCTAGATTTAACTCCAAATAAGAAAACTTTATATATATATATATATATATATATATATATATATATATATATATATATATATCACCATAGCTCATGGTCATGTAATTATGTGTTTTTTCGTTTTCTAATTAATCTCGAGGCAAACACGAACAATAATATGCAAATCAAGTCGAACACAGCACACCGCCCACAAGTAATTTTTAACACGAGGAAATTTTGAACAAGCCAAACATGAGCCTAACCTGCACTCGCTCAAACTCGGCTCGTTTACAACCCTACGTACAACATCCATTCTTTCAAATTAGTTGTTGCAGACAGCTTCGACCTTGCACATTTGTCATAAACAACCATAATGCAAGCATTGCTTGCATGTTCATTGTTATCATTACCTAAAGAATTTTGTCATTCGCAACTTAATAAATAGCTCAAATTCAATTCATTCGTTAAGTCAAACACAAATCTTTGGAGTTCGATGCATAGAACTTTCATATAAAGCTCGTGCTCATTTACAACCCTAAATATCAACATCAATGATTAGTGTCGTCGAGCCCATATTAGGTACCATTATAACCATATAAATATCAGTGTTATCAACTGCTTGCACCACTATACGTAGCATCCAAATATTCTAAAGAAGAAAAAAAATGGAAGATTTGCATGTATACCTCCCAATTCTCATGTATTTACATATATAATATCTATACTTCAATTTTTTACACATATGTCATCTTACCTATGCATAAAAAGGTGTATCTCACTTTTTCCAAAGTTATTAACACATCAAAAATACCATCACCTACTTTTTTAAAACTGAAATACATAAGTTTAGGCGTCAGATATGTAAATACATTAAAATTGTGTGGTATGCATGTAAATTTCTCAAAAATATAAGCTTGAATTTCATACTGTGTGTGTATTTCAACAAAAATTTACATCAGGACTCCACACGTAGAGCTACGTGCGGAGGCCTGTAAAATCACGCAACGTGGCGCGCGTGGCAAAAAAAATAGCATTTGGTCAGAATAACACAGGGAATATTCCCTCCGTGTTATTCACGTGTTATTCATGTGTTATTCAGGTGTTATTGTGTGTTATTCAGATGTTATTCTGCTCATAGAATATTCTTGGTGTTATAATAACACATGAATAACACATGAATAGCACGGGGTAAGTATTCTTTGTGTTATTCTGTTTTTTTTTCCGACAAACGCCACGTGGCGCGATGTTACTGGACTCCGCACGTAGCTCTACGTGCGGAGTCCTGATGTAAAAATTTTACGTATTTCAAACATGAACTCAAAGCTGCCAAAAAAAATGTAATAAATTCTAGAACGCACATTTGAACAATTCAAGCATAAAAAGCTCTGAACGTCTCATCAACTAACTCCTTCAAAATTACAATAATAATGGGCATTTACATACTTACCCAACAATTCATATGTATTTACATATCAAAAATCTAAATTTTCATATTTAGATGCATAACATTCTAGCTTTAATATCACATCAAAAATACCACTTTCAAGCATATGTTCATGACATCAAAGGGTTATGAATGTAAACATCAAACTATAGGTGTTAGATATGCAAATACAAAAGAGTTGTGTGGTATGTATGCAAATTCCCCTAATGATAAAAGCAAAGCTAACCTCAACATTGCTTAGGCTTTGAATTGCCACTCTCGGCGGCACATCGGACAGTGAGGCTGTGTGGTTTGGGAGTTCACCCATTTCAGTATGCAGTGAAGGTGGAAGGCATGGTTGCAGGCTCCCCAAATCAGCGGGCAGTCGTCGCCGGGAAACTTACAATCTGGACAGCAGCCATCAAATGCCATTCTGCATATTCCACAGGTCTCATCCTGAGCGTCCCATGTCCACGAAGCCACCGCATGCCATTTTAATATTTTGACTTTCATGTTGATTCCTGTGAAATATTTGCAAATTTAATTGAAGTCTGAAAGATAGTCTTATAGCCATACAATCATCATGTATTATTATGAAAGGGTATTTCCATGCATAACATCCAATTCTTATGGATTTAAATATCTAACATCTAAACTTTACTTGTTACATTATAATATCCAAATGTTTCATATTACATAAAAAATACCATTAGTTAACTTCTAAAATGGGGAATACACCTTTTCAGCATAGATGAAGTGGTATGTCTGTAAAAATTGAAATTTAGGGTGTGTTTGGGGGAGCTTATTCACAGCTGTGGCGTTTTTGAAAACGCCACCAACTGTTTGAATAATGCGTCTTAGAAGCGTTTTTAAAAAAGGCGTTGGCATGTTTATACTAAAAGCGACGCGTTTCGTTCGAGTGAAAGACCACCCTGCCCTAAGTGAAACCGTTACTCGCGTACTGTTCGTCTCCTCCTCCTCCCAACTCCCTCGCATCTCATATGCTCCTCCTCCCGACCCCTTCGCTTACCATCTGCTAGGAAGGGAAGCCGAAGACCGCTTCCTCCTCCCGACTCCCGCGCATCTCATCTGCTCCTCCTCCTGATCCCCTCGCATCCCATTTGGTAGGAAGGAAAGCCGAAGGCCGCGGGAGCGGAGGCTAGCAGGTATCAATTTCCTCGGTGAAGCTGAGGCGAGCAGGTATCCATTTCTTCGATGAAGCTGAAGCAGAGGAGAGCAGGAAAAACTATGGTTTTTTTTTTTATGTCCAAAATTCCTATGTATTTATATATCTAATAGTTTTGTTTTACATTTATATCACCAAATTATTTGTATATTAAAAACCTCGTGCTTGAATTGGTATATTAAAAACCACGTGCTCGAAGTTAAAGTTTTTTAAATTAGAATTATAAATTAGTCAAATATGATTAATTTATTCAGTTCAGGGGCAAAATGGTCATCTATCCATAAATAGCTGCAAATCAGCTGTTTTCCAAAAGCTCAAACCAAACAACATACTAACTTATCGTGATAAGTTCGCACATGAAGCAGCTTATTAGAATAATATGCTTATCTGAATACGCTACAGCTGCCCCAAACAGACCCTTAGGTGTTAGACATGTAAATAGATAAGAATTAAGTAGTATGCATGTAAATCTTCCTATTATGAAATTGATGTTCATTGGATTTTTTTTTTCGTTGTGGAATTTGTTCATATAGAAGAGGAACAACAACCATAAACTGAGCAGATAAGGTGTTGAGAATCATATAAGATTGGGGGTGAAGGAAAGGTTGGAGAATCAAACTCTATGATATGAAACATGCCATCAAGCTTCATAAAATGAATTATATGTAAAATTTGGCAAAGCAAAACTGTTTCTTTATAAATGAAAAAAATGGACATTTACATACGTATCACTAATTCCTATGCATTTACATATCCAACACCTACACTTGACTTTTTACATTGATACCACCCAAATCTTTCAAATCATATCAAATATATGACTATTTTAAATGTTAAAAAGTAAAATACACCTTTTCATGTATAGGTAAGGTAGTGCATATGTAAAAATTGAAGTATAACAGATAGATATGTAAATACAGTGGTATGTATGTAAATTTTCCAAAAAAAGTTGTATATGAACACGGTACAAAAGATTTTATTTTTCTATATAGCATCTGATTCAAAAGTCTAGAAGAAATTTAGACAATGGAGCCACGTTCTTCAAAAATGAAACCCAAACAAAAAAAAATCATTATAAAATCCTACATGTCAAACTCAAAGAAAGAATAATTTTCATAGAACATCAACAAGTCAAACCCACTGTTAATTGAAACTAATCAAGATTATGAAACATAGAGAGCTTGGTGCTTAAAAGCAATAAAATAAATAAATCATTTTGTATGCATTTATAAAGCTTACCTATTTCTCAATATGAAAAATGGAAGTTGAATACTATAAACTTGAATCATTAATGACGGCTATCATCATGCTCATGTAATTGAAAAATAGCATGCATGCACAGATAATTTAAAGAAATATGTATTGTAACAGCTTCCTCACAATAATCAACCCACAAACTCTAGGTCTCCTCTTCGGAACAACCCACCAAATTCTACTTAGGGATCATTCATCCAAAGCTGAGCAATCTACAAGGGATTCTACCATCTTAAAGCCACGTACAACTCTTGCTATGTTTTCTTAGTGTAGCTAACAAGATTACATTGCCAATCAATGTCCAAAACCACATAAGCTTGGGCTTTTCCCTATTGATGGTCCTCACTCCTGATGAAGATGTAGAGGACAATGAACGCATCTCTAGAGAAGGTGACCTTGACTATGCATGTCAACTAGATATCATTCATTAAACTCTAACAGCTCTACTTGTTGTGGATGATGAGAAGAACTCCTTTAGTATGTCCAATGCAGTGGGCAAAGACATAATAAAAATTAAATCAAAGTCACTTTGTCGCAGGCCGAGATTATTCCTATGAAACACCCAATGTCTTTTGATGCAGAATTATGTCAATAAAACATACCAATCATTGAGCATTGTATGCTCCCCATCTGGTTAGATAGCTTTTCAAAATATACATGTTGAGATTTGCTACCAATGGACATTACCCATATTATGTTTGGATAGCATTGATTGTTCAACCTAGATACAACTTTCATAACAAGATTGATCCTTAAGCCATCTTTAATTTCAGTTGGACAGGCAGTTTGAAAGGTTCTACGCCAATTCCTGCAAATCCAATCCTTAATCCCACCCGAACCGGAAACATGCCCAGTTCCCGGTTGGACCCGTCCGACCGGCCGGTCCGATCTGCCAGTCTGGTCTGGTATTGAAAACCATGGTTTTTATGATCAGCATCAACATGTTCTAATCCAATGAGAAATAGATCTTCCTAAGAGTTAGCACCTACATTAAATGACCTATTCTACCACTACTTAAAGGTATTGAATTTTTAACATAAATTTATTGAGCGATAAGACAGTGTTTGATAAGCTCAATCATCCTTTGTTTCCAATAAATAAAGTTATTGAAATCTTTTGGGCATTGAGAGCATGACCTACATGATGACCGAATGGTGAAAATCATTAAAAGACTCAATGTTATGTTGGGATGATCAAGTGAAATGTGAGGCTGTGTTCTTTGTTATAATTTACAACACCCTACGAAGAATGGCGTCTAACAAGTAAGGTAAGGCATGACGGCCTCCATCGCTACAACATGATTGATGGGATCAATGCTAATTCTTAAGCTCTCCAACAGAGCCTTCTTGAATTTAGAAAGAAGTTTTTCCTCCACTTCAAGAGAGAAAATGAAAGGAGGTTCCAGCTTAAGCACTATTATGAGTTGCATTTTGACCATACAAAGGATCAAGAGTGACAGCAATAGCAGGGTGAGCCAGATGAAGATCATGCACCAGATCATTAACCTACATAAACTTCAAATCTAGGACAAGCATTGTGACTTGCTAAGCATAGGCTTCACATTCATACCATACGCTACTCAGTTTATCAGAGATGCTTCAATATTATAGACTCCAATTGGCAATATTCATACATGAGATGAACTACTAAGCTTAAGCTTAACCTTATTCTTACTCGATGAAAGTCCTTTCCCTCTTAAACGAATTGATGTGATGCTACTAATAGTTCCCCTATTATAGCCCCAACACTAGTCAATCCTTTATGATGCGGAATCCTTTATGATGGTGGTGAGACATGCAATCCTTTATGATGCGGAATGTTGGCCTATAAAAGAGAAGCATAAAACTAGGTTAAATGTTGTTGAGATGAGATTGCTCAGGCTCCAGTGGCATAAAAGATTAGAAATAGTCGTCTTAGATGGTTTGGGCATATAATATGTCGACCATCTAATGACTGTTAGGAGAATAGAGGTTTTAGATTCAAGTTATGTAAATAAATGCGGAGGTAGACCTAAAAATACTTTGGCGTGATGTATAATAAATGATCTTAATTTATTAGAATTAAATAAAATATGACACTCAATAGGACACAATGGACAAAAAAGGATTCATATAGCAAACGTCAACTAGTGGGATAAAGGCTTCTTGTTGTTGTTGTTGTTGTTGTTGCACTCATGTGAGGTTTAACCATTTCTTTTTAAATGCCTCTATGATGTCCATTCTGTTTTAAAAAAATGTGTCATCATTAGGAGTAATAATTTGGGTTAACGGGTTTAATTCAATTTTATGCCAAAAGTTGACCGATCCCAAAAAAGATTAACTCAAACTCAAACCATTTATTATAATATTCAAAACATGAGACTCAAACCCAAACACAACAAATCTTACTTGTTAGACATGTTGTCTAAGGCTACCAGCCAAAATAGTTAAAATTCCCATCATGGCTCGACTGAACTAACCGAGACCAATATGAGAAAACAGATTTAACATCAGCCTACACATAGTATACCTTGCTAGGAGAATAAACTTAGGAGGCTGCCTAAATATCTATCATTTGGTTGCTTGATGATGAAAAATAAATTTTAAAAATTGTTACTTAATGCATGTGAGAAAATGAATCATTACACATGAGGAAGATTTGTAGAATTCACAATTAATATTAGTTCATGATAGTTTTTAATTATATTATTTTTTAAAATGTGTAACTTTAAACAATGAAATTAGCCATATTTGTATTCCATTTATGACTTCACTAACTTATAGAATTGCAATAAAGTTCTTTAAGTATTGCTTAGATTTACAGTAGGATTATTTAATTGGAAATCAACCAGCATATTTCTACTTCTACACTTAGCATTAATATTATGGTTCATTTTTTATCCTCTGGCAAATGTAGCAATGATTATTGATATTATAGCTTAGATTTTAAATTAATTTATTTATCATGAGTAAGCTAGCAAAGAACTATTCTACAGATGTACATAATCTTAATCAAGATAAGATTAACCAAGGCTAATGTTATGCTTAAACAGGATTTTAAATCTCGTTGATTATTAAATTGCAAAGCTTAGAAGTCACCCAATACATAGAGCCCCTACTGGCCCAAAAATGTGGTTTGACAAATCGCTAAGAACGACAAACCTTGCTCAAACCTCATAGCTCATACAGTGAAATTGCCTAAGAGTCTACAAATGTCGCGTGCTTCATAAGTTCTCTCATTTTGAAAACTTCGCCTGCTCATATAAATTACTCACCCATCAATAAGAGGTTCTCGCCGTAAATTGCTCGGTTTATCACTGGGGGACTCATAGATGGTACTCAACTTCTTCCTGTAACCCGTCCATAGTGCTTACCTAGTGAGCAGCTACCACTCAACTTACACGCTACAAACAATGGCAATGCTGAGCTTCAATCATATGATAATTTGGGGACTATACCATGTACCTTAGCATAGTCGATTAAGGACATAGATTAAAACATATTTTTGGATCTTTAAGTTTAATTTAATACGCTTTTTTTAATTGATATTTTAGGTGCATCCCTGCAGATGTGAGTAAACTTTAAGGAGCTGTTTGGTAGCTGGTTTTAAGCGAGATTTAGTAAATCCTGAGTTTAGGTAAATCCCGTGGAGGATTTATAGCCCGTTTGGGACAGCTTATTGGCTGCGGTGGCGTTTTTAAAAACGCCATCGGCTGTTTGGAAAATGCTTTTTAGAAGCGTTTTTAAAAACTCCATTCTCAATTTGTATTAGATGCGGACCGCGGCTAAGACCCCGCGTTCCGCTTATTGTTCGAGCAAAAGACGCTCGCTGCCCTCGCGCTCGCTGTCGCTCTCGCTGCCCTCGCTATCTCCTCCTCTGCAAAAGACGCCACACTGCATCGCTCTCTCTGTTCTCTGCCCTTGCACCCTCGCCTCCTCCTCCTCTCGCACGCACGGAAGGATCCGAGACCCTCCTCCTTTCGCACGGACGGATCCGAGACCATCGCCATCTCCTCCGCCGAGCGAAACCTCGGATGGATCGGCAAGCCATCTCCGCCCTAAGGGAGTCTCGCAAACTTCCCGGAAGGATCCGGGACGGCAGACTTTCCAAGGAAGGTAATTACAGAAAATTACAGAAAATTCTTATAATTTACTCGTAATTATAAAATTCTTATGTATTTAAAAGGCAATTTTACATGTTTCACACCAAAAATTTTATATTTACTTGCATACAACTTTATATATGCAAGAAAAAATAAAATTTGATTTGTTAATAGTAAAAATGAGTGATAAATTTGAAGTGATAGGAAAGAAATGAGTGGTAACTACAAAGATTTGGATCCGAGATATGTAATATAAAAGAATTGTGTGTTATTTATGTAAATGCTCCAATTTAAAATATTTTAGAATATACTTCAAGCTTCTTATTCAAAACAGAGTGCGTAATAGTCATTTATCCCGAATCGCCTATTTTCCAAACGCTCAAACCAAACGGACAGACTGCATTATCCGGATAAGTCGCCGATCGTCAGACATGAGTGATAATCTGCTTATCCTGATAATCTGGATAATCTGCAGCTGCGCCAAACAGACCCTTAGTGATCCGGCACGAGCGAAGAGGAAGAATGGCATGAACAGTCTTACCTCATCCTCTAGATTTCTGGTAGGAGCGGAGCGGAAGGATGAGAAAGAAGGAACTCTCGGTGGTCTCTGTAAGTCGCGATTCCGTCATTGCCTTCCCAGCTTGCTCTAATGGCGACTTTATCAGGAAGGTTAGTTCACGAAGGCGAAACTTTTGAGCCAAACCGGGAGTAGCGACTTCTATATGCTATTAAATTCTCTTAAAACTGCAAAACAATTCTCAGACTCTTCTTTAAACTCAAAAGATGGTACTGATTCTCATAGTGCTGCTAATGTTATTCAAGGTAATGTTGGCAATACTTCTCTTGCTGAGGTTCAAGAATTTAGAGATGATGCTTTGCATGTGGTTAATAATGGTGTTCTTGAAAAATCTGCTACTGTTTTTGATGTTAATCCTTTCATGAATTTAATGAATAAAGACTGTATTGTTCCTCGTAAATTTATCCAAAGGAATATTCCTAATGATAAGGATATTCTTAATATGGATAAACAACTGGTGTTACATTCTAAGCATAATTTGGAATGAAATATTGCTCTTGCTCGTTTTGAGTTAGAAGAGGGTTGGATGATACCAAAGTCTTCAAGAAAAAGAAAATTTAGAGGTAACAGGGAACTCAGTTATGTTAATCCTGAAGCAAATCTTTCTTTTAGTAGGGGAAGAATGAGGCTCCTCATTCTCAAGTGCTTATTCCCGAGTCTCCTTCTGGTAATATAGTTATTGATGAAGTTTAATACTTTAATTTGGAATGTGCGGAGCATTGCTAAAGTTTGTGCTTTTGATCGTCTAAATAACTTGATTAGTAATTATAAGTTTAATTTTCTGAGCATTCTTGAGCCCTTGGTTGTTGCTGATAATAATGTTAAATATCTTAAGAGATTTGGTAATTTCAACACTTTTATTAATATCAATAATAAGATTTGCTTTTTATGGAGAGACTTTTTGAAGGTTAATATTTTTATCAATCATTAGCAATTACTTCACATCATGATTCATTATGCTGAGGAATCTTTTCTTTTTACTGTTATTTATGTTGGTTGTTCTAAAATTGCTCGTCTTGAACTTTGGAATTTGATTACTACTATTAATTCTTCTCATGAAGCTTGGCTTATGGAAGGGGATTTCAATATGATTACTTCTATTTTAGAGGAAAAAAAGGTGGTTGTAGTCCTCACTTGAAACTCATTGATGAGTTTAATGATATTTTGATGAATGTTGGGCTTTATGATCTGGGTGATCATGGCAATTGTTTCAATTGGAATAGAGGAAAGGTTTTTGAGAGGCTTGATAGATATGTTGCTAATTCCAATTGGATCAATCAATTTTCCTTGCATATGGTTTATCACTTGCCTTTTACGTCTTCTGATCATACTCCTATTGTTCTTAAAGTCAAGATTATTGATGCTGTAAAAAACTATCATTTCAAATTTTACAATATGCGGCTTCATCATCCTACTTATATTCAGCTTCTTAAAGATAATTGGAGGGGGATTGTGAATGGCTATTCTGGTTATAAACTTTGGTTGTTGCATAAGCAGTTTGCCAAAGCTCTTAAACATTGGAATTGGAATTTCTTCGGGAAACTGCATAAAAATATTGTTAATCTTGAAGTTAAAGTTAAGAATCTGGAGTTTGATTTTGCTAACAATGTTATTGCTTTAGATTCTTTAATTCAGGGTCAGCAGCAATTGAATGAGGCTATCTCTTTGAAAGAGCAATTTTAAGCTCAAAAAGCGGCTAAGAGTAACTTTTTGAATGGTGACGGAAATACTAGTTTCTTTCATGCTTGTATTAAGAACAAAAGACAGGCAAATTGGGTTGCTAAAATTGTCAAAGCAGATGGTTTTATTCTTCATAATAATGATGATATTATTAATGATGGAATTTCTTATTTCACTAATACTTTCAATAATAACGGGGAATCTCTACTTCCTATTGATCTTGTTGTTTATTATGGAATTCCTGAAATTAACAATAATTTGCTTACTCGTATTCCTAGTTATTTTAAAATTAAAGAGATATTGATATTCAAATAAGAGGTGGTAATATTCTTTTTAAAATGATCATTCAAAAGGCTTTTGATATTATTCAGTGGGAATTCATTATGGATATTTTTAAAGCTATTGGTTTCAATAACAGCTTCTGTTAGATTATTTATCGTATTCTTGAGGGTAATTTTTATTCACTTCTTATTAATGGTGGCGAATATGGTTTTTTCAAAGCTACTAAAGGTATAAAACAAGGTGATCCTTTATCCCCTTATATCTTTATTATTGCTTTTAATTACTTATCTAGATGCTTAAATGGTTTGTTTAATTCTAAGCCTTCCTTGAATTATTATCATAGAAGCCATCTGAATATTAGTCATCTCTGCTTTGCTGATGACTTAATCATTTTTACTAATGCTAATAAACATTCTATTAAGAATGTTTGGGAGTTACTTTTGAGATTTCAGAAAACTTCTGGTTTATGTTTTAATACCTCCAAATGCTCCTTCTATTGTGCTAAAGAGATTTTTGTTTCTAAAAGACAATGGATTTCTGATTTCACTGGTTGTAATAAGGTTATGCTTCCTTTAACTTATTTGGGTTTTACTTTGAATAAGGGTAAAAATCGAAGTGATCTTTTTTTGGGTTTGGTTGATAAAATCAAGACTAAGATTTTCTTTTGGGAGAATCGTTTTCTTTCCTTTGGTGAATGTTTTACTATTCTTAAAAGTGTTATCACTTCTCTTCCTCTTTATACTTTACAAATTATGAATATGTCTGGGACTATTATTAAGAAGATTGAAACCATTTTTAATAAGTTTCTCTGGGAAGGAAACTACCATTCCAAAATCCATTGGAAAAGTTGAGACAAGCTTTGTAAACCTACTGATCTTGGTGGTTTGGGTTTTCGTAGTTTAGTTGATTCTATCAAAATTAACTTCATGAAGCTTTGGTTCAGATTTCGTCAGAATAACTCCTTATGGGCTTCCTTTATGCATTCTAAATATTGTGGCTTGAGTCATCCTCTTGATATTACTTATAAAAGGAATGATCTTTTATTTGAAAAAGAAATGTTGCTTGCTGCCAGAAACACTGAGTTATTGATGTGTTGGGATGTTAGTAAAGGGGACTCTTCTTTCAGGTTTGATTATTGGTTGGGTTCTGGGGCTTTAGCTGATTTTTATGGTGGGTCAGCTGACATTAACATTAAGGTTAATGATTTGTTGCTGAATAATGGATGGTGTTTGAGAAAGCTTGATAATTTGGTGCATATTAATGATGCTACTTTTATTTCTAATATTCCTATTTGTGTGGATAATCCTGATGTCCCTAAGATTAAAGGGAAGCTGGGTGAGTCTAATGCTAAAAGTTTTGCTTGCTCTTTTCCTCCGTTACAGGGCTTGAATATGAAACGGATTTGGAATCCTTGGCTTAAGCCTTCCATATCCTTCTTTGTTTAGAGAGTTTTTCATAATACTGTTCCTACTGATGATATTCTTAAGATGAAAGGTTTGAGATTACCTTCTTGTTGTACTCTTTGCAATGTTAATGATGAATTTATTCATCATCTTTTTATTGAATGCCCTTTTGCTAAAGATATTTGGAGGAAAAGTATTATTATTTTGAAGCTTAACAACATGCTTATTCCTCGTGCTAACATTACTGATTTGTTTGAAGCTTGGAAGATGTTAGGGATGGGTTTTTTTACCTCGGTTCCTGCTGTTATCATCTGGTTTATTTGGATAACTAGGAATGATGCTAAATTTAACAAAGTGGTTCCTAATGTGACTTCTACTATTCGAATGATTTTGGTTATTTGTTTAAAGGTTTTAATTTTTTAATTCCAAATAAGAAGCTATCGGCTAATATGAATAAGTTTCTACTTAAACTGGGTTTTTCTATTAACAAGTCTGCTACTTGCTATTCTCTTGTTAAATGGATTAAGCAGTGTGTTCCTTTTGTTAAGATTAACATTGATGGTTGTTGGAATTCTTTTTCTGCTAGTGTTGGAGGAGTTTGTAGAGATTTTTTTGGTTCTATTTTGTGTTGGTTTACGGCTAGGTATCTTTCTATTTCTCCTCTTATTGTTGAAGCTGATGCTATGATTTTTGGACTCCAGGTGGCTAAGCAAATTGGGTGGAAGTATATTGAAATTGAAACTGATTCCTTGATTTTGTGGAAGTGTTGTTTTTTGCAGGAGGATCACCATTGGAGTATTAATATTCAATTGAAGAAGATCAGAGCTTTATCTCAACATTTCATCATCAAATGATCTCATACTAAACGGGATGGTAATAAGGTTGTTCATTGGGTGGCTAACTTGGGTCTTAAGATTAGAGGTGCTTGGATTTCTAAGTTTGTTCCTTTGGAGCTGTTACTGGTTGCTAATTCTGATTTATGATTGTTTTCTTTTGTCTTCTTTTTTGTGGTGTGAGTTGTATTTTTATTTTTTTGGGATATTAGTCCTTTATTTTTTCTTTTTTGTGTGTGTTGGTTGTAGTGTACTAGTTTGGACTTTTTATCTTTTTTGTAACTTCTTTTTTATTATTAACGGGTAAGGACCCTAATAATGCTCTTTCTACTAAAAAAAATCAAAAATTTGATAGATTTAACCGCTTCATCATTTAAATCCTACTTGCAACCCTAAAAAAATCATAATGCATTACTCCAGGGATTTAGCAATGTGCGGATTTTGCATTATCGAACTCAGTGGCCTGGAACAAGAGAAGAGGTGAGGAGGCAAATTAGTACCTTTCTAAGCCCCAAATGCGGCTGGAGGATGAAGTCTGACGAAAGTTATCAGCTCCAGCCGGCCAAATCGAGAGGAGAGGACGGAATCGCCAGATGCGACGGCGAGGAAAAGGCTGAGTTCACGGATAAGAGGATGGCGACGGCGAAAACGAGGCGTCGGTCAGAAACAGCGGTGAGCTGGGATGGGAGGAGTGAGTCGCCGGAGCAGGTAAGCTAGGTTACTGGAGCGCGATTAGGTTGTAGATTTGGGATTTGTTACTTGCGAGTGTTTTATTAGGTTAATATGTGGGCGCCTTTCCAATGGAAAATTATTAGGTCTCGCATAGTTCATTTGGATTGCCCCACATGGCACACACGAGAGAAAAATCAGAATAACACAAAAAATATTATCCTTGTATTATTCATGTGTTATTCATGTATTATTATGTGTTATTTATGTGTTACTGTGTTATTATAACACTGTAAATATTCTTGGAACAGAATAACACATGAATAACACACAATAACACATAAATAACACACAATAACACATGAATAAAAAACAACAACACATGAATAATACAAGAGAATATTCTTCGTGTTATTCTGATCATTTTCTTTTTTATTCTGGCGCGCGCAATGTGGCGCAATCCTAATGGACTCCGCACGTAGCTCTACGTGCGTAGTCCGGATATAATATTTTTCCCTTTGCATGTCCAATATCAAGATTTTATTACTTATATACATGACATCTGAAATATTATTATTTGCATATCTCATATCTGAAAGTTTGAAATCATAAAATTAATCATTTTTGTCTCGAAGTTTTAAATTTGTCGTATTAAACATAAACAATAATAACGATAAGTAATTACTAGTTATTTGCAGACAACGTACACAGCGCTGTGTACGCTGTCCGTTGTCCGTATGGAATAATTTTCCAGTATCAAGAGACTCATTTATCGTGCAACTATTTAATACCACGTGGGGAATCTTATGTATAGAATTGCCCTTTAAGTAAACCCTACTCTTTTGAGGACGATGTGGTTGTACAGCAACAACAACAAAACATTTATCCCAATGAGTGAGGTTGGCTACATGAATCTTTCTTTTCAATTATGTTTTATTTAGTGTCATATTTTCATTTAATTCTAATAAATTAAGATCATTTTTTATACAATAAGTCAAAGTCTTTCTAGGTATACCTCGGTCATTCTTAATATAATATAGAATATCTACTCTCATGATCAGATCATCAGATGGTCGACGTTTAATGTGACCAAATCATCTATGACGACTCTCTTTAATTTTGTCTGTTACTGGAGCTACGCCAACCCTATCACAAATATATTCTACTCCTTTGAGGAAGGTGTGTTTGTGATTGGTGAAAATATTATTTATATAAGTTTGCTGCTATTATTTCAAATTTTTATTAAACTTTAATTATTAATAGGTAGTTTGACATGTGTAATGATCTTTGTTAAAAAACTAATTGAGGCTGGACTTGATAGAAATACTTTTATCTCCAAATGAGCTCAAATTGAGTTTGTTAACAATTGCGGCCCAATTTTCAGTCGAATAAAAACAAAGCTTGGTAAATAGATTCAATCAAAATGTTTATGAGCAACTTGAAATAGAAATAATTTTGAACAGGTCGTACACGAGACAAGCTCGGCTCGCTGACATGCTAAAAACCTCATATGATCTCCATTATCCTGTTGATACTTGTATCAACTCAACTACTAATTGCTCTCTCTCTCTCTCTCTCTCTCTCTCTCTCTCTCTCTCTCTCTACCCCGTTTAAGGGAAGGACTTGCATGTTGAAGAGGAGAGTTTGCCCCCTTAAAGGACATGGCCGATATCGGGAAAGACGGAAGGACTGTCATTTGGAGAGGAGGTTCCCATCTTGATGTTCATCAAATGTGTGATTTAATTTTCTATATCTACATATATTTATTCCACTATTTGTATCATAATGTGTTTTTTTTAGGTATTTTTTGTAACGTTTTGCAAGTTAAAAGTGCATGTTTAGCGCACATAAGGATGCAATAATATGCATTTGGCCCAAATTGGGCATACGGTGGACCTATGCCACCCCCGGGCGAAATTACGTCAGTGGCTCAATTTGTAGAGCAAAAGAGAAGCGTCAACAGGCGTGGCTACGCCCCTAGCCGACGTAGTCGCTAATTTGCATTTCTCATTTGATTAATAAAATATGTTTGTGTTATGATTGCTTTGATTAATAAAATATGTTTGTGTTACTTCAAAACAAGTAGTCGCTAATTTGCATTTCTCATTTGATTTGGTGACTTATGTGATAACTTATTATCGTATAATTTTAACCTTTCAATTATCGTTTACTTTCAACTTGACTGGCTGATTTGTTCAAATTTGCGATCTTTGAGTTTCGAAGAAATCTTCATACTGCAACTGTTTTTAAACTCATTAACTTAGAAAAATAAGAATATTGCTCTTATGTTAGTGCAATCTTTTTTAGAAATACAAATTCTTGAGATAATCAATTGATTGAGGAACTAAATTTGTTTGTTTCCAAACTTTTTTATTGCCACCAGAAGGGGTTGAGGAAGAGATATGTTATTGATTGTCACTCGTAGCTTCGTCACTCGGTTCACCCCAACCGTTTAGAATCCAAATTTGGGAAGATACATTCACTCATTTGACCACCTCACATCTTTCACTTAAGATTTTTATTCTTCGCAAATATTAGGATTATAAAGTTCAATTCACACAAATTTTAATCACTCGAGCTAGACATAAAACTAAGAGATTTGAGTTTTTTCATAAAAAAAAATTTTGGAAGTTTATTCGTTACTTATAGGATTGATATATGAACTCAATTTCATATACTATTTGAATGACACATATACGTGCATGTCTCATCAGTGCTTAATAGCACTTTTAACCTATATCACTCGTCCAACTGATGAAATCCCCCAACAAACTCTTTCAAGAGTCTCAATGACTGGAATTGTCGAAGCGATCCATAATACAAAGTTGGAGGCTACATTAGAGATCCAAAAAAATATTGAGCTTATCATAAGGAACGTAGGCATGACACAGAGGAGAGGAGTGTCGCCACCTTCGAAGCTTGAGCGAGAGATTAATCAAGAGCAAATGGCTAAAGTAATGTACACCACTAGGAGAGATCACCTAGAGGCAAAGGAAACCCGTAACATAAGACAATCACAATGAACCTGCTTACATCCATGTCATCCACATTATGGGTGTAAGTTTGAGTATTCTCGGTGGATACAGAGTTGATATCTCCCGACAGATTAATCTGGAGGGACTCTACTCAAGAGAGTTGTGCATGAGAATCTCATCCCGACAGATTTGTAAATATGAAGTTTTGGGTGACCTGTATGTAATTGCCCACTTTTTTAGTTCTATAAACATGCTCCCAATAATCTTGAATTAATGAAACAGTCACCTTACGTTGGAAAATTTTTACATCCGAACTCCGCACACAGAGCTACGTGCGGAGTCCAGTAACATCACGTCACGTGGCGTGTGTCGGAAAAAAAAAGAATAACACATGAAATATTTTCCCTGTGTTATTCATGTGTTATTATGTGTTATTCATGTATTATTCATGTGTTATTGTGTTATTATAACACCAAGTATATTCTAGGAGCAGAATAACACTTGAATAACACACAATAACACCTAAATAACACACAATAACACATGAATAACACATGAATAACACGGAGGGAATATTATATGTGTTATTTTGACCGAATGCTATTTTTTTACAACGCACGCCAACAACCTCCGCACGTAGCTCTACACGTGTATAGTAGTTAAGTAAAAACTTTTCCACTCTTCACTTAATATCCACCGATCTCAAAAGTTCTCTCTCTGAATCCCTCCGTTTTCTAGAGAGAGAAAATCACAGAAAATAATAAATGAAAAAAAAATCTGCTGCGGGTTTTCTGTGGCCCTTCGTTCTCGTTTTATCCCCTTCTTCTATCCTAATTCTCACCAGCTGAGCTCCTCGCTGATCACGTTCTGATACAGGAGCCGAAGCAACTCGTCAATCGAATAGGTTTTGGTGAGGCCTCCACTCGTCGGCGAATCGATGAGAGTTCTTGTTTTTTGTTTCACTGATGGCATCTGCGGCGTCGATGTCTGGTAGGGTTTGCTGCTCTTTTCATTGGCTTTTTTTTTGAAGTTGTTGAGTTTGATTGAGTTGATTGAGGGTTGGTGGAACGCGCAGTATCGGTGGAATGCGTTAGTCTTTGTACCCTAGCTAAGGGCGATGCAAGCGTGCGGTTTGATTGCAGTGTGTCGTCATGCGCTTGGAAGGCGCCGAGGGTTCTAACCGGTTCGCTTGCCAGCACACCGTGGCCGCAAGGTTTTGCAGGTAATCGGGGGTGGCGATTCCGCAGGAGTAATCGGCTTGAGGGCTTGAATTCTGTGAGTATTTTCTGTTTTTACTGGTTTACCTGATGATTGTAGTTTTATGCGGGTGGATTGCGTCTTGTGGGGATTGCGATTTGATGTTTTAGTTTTATGGAAGTGATGGTAGGAGACCTGTGGATGAGCTATCCACGTGCTAGTTTGGATGGAGGTTTTTTTTTTGAGTTATGAGCTCCTATATGAATCATCAGCATAAAGTTATACATTTCTGCATTAAACCTTGAACAAATTATTGATTTCTTTCTCTGTGATGAAAATTTCTAAGAAAGTTCTGCAAGATGGGCACGATAAGATGAGTAGGCAGAACAATGTCTGGGGAAATTGGCAAAAGTTTGGAAGCTTTGTAATTGATTTACTTGAGGTCTAGAATTCCATTGCATTGGCTGAATTTAACAACCTTATCCTGTTTATAGTGGGAGTAACTGATGATGATGTTTGCTCCAGTCCTTTTGTTATGTGCCATAAAATAGAACCTGTGAATATTTGTTTTTGATGCACTACTTATATTGCTACATGCTTCCTAAGTGCTCATGTATGTATTGATTGATGTTGAAAAATGCATCCATTTTGAGATGTAGTTTGAATATTGCAGTTAATATTTTATTGATTTGGAGGGAAATATTACTTTAGATCTTTGGCAAAATGTACATTTTTTTTTACTTTAGATTTACAATTTAACTTTTGCACAGATGAACAAACTACCAGTTTTGATATATTGTTTTTGGTCTCTTATAGGCTACTTGGGGATGTGAAGATAATAGTGACAGAAAACTGAGCCACAGACAAAATTTTGATTTTATGACATTTAAAAAATGCCTCAAATCATTCGACATTCCTAATTTTGGCACAACTTGGAAGATTCTATGTTCATCTTCAGAGTCTTCACATGAGATTTCACCAGAATCTCTATGGGAGGTACTATCATTTCTGTTTATGTTGTCCTTTTGATTGGAATATATCTAGCTAGTCTTCTATATTAAAGTAAAGCAGAGTTTTCAATTGCTTAAATGGCCAAATTGTGCTCAATTTATGAAACTTTGACAATGTTTTTGTACACATGATGCTCCGTTCCTACTTTTCTATCCTATAATTTTTGAGTTACACACGTCTATTATGGGATCAGAGTAGCTTTATGGGCGCATTTGCAATAAGATGTTAAATTGGCACTTTTCTAAGGTTATGTCAATCCTATCCATTTTTACTAATTATTCCTAGATAGGCTTGCTTAACTGGCTTGAGATTTACTCAAGATCTTCTATAGTGATGATTATTAAGAGCCATTTGTTTTACTGTGAGAATTCAAAAGTGTCTGGATCTCACTTCAAATAGTTTGTGGGCTTGAACTTGAGATTGTTTGCCTCCATTGTGACCTGAAGTTCATGATTTTGGATCATGAAATAGCATCCTTTCTAGGCATGGGTAGGAGCTTATATTGCCACTCCCTAGACCTTATATTGGCGGGAGCTTAATGCATTATATATTCTCTTAAATATTTTATGATCAATTATTTGACCTAAAATAGTTTGGATGAGGCTAACAATGATAATGATGACCTAGTCATGATCAATGCGATCATATTCACCAGGTTACAATTAGGAAATGCTTTGGAAAATAACAACGTTCCAAATTTTATAGGAAAATATTTCTGTACTTGAATGTGTTAATCGTTAGGTTGAGATAAATCACTATTCTAGAAATGTTTATGAATGAGTGTTCTAGAAATGTTTACGATAAGGTATATGTGAAGCAGGATAAAGCCAGATTCCATGGACTTTGAAGTGGTGTGCTTTTATTTGAAGTTTGGTGAACACGAGTTAGATGGAATAAGAGGTATATTGGTAACTCTGAATTTAGTTTCTTGTTGATAGGTTTAGTCCGATGACATAAATAACGACAAATGAATGGCATGAATTGCAAAGCAAACCATTGAATATATTTCTTGGAGAATTCAAGCTGAAACCAATTGTTTATATTTTGTTTATATTTTTCATCATATGTTAAATCTTCAGAACTTGTGATCACTTCTTATGCTGAGAAGGTTTATGTTCCTCTCTCAAATAGTCTAAAAGTTCACAAGAGCCATCTCTTGAAAGTTTTAACTTGGGAAAAAAGATATATTGTTATGTTCTGTATCTCGCCTATTACATAGAAGTTATTGCTTGTGCTGATGTATATGATCTTGATTCTTATGGCTTGCTATGTTCCTGCTCTTGTTTGTGCTAGAATCTCAAAGATCCATCTTTGGGTTTTGGCTTGGTCAATAGCTTCTTGTTTAGGTTAATGATTATGAAACTTATACCATTGTAAACACCTGTACTCAGGATTTAAAGCCTAAGATCTCATATCTAGAAGCAGAGGAGTTGAAGTTGGTAAATGATGCTTTGAGGGTATGTTTTTGTGATGCATGTAACTTATTTTACTAATTCACATGAATTTGCTTTATGTATTTGATATATTGCATTGATAGTCCATGTAACATCTACGGAAGCAAATGATTACATGTAGATTCCTCATTTGGTCGGTGCAGCTGGCCTTTGAAGCTCATGATGGTCAGAAGAGAAGAAGTGGAGAACCTTTTATTATTCATCCAGTCGAAGTAGCTTGTATTTTGGGAGATCTTGTAAGCCAGGCTCAGTCATCTAAACCATATATGAAAATACATAAATTGTCGTGGGGTGTGCTCATGGCCAAAAATTGATTTTATTTATTTATTTATTTTTGGGAGTGATTTAGGAGCTAGACTGGGAGTCTGTTGCTGCTGGTTTGCTACATGATACTGTAGAGGACACCAATGTTGTAACATTTGAAAGAATAGAGAAAGAGTTTGGGTCCACGGTCCGACGAATTGTTGAGGGGGAGACCAAGGTTCGTAGCATTTAAAAATTTAATATGTATTTACATATCTCACACCTTAACTTTCATATTTACAAACAAACACTGAAATCTTTAATATAACATAAAAATAGCAATATTACCACTTTTTAGAAGTGAAATAAACCTTCTCATGCATAGATTTAAAGCACCAAAGTGCTGTGTGTGTAAATATGAAAGTTTAGGTGTGATATGTAAATACATAAGCATTTTGTATATTTCCCTTAATTTCTTTTTCGCTTGGAAAGCAAGGGGTCCGTTTTAGTTATGTTTTTGTTTATGATTTTCTTTTTCACTAAACATAGGTATCTAAGTTAGGAAAGCTTAAGTGCAAAGATCCTGACATTTCAGTTCAAGATGTAAAAGCTGATGATCTGAGGCAGATGTTTCTTGCCATGACAGAAGAGGTATTGTCATCTATATACTTTTCAAAATTTATCATATTTATCTGCCATCACTGAACAAAATTTTGTAGGTTCGGGTGATTATTGTAAAATTGGCTGACCGGTTGCATAACATGCGCACACTAACTCATATGCCTCAGCATAAGCGGGTATTTCTCACTTTTTAGCTTGTTTTGAGGTACATTTCTTTGTTATCTTTATTTAATATTGTTTTATATACAGGCTAGTATTGCTTTGGAGACACTGCAAGTGTTTGCCCCTCTAGCAAAGCTCCTTGGAATGCACCATATTAAGGTATTATTGATTGTTTAGTTTGCCTTGTTCCCAGCCAACTACAGAACATAATGCCGTAACTTTGTGCAGTTTTTTTTTTTGGGAAGTACTTGTTTCTCCTTTGCTAAAACCATTGAAGGTTTTCCTTTTATGGGGCATCTATTGCCAATGATAGATAAAGAGAGTGAAAAATATAACGTATAAATTAGCCAAATAGAAAGAAAAGAGAGTGAAAAATATATGTATAAACTACCAAAACAAGCAGAAAAGGAAAGGAAAGATTTAATTTAAGTAAAGTGTATTAAAGATGAAAATAAAAAAAATATTTTTCTTAGAGGAATATATTCAACATAGGTGGGTGAGCTATTTTGATAAACTTTTTAATGAAAATTCTGAAAATATAATCTACTTTAGTGATCTTAATATCATTAATAATAATAAAATGTATTATTTTTATTATCACAGTAGTAATGAAGAAGTAAAGGAGGCTTTAAAGAACTAAGGGTGAAAAATCAGTAGGAACTGATGATATTCCAATTGAAGTTTGGATATATTTAAGAGATTTGAGAGTTTCTTGGCTCACTAAACTCTTTAATATTATTTTAAAAACTAAAAAGATGCTTGAGGAGTGGAGGAAGAGTATTTAGGTCCCCATTTTTAAGAATGAAGGGATGCACAAAAGTTTGCAAATTATAGTGGAACTAAGTTGATGTGTCATACTTTAAAATTATTTGAGAGGGTAATTAAACATATGTTAAGACGTAATACAAAGATTTCTCATAATCAATTTGGATTTATGTCGGTTAGGTCTACTATAGAAGCTATACATTCATTGAGAGGTTTTATGGAGAAGCACAGAGACAATAAGGAGGATCTACATATGTTTTTTGTTGATTTTGAATAAGCTTACGATAATGTTCCAAGAGAAGTGAGAAGAAATGTGTTGATATGACTTATATTCAAGTCATTAAGATATGCATATTATAGCTGTTACTTGTGTTTAGACTGAAGGATGTTTAACAAAGTATTTTCCTATTTCAGTTGGATTACATCAGGGATTAGTTTTAAACCCATATCTTTTTGCTTGAGTTATGGATACTTTTATTGGACATTTACAAGAGGATGTAACTTGGTATATGCTTTTTATTATTGGGGGTCGACCCGCGGCCTGTGTTTAGTGTAAAAAACTTAAATGCGGCAGGCAGCATTTTCAAAGACGCGCGAACCAAATGTTTAGGCGGCGTTTTAAAAAACGCTACCGCACTTATAAGCTGCCCCAAATGGGCTCTTAGACTGAAAGGTAAATTTTATAAGATGATGGTGAGACTTGCAATGCTCTATGGCGCAAAATGTTGGCCTTTAAAAAGAAGCCTAAAACAGAGTTATGTTTTGTTGAGATGAGAATGCTTAGGTAGACGAGTAGCTTGACACTTAGAGACAAAATGCGAAATGAATATATCCGTGATAGGGTTAGTGTAGCTCCAGTGATAGACTAGATTGGAGAGAGTCATCTTAGATTTTTTGGTCGCATTAAACGTCGACCAACTGATGATCCAGTTAGGATGGTTGGCGTTTTAGATTCGACTTATGTTAAGAAAGACGGAGGTAGACCTAAAAAGACTTGGGCGTATTGTATAAAAAATGATATTAATTTATTAGAAGTAAATGAAAATATGACACTCAATAGGACACAATAGAAAAATGATTCATGTAGGGATAAAGGCTTATTGTTGTTGTGTTGTTGCTATTGCCAATATATTTTGGCTTTAAATTTATACTTACCAATGGTTGTAATGAATTAAGAAGTTGTTTAGTGTATTCACTTTTATACCGTAGACAATCTCAAGCAGCATGACAATTACTAAGCAGCCTCATTTATGTCTCAGTCTATTAAATTTTCTATATTGCTATCCTGAATCAACAATTTCTTTTCATTTGAGGCATTAAACACATATAGCCGATAATTAGTTATGTAAGGCATCAGGCTCTGGAGTTTATAAAGCAGCTCTACTATGGAATATATGGAATAATACATATAACTAGAACTTTAGTCAGTACAACTTTATTGAGTTCTGTAAAGGTATTGGGTTCCTATTTATAATCAAATATCTATTTGGAATTGGATGTTCATCAAGGTGAAAAAATAGGTCATGAAGATAAAAAAAAAGTCTATTACTAAAATTCTAGATAACACTAATGTTCTAGAATGTCAGGCACAAGACTAGAAGCATTACAAACAAGGCCATGGCAGGAGAGCATGTTGCAATGCATGGGAAAAAATATTAAGTTGTAAGAATAACAACTGACTGATGAATTGCAAGGAAAGTAGAGAAACTTTGGTAAAATAAGCTTAAATAGCTATTGAAATAGGAAAATTATTAGCATACCACGATGTGGAAGCAACAAGTTATCGAACAATATTTGGCTTAGTTACACGATTAGTAAAAGGTATAGTTATCAAGAGAAATTACATACACTTTTGAATGCTTTCAAACACCTCTAAATCTGTCATTTTAGCACAGAATTATGATTATTCAAATTGCGTACACTTTCTTGCAGTCAGAACTGGAATACTTGGCTTTCATGTATACACAACCTACTGATTTTTCCGAGCTCAAGAAGAGAGTTGAGGATCTTTCTAAAGAGCATGAAAAAGAACTGGAAGAGGCATGTATAGCTGTTTCTTTACTCTCAGCCGTGGTTTATTGTTAATTTTTTTTTAACTTTGAATATTGATCTTCTTAACACATAGTAATAGATATTACTTGATCCTATCCAGGCTAAGAAGGTTCTGAGGCAAAAAATTGAGAAGGACCGGTTTTTAAATTTTATGACCTATAAAATAGAAGTTCGTTCAGCTTGCAAGGAATTGTACAGGTGAGGACACGCATCTCAATAAATTTCTTCTATTTGTGTTATATAGTAGACATGGACGATGGGTCTACTGTTTCTGTACTAATGAAGGAATGAATCACTGTAGTATTTGGGCATGTGTGGGATTTGTAGATCGGTGCATATATTGCATTTCTGTTAGGCCATTCATGGGATATTAGAGAGAACAAACCTTGACATTCCAATTAGCTACTATGTGGTGTCTATTTCTCTCATATGGATTCAAATGAAACTATATATATATATATATATATATATATATATATATATATATATATATATATATATATATATATATATATATATAGTAACTTATATAATATTTTCAATTTTAGTATTTTTGAGATCTTTCTTTGGAAAGCTTTCTCTGCCCCTATATATGAAACCAAATGCCTCATGCTTGGTATAAGAAGAATTTCTATGCTCTGTCTATTTTTCTAAATGGTATCAACACATTTCTCCTCCAATTTTATCCCTCTCATATAACAAAAATACAAAATGGCTGCTAATACGCAAACATCTCCATCAAATTCCGGGGTTGGCGTTTCTTGAACAAATGGAGGAACCAAAAGTAGCCTCATGTTCATCACTTGTCATAAATTGAATAGACACCACTATCTTCTGTGATTATAATATAATGATGATGTTTATCTGTGGAATGTTGGGGTGTCAGATTCGGTTAGTGGGCCGGGTGTCAGATTCGGTTTGTGGGTCGGGACCCGACCCGCTTTCAATCCGTTGACGTAAACCCAATCCATATAACTTGTTTAAAATAAGGAATAACAACTATTCATGTCAAATTCGGATCGAATTTTAGTCAATCTCGGGTAAATTTCTGATTGATGAGCTAATTTTGAGTCAATTTCGGTTTGGCAAGTCGGATTGTCAATTTATGGTTTGGTGGGCAATCCAAACCCAATCTAAGAAACTTAAATGGGTTAGTATTTCTAACCCAAAAATCATTTGGGTCAATCCGAATTTGCATTTTTCAAGTCAGACTCGGGTTGAGTTGGCGTGTCGGGTCAATTTTTGACACATCCAATGGAAGAGACATAGATGATTATGACAATGGATTTATGAGAACACTAGATATAAGGAGAATATTAGTACAAACTGATATGAATCAAAATGATTTTCCACATAAATTAGGAAAAGTAAAATATTTTATTTTAAGAATCCAAACAACACACTAAAATGCATAAGATAAGCACCTATAATTCGATAGGTAGGCGCTTTCTCCCAAATCCTAACCCTAGCACCTGCAATTCGAGAGGAAGGTGATATCTTCCAAACCCTAACTATAAGACTCAAGACAATAGTTTCATCATAACCTTAACCCTAAACATATTAGACCTATTTGTACCACATAATAATAATTAATAAAAGATTAAATTGCCATAGGCACCGATGTAACATTACTCCACTTCCAAAAAGACACCTTGTTCTCAAGATGGGAAAAAATTAAAATGCTGTTGGATCAAGTTTTATGGCTCTCAATCATAAACTGACTTGAGTTTTGTTCTCGCCGTCAGGACTTTATTGAAATAAGTGATGAGTCGTTCACACTGCATGAGGATTGCGCTTAATCCATAGCTTGAAGCATCCTTGTCTACGATGAAATTTTGGTTGAAATTTGGTAACGCTCGCACTAGTGCCCTCTTGAAGCTCTTCTTTAACTTCTCAAAAGTCTGTTTGCCACCTTATCCCACTGAAAGTTATCCTGCTTAGTTTCTCCATCAATGGCCACACAATCGAATTACAACACTTTATGAACTTCCGGTAGTATCCTAGAACTCCTAGAAATCCTCTTTACCTCTTCAAGGTCTTAGATAGTGGCCGCTCCAATAATTGTCACCTTTGATGGATTTGCTGACCCCAAGGTCTTGCACATACTAGGGTCACCGCAAAGCAACCTCATCTTGTCTCCATCCTGAGTACTCTACAGTGTCAAAATCAGTGGTTTACAAAATACCCTACTCTTATTCACATTGCCTTGTCCCCATCATTACTCCCGAATCGCCTTTCGCTCGAAAGGCTGCTGTAGCGAAAGGCATTGGCGCAGTTGGATGTAGCCCTTTATCGGTGTCCCGCCTACCTTGGTTTCCTATTATAGGACAAAATCTTTTAAATCGATTTTCTCCAGCCCCGAATTGCACGTCATCCCATTCTGCATGCTGTCGTTCATTACAAGCCTTCATATGTCATCCAATGCCCTCTAGATGATGCTGCTCTAATCTACTCCCCTTTACTCGATCCTGCCTGCTTCTGTTTGTTCCAACCTTTTGAATGTCGCATTATTTCTTCTAAGTGTTGCTGCTCACATTCGTACCTGATTTTATGACCAGTGATTTTGTGTGAAATTCCAAGATCTTTTTCATCATTTTTTCCAGGGTCGTAAACCTTCCCTCCATCCTCCCCCCCATAGACGAGAGTCGTTCCTCCATGGACGAGAAACATTCCTTCATCTTTGATATGATTTGACTCACTTCTCCCTCTAATTTCTCCTTCAAAGCCTCTATTTTTTGGTTGACATTTCTTCCAGGATGTTTTTTTTAATCAAGAAAACGAAACTCTTGTGCGTCTGTATGTCACGATTCAGTTGGCTTCCCAACAACATCAACTAGAATCACGACTTTTCTTTTTATGTGTTTCAGCTGCGAAACTATTTGATCACAACTTTTGCATGCGACGCCTGTATGCCACGGTCCAGTCTGCTTCCCAACAACTCGAATCGCTACTTTTCTTTTTTTTAGAAGACGCTTGTACACCATGATCGCATTGGCTTCCAACTTGCTCGAGCCGCGGTTGTTTCACGACCTAAAGGCCACGATCCTGCACTGTTTCGTGACCTGGCATGCTGTGATCTTGATGTTGCTTCCTAACTAGCTTGATCGCAACAACATCGCTATATTCGGTCATAAGGGCAGCACCAACATTGGATGGTGCAATTCCTTCGTTAGCAAGTCTCCCTGTGAAAGACTTATAGTGAAGCTTCTATGATACCAATTTGATACGAACCAAGATTTCTCACATAAATTAGGGCAAAAAAATATTTTATTTTCAAAACCCAAACAACACACTCAAATGCATACAAGGATAAGCAACCCTGACACTAGCCTGTATCTACAATTTGAGAGATAGACATTTCTCCTAAACTCTGACCTTGAGACTCAAGACCACAATCTCATCTTATTCCTAATCATATTAGCCCTATTTATACCCCACAATAATAATAAATAAAATACTAAAATGCCCTTAGGCGCCGGTTTAACGAAAACATAGGAATAAGAAAACAATATGGTAATGTATTGGTTCAATAATTTCATGACTAAGCCTTGACTCATTGGTAGCAACCTTTTGCGTAAGACTCTCTGGTTGGGGGTTCAAATCCCACCCCTTTCGGGAGGATTCAAATAACACAGCCAAAAAAAAAAAAAAAACATGACTAATGAGATGGGAAAGCATTTCTTGCTCTACTGTGCAACTAAAGAAATATGCGATGTACTTAAAAATCCAATTTCATTCATTAACTATCACAAAGAGATCTCTCCATGACTCAGCACTTCAATTTTCTCTAGCATCAATGACAACAAATTGATCTTTTTAAAATGCGGGATTTTGTGTCCCGTTGATGAAGGAATGTGTAAATAATAGTTGAGAAAAAGGAATGTTCAATTTATTAATAAAATTAAATAATGAATTGGATGAAATTTGTCGATGCAGTTTAGGCAGCAAACTCTTAATTGATATTAGTAAAGCTCTCTATGAATTTTGTCTTGAGGAAAGTTTTCGAAAGATACTGATGGGAGCATCAAAACTCCATATCAACCAGTGAAGGATACGCTCTCTGTTCATGAAGTTCGACTAAATAAAAAAAAGGCCACGTTTTGATCATTGTCTCAAATCAGGTCACATCAAAGAAACATATTGGAAAATCCATGGAAAAAAATCCATGCAGAATAATTCATGAAAAATGCACTAATTGGAAAACCACACATTTTCTTAGAGTCATGGACAGCTTGCTTCTACCTCCATTGATAGTCTCACATCTTGAAGTCAAATTCAATTCAGTGAAGAAAATAAACTTTCTTAAAAAATTATTTTCTCAGAATAGGAAAGTATCTATCGATGGAGTTATTGATACACACCCATTGGCGCAAACATTTAATTCTTAATGTAATTAAACAAGGCCTATGGATTGCTGATTTAGGTAGCATTGTAGCTCATTTTCCCTGTGAAATAGAATATGTAGTTTGTAAAATCCACAAAATGGAGGGTAGCACTGTAGTTCATTTGCCTCTCCACCTTTGACTTTCATCTTATGAGGGTTGAAAACCAATTTATTAAAATACTTCACCTACTTATTTGTCTTGGGATGATGCACAATGAAGATATGAATATTTATTTTTGATAGATTTTTTGTGACTTCTTGTTTTTATGGTCCATTGTTAGTGATGTCATTGGAAGCCAACAGCAACATATGATTAATTCACAAATAACTATAAAGTTGGTTTTGTAAGTGCTCTGTCTTCAATCTTCTTTGTAAAATAAATGATCATTACTGTGATTAATCACCTTTTATCATTTGGTAGAGAGAGAAGTCTGAGTAGGTTCATTACCCAACAATAAATAACTAAGCACTAGTGATCAATTGAAGCTTATTAGAATGTTGCAAGTTCCAAGTAGAAAACTTTTGGCAAGGAATGCACTTTCTTGAGGATTTTTCTAAGTCATTTTTTAAAATCTGCCTGAATTACCCATGTCGTTGACTTCAGCGGATAAGTATTGTTCCTCTCGAGTGATTACCACAGTCTCCTAATATATATCCTTTTAAGACGTCGACAATCTTGGTCTTTTATGCACGTTGGAGGTTAGTAGTAGATAGTGATTTCCTAAAGAAGAGTTGTCCATTGATCAACATATTTGTGCCATTTTTTATTTTAAATCTTTTCGGGTATATGATTTGAGTTAGCAATTAACTTTTTATGAAGCATTTGACAAAGGGATCAATCCAACTCATAATAACATCAACTTTTATAGTTCTAGATTCTTTGATGCTACAACAAGCTAAGTCGATCACAAATCAACCATCAGTATTACCGTACTTGGACAACAATTCAGCGAGTTGATTGTGTTTTGAGGGATTTGCTCAATTCAATGGTGCTTCAAGTTTTTTTAATTTCATTTTAGACGTAGAAAATTTATTTCGTCAGATGCTTGGTTCCTTCTACAAAAACAGAGCACATGCCAATAATTAGCGCCTCATACTTCTATAGTTTTAGATCCGGCATCAATTGAACAACTTAATTGATGTTGAACTTAAAGAACACGATCAAAGGAAATCTTTTGTTACTGTTGAAACTTAGCTGCAAACATACGTTATGAGAAAAAAAAAACGTTCTTTCAGCTTTCTAGTGAAGAAGCACGAGTCTCCTGAATTTTCTTTTGAATAATCATTAATTCTGATAAACTTTGATTATATGGCAGTATATTCAAGCAGATGTTGAGGTCCAAAACTTCAATAAAGGAGGTTAATCAGATTGCACAGGTTTGTCATAATAATATGGATGCAAAACAAAATATGACATTTTTGTTCTCATGTAACTTTATGATGCTACCCTGTCAACAGCTCCGTATTATCATAACTCCAAGGACCCAGATCGGTGTTGGGCCTTTATGCAGCGCACAGCAGGTAGTATAGTGCTTTTTCTCATGATTCTCGCCTCGGTTTGCTTCTCATTTTTCATCGCACTAATGAAATTTTTCGTTCTTAATGTAGATATGTTATCATCTTCTCGGCCTTGTCCATGGGATATGGACTCCTATACCTTCTGCGGTGAGTTTAGACGTGTCTTTTTTATTAAACCTTATCATTTAGGAGCCGACTGGGATCAATCTTTTTTTTTTTTCTATTTCTGATTTGTTGTTTGTTTTGTTTATGTTTTGATTTTATACATATCATATTTGACATATTTGATTAGGTATGATTGTTTTTGAAAACACCATATAGTTATATTGGGTGTTTTAAAAAAATTTACATTTATTCTTAGAAGCAAAAAAGTAATATATAAAAAACACACTAAACATACATATGTTTAAAAATAAAAGGAAAAAATAAATAAATAAAACACTTATGGTGTTTGATAAACCATGTTCTTTGACAGATGAAGGACTATATTGCAACTCCTAAGCCTAATGGTTATCAAAGCCTTCACACAACAGTGATACCTTTTCTCTATGAAAGTATGTTCCGGTTAGAAGTTCAGGTGATTTCTGGTCTTCCTGACGCACATTTCTTTTTTGCTATTTTTATGAGGATATGATATAGTTTAGAAAGATTTTCACACATACCATTCAATTCTTATATATTTACATATCTAACACTAAACTTCAATTTTTACGTTAATGCCACCTTATCTATGCGTGAAAATGTGTATGTCACTTTTTAAAAGTTAAAATAATAGTATTTTTGATGTGATATGAATGATTTGATGGTATAAATGTAAAAAACTAAGTTTAAGTGTTCAATGTGTAGATACATAGGAATTGTGTGGTACGTGTAAATGCCCTAGCTGAGGAAGATTACATACATACCACTCAATTCTTCCTTTACTTAATGATTGGATTCCAACCTACTTGTGTAGTAATTATTGCGCCACTTGTAGCATTCATGATATGGAAAATTTGGCAGGTAAGGACGGATGAGATGGATTTGATAGCTGTGCGAGGTATTGCTGCTCACTACAGCGGAAGAGTTGCCCCTGCCACGGACGGACATGGAGTCTATCGTGGGAGAAATTTGAAAGGAAAATCAATGTGCTTGAACAATGCGGACATTGCCCTCAGGGTACATCAGCTGTTGTCTTCCAGTTTCAAGTTTGGAAATTTGCAAACATATGACACAAGTATTGTGTATTTACACTTATAACACTTTTGGTTTCATGTCTAAAAAGATAGTGATAGTGGTAATTTTGATGTGATGGTAAAGATTTGAACGCTATGCATGTAAATATGAATGTTTAGGTGTCAGATATGTAAATACATAAAACTTGTGTGGTAAGTATGTAAATGCCCCTTTCAAGTTTTGTAATTTTTGAATTAATGAACTAAGAATAACTCAAGAGTTTCTGTTGTTATGGTACAGATTGGCTGGCTCAATGCTATCAGGGAGTGGCAAGAGGAGTTTGTTGGTAACATGAGCTCTAGGGAATTTGTAGATACCGTCATGCGAGACTTGTTAGGGAGCCGTGTATTTGTTTTTACCCCGAAAGGAGAGGTAGGTTATTCCTTCTTAGTTTTTACTCACCTTAACTATTTCAAACTCTGATTGATGGTTTATACAGATAAAAAACTTGCCGAAGGGTGCTACCGTTATTGATTATGCATATCTCATACACACTGATCTTGGGAACAAAATGGTGGCAGCAAAGGTGTGCTGTTTTAATTTATGCAATTTACATTAATACCACCACACAAATCTTTTGTATTTACGTATCTAATGCACCTTGCTGTCATATACCTTTGCATGTAAAGGTGTATTTCACTTTTAGAAAGATAACAATAATGGTATTTTTGATCTGATGTTAAAGTAAATGCTGAAGTTGTGGCAATCTTGTTTTATTCTTGTTTAGGTCAATGGTAATCTTGTTTCTCCAATGCATGCTCTCGCGAATGCTGAAGTTGTGGAGATAATTACATACAATGTTAGTATTCTGATTTTCAGATTTTCTCCGTGTTTTGATTTTACATACACAGCACACAATTCTAATGTATTTAGGTATCTCACCCCTAAACTTCCATATTTACACACATCACACTCAAATCTTTAATATCACATAAAATAGCACTATTATCACTTTTTAAAAGTCACATAACACTTTTTCATGGTTAGCTTTAAAGTACTAAAGAGCTATGTGTGTAACTATGAAAGCCTAAGTGTGATTTATGTAAATAAATAAGAAATATGTGCTAGGTATATAAATTTCCCTTTTAAAAATGTTCCATGGTGTAGATAATTTGACTTAACTTTCATTCTTTTAACGAACACGCCTTTAGGCATTATCGAGCAAATCCGCTTTCCAGAGGCATCGACAGTGGTTACAGCATGCAAAGACTCGCAGCGCCAGGCACAAGATTATGAAAGTATGAATTTTTCTAATGTTGTTACTTACATTTTAATCCTCTTTTTTACTACATTTCCGTCACTAATCAAATAATTTGTTAATTAGTTCTTGAGAGAGCAGGCTGCGCTTTCTGCTGCTGAGATAACTGCAGACACAGTAAATGATTTCGTCGCTGATCTCGAGAAAGAAAATGATTATGATTCCAGCTTATTGATCCTTCAAAATGACAGAAAATCAATATGGGAAAAAGTACTGGCCAGTATTGATGAACTGCCTTCGATTAAAAAGCACCGCGGAAACTTATTACACGTTAATAATTTTTCAGATTTCCCTAAGATTAATGGGAAGCATAATAAAGCTCTTCACAAAGGTCGCATTAAGGTTAATGGCTGCTCCATTAATTCAAGTGATGGGTTTACTGAACTGATGAACTCAACCATTTCATTGTATGATAAGCAAGTTCTGCCTGGTCTAGAGGCTTGGAAAGCGAGCAAAATAGCCTTGTGGCACAACGTAGAAGAGCATTCTGTGCAATGGTTCTGCGTAATATGCATTGATCGCAGAGGTTTGTTGAGCCTTTTATTTTCATATGTTATTTTCATATGGCAGGTATCAAAATGATTCTCTGACTCTTTGCAGGAGATCATTTTAGTCCTGAAGTTTATAAAAGTGTCGAATGAGTCTCTAAAATTTTTTAATATGGGCTGAAATAGATCTCAAATTTTTCAGAAGCACTATTTCAGCTCCAATAAAAGAGTCTGAAGAGTAATTCGATAATTTTATATACTCTTAGACTAAAATGATCTCATGTAAATAGTTAGGAGCCCATTTTTATACCCATTTTTATATGGGGCATTTACATGCATATCACCAAATTCCTATATATTTATACAATCTAACAGCCAAACTTTATTTTTTACATTTATACTCCCAAATCTTTCATATCACATAAAAGTATCATCATTTTAACTTTTAAAAACGAAATACACCTTTCATGCATGAAAAAAAATGAAGTTTAAGTTTTAGATATGTAAATACATAGGAATTGAGTTTTATGTATGTAAATATTCCTTTTTATAGTTATTTGAGTTGATTTTTAAAGATTGATGTAATATTCACAATTACAGGCATGATGGCTGAAGTTACATCAGCTTTGACTGCTGTTGGAATAACAATATGCTCGTGTGTGGTAAGTGTTTATTTATTTATTTTTGACCCTCTCAATTTTTAGAATTTTGCCAAATTATTCCTTTTCTAACTTTCATTATTATCATGAAGGCTGAGGTTGATAGGAAAAAGGGTATGGGCGTTTTATTATTCCACATAGAGGGGACTTATGAGAATTTGGTAAGTTGCAACATACCATTTTGATTATAGTTTGCTTGTGTTAAATTGTGCGGCCTAATTTTGTTCATATAAATAAAGCATGCTACGCAGATTTACACACTAGTAGTTTTGAGAATTTTCATTTAGGGGCACACACACACACCTCCCAATTCTCATGTATTTACATATTTAACACCTAAAACTTTGATTTCTACATTTACACCGCACAAAATTTTCGCATAATGTGAAAAATACCACTATTTCAACTTCTAAAAAGTGAAATACACATTTTCATGTAGATGTAATATAACATGTAAAAATTGAAGTTTAGTGTTTATTGTGTAAGTACATAAGAATTGAGTGGTATGCATGTGAATTGTTCTTTTCTTTTTTAATGAAGAGTGTTGCTCTAGCTTTATACTTTATGAGAGGAATTAAGATTATAATTCTCCAGAATCAACCCGCAATGAAATTTGCTTCGGCCGAAGTATGTGTAGACATCAAATGGGCAAACTTATGTAAAATTTTGTGTGTTTTGTGCATTGTACATATATATAGGGCCATTTACGTACATATCACACAATTCATATGTATTTGCATTTGTAACACCTATGCATTCATATTTACATGCATACAACTCAAATCTTTGACATCACATCAATCACTATCTTTTAAAAAGTGTATTCCCCAGCCCCTATATATATATATATATTTCAAAATGATTGGTTGATGGGCGGAACCGTCAACCAATTTCTCGGGCTTGCAATCCCGCTAGGTTTGAGATTGGACCTCGTGAGCCAACTAATTCGAGTACCACTTTTATATAACGGACAACTCGCCTGAGAGGACATGAACCCCCCGACCTGAGGGGACACACACAAATATACATATTATTTTTATGCTTCTCATATTTTCCAGCAAATTGCAGGTAAATGCGTGCGCGAGCGTCGAGGTTATACTCGGTGTTCTTGGTTGGACATCCGGTTGTAGTTGGTCTAACTCTACAAATGATTGGAACTATTTTGAATGCTAAGATATAAATCACGAGAGGAAAGGTATTCAATTTATACGTCAAAAGCTCATAATAAGAGATCTGCATTAGCTAATTTTGATAATCACTGCAAGAAGAGGGGAATGTACATAGAAGAGCATTTAGGTGTGATGTATGCATGTCTCAGTGTTATATGATTTTTTTTTTCTTTTCTTGGTATTTTTGTAAGACTGACTGAACACTGTACTATATTGTAATTTTCAGTTTTTATACATTCCATTACTTAATAATAAACTTTCTTATTTAAGCTGCTGCTCTACCATACATTGTTTCTGGGAGTGTTGTATGGAAGTTTTCTAGGCAACTTTTATTATGGTTTGAACGAAATGATTATTTTTTGGGAAATGTGCATGCATGGCACATAACTCTTATTTATTTACATATATCTTACATCTAAAATTTGATATTTACTTTCTTTCTGTGTGTTGTATGGGAAATTAGCGATGTTAGACTTCAACTTACTCCAAACTAAAGTCTATTTCTGGTTGATGGTTGTAGGGCTCTTTTTATAGAGTCCGTGAGAGGATTCTCTATAAGCAAGGTATTCAGATCACTCAATCTGATGGTTTGGAGAGAGTCCCTCAACTGGACGATATTTGATGAACATTTGAAAACTTTAAGTATGTCAGAATTAAGAGATTTTGGGCTTGTTGGATTCCTCTTGCAGTGACCCGATTTGATTATAACATTGTCAAATTTGCAATCAGTTTGACATTTCAATTGTGCACTGAATAATTTCTAGAAGTTATTTAATGGCTGATTTGATTCAGATTGAATTAAGTTTGGTGTTGTTGGGTCGGTTTTATTGAGCTAGTCAGTTTGACTATAAATTTGTTGAAATCAGAGCTCGGAATGATTACTAAATTAAATTTAAACATTTCTTGCCCAAAAATATTTTGAGATTGGAGTTGTGTTTCAAGATTTTTGTTGGATGGTGAAAATTTGTTAATGACGTGTTGGTAATATTTTTTAAATTAGTGTTAAAGATTTAAGTGATATGAATGTCAATTTGAATGTTTAGGAATATACGCCGGAGGAAGAACTTACACTTCAGGTGATGTTTCTATTTTCAGGTAAAATTTATTCTTCATTGACTTTATTTTTGTATGGACAACTTCGGGTACCTTTTCATTCTTTGTTTCAGTGTGTGAGATTTTTTGGGGGGACATTTACATTCATAGAACACAATTCTCATGTATTTACATATTTCACACCTAAACTTTCAAAATTTCGCACGTAACATTCAAATCTTTAATATAACATAAAAAATAGCAATGTACACCGAAAATGTGCCCTCGAAGATGTCTAATGGTTCAGAAGGAAGAAAGTATGACAAAGGAGAGCTCGCTGATAGAAAATCAGGAGACATACTTATCCGATCAGATGCAATCGTCTGAGCCAAAGTTAAAGGTCAACTAAGTCAGGAGAAGGACACAAGGACGACCAATTGTTCTGAATCTTAACCAATCAGACTAAAACAACACATAAAAGCACCCGAGCTAGTCATTACAAGAAAGTTGGCCAATAATTGACAATACAACAAGATTTTATAGTCATCCATAGGCTCACCTTGTTGAAGAACGATAGCATCTATCCAATTACGTGATTCACTCGCTCGATGATAGCCATTAGCTTCCAGCACTCGCAGCCTCTCATTCAGGGATCAAGAGTTTACAGACAAACTAGATCAACCAATCGACAAAGCATAGCCGATCAAATGAGTCATGTTGATCCAAAATCACTGGCTCAGCTGACCATCAACGCCTGCTGAGCCTAGCCATTTGAACCGAACTTACCGAGCTGAAGGAGCACGAGCTTAGTCGACTAAGCCAGATAGTAGCTGAGCGATAGGCTCATATATATAAAATACCTAGAATATCATATACGACACCCATTAATATTGAGAGTGAAATTTAATTTTACTATATTCTACTATCTCCTCTATAAAGAGGGAAATGTTT